>VWZG01005870.1:725271-932241 GCA_013396735.1 Grallaria varia | reverse complement strand
AAAAAAAAAAAAAAAGCCACCTTCTCATAGGACTACGGTCTTTTTAGAATATTCAAAATTACTTTTGGCATGCAAGTTCCTTTTTGCTAATTCCTCTTTTAGTGCTCAAGTAACCTTTGCAAACCCGACTCGAGGTGTTTATGTGTCAGGCCAACACGGGCACTGCCGCGGCTCTGCTGCCCTCTGCTGCGGGCCNACCGAGTCTGGGCGCCCGAAAGCAGCGCCGTAAGTGAGTGCGAAGAGGATGCTATTCTCTTCAAGGGAAAATACTCCAACCAAACAAAATCCTCCCTTCGTTTTTGCTGCGAGCGAAATACAGCTGGTGTGGTGTCATCCGACACTGTGAGAGCTTGAGAAAAACCCCCAACAAATATCTGCCAAGAAATAGAAATTTTTTTATTTTTTTTTTTTTTAACCCGTGAGATTAGAGAATATAACTTGATTAAGAAAAATAGAAATAAGTGTTTTTCTGGACGATCGTACTGTCTCCTGAGGATATAAACTGCTTTCTGGGGGCACTTCACCGGGGACAATGTCAGAGGAAAGCAGTGGCAGTGGAGCCACACCAAGTCCTGCTGCAGGGCCAAGGTGCTGCTCCTGGGAGCTCCCGTACCCCTTCTGAAATTCACTGGCCACCAAGGCAGAGAGGATGGCAGAAATTAATCACTGGAAATTACTTTATAAAGGAAGTATTGATAGCTTAAAAAAGATATTTTTGGCTTTTTTCATAAACCTGTGGTGTATTTTAATGAATTTCATTTTCTTTACATGGCACACAATTAAGGAAGTGGACTTCAATCTTCTCACAAGTAAACATATTCAAAATGTTTAAAGAATCTAATTTCACCTTTAAAGGGCTCGAATTTAAGCAGGCAAATGCTTGCTTTCCACAATGCACTTTATATGTCTTATCTACCAGATTTTTATCCTGATAGACCATAACAGCTCCTAAAGAGCCATTATAGATTATTGTGTAAATCCTTCTTTGTTCATGGACTATTGACCCAACAGTGCATTATGTCCCTAAAGAAGTCTTGATAGTCCATCATGTTAATCCAGCTGCAAGGTTAGTGCATGATGTACGGAAAATCTTTACATAATTTTCAATTAAATTAAATAAGAATTTTCCTGCGCAGATAATTATGCTCCATAGTCTAATAATTCAATATCAGAGATAACATAGGGCATACTTGCATACAGAATATTAGATCATGTTATGGATTACACATCTGTGAGTTTCTTATTGAAATTAAATTTAGGCTGTGTAATGAAAACAGTTGAAGGTGGCTAAAGCTATTAGCTGAGCTTCAGAGCTAAGATAACTACAGAGATTTTATTTTTAAACAGATAATTTTAATAAAGAATATGTTTTCTTCAGAGTCAGTAAGCAACAGAACAGAACTTGGAACACAGAAAATAAGCCTGGAAAAAATGAAAATCATACTTGTACTTCAATTCTAAGTTACTCACAGTTTGTGGCTAAATGCAACACTGCCCTCTGAACGGAAATGGTCCATTGTGATGTAACCCAAACCACAAAACTTTATGAAAGTGCTCTGAACTGCATGTAATGGACAGACAACTGACACTTGTTATCTTGTCACTCAGGGCAGATGCAGTGTGATGGATGGCTCTCCGGGGGCAGGAGGGCTGCAGAGGGCACAGCCTGCCAGCAGCTGGGGCTCAGGCTGTCTCCAGCACCAGCCAAAATCTCTCCTTTGCATACGCAGACCAGCTAAGGCAGTATAATTTGTTTCATGGTATGGTTGCCACAAAAATTAAACTCAAGTGATTTCCACTCATCTTATTTACACATGTGCTTATCCTTCTTACTGAAACTAACATTTGTAGCTTTAATTCTGTTTCAGAATTATCCAGAAATAAAATCATTATTACAAGTGAGCTGAAATTATGCTGCTATTCTCATTTTAATTCATTGCCTCATTACCCATTTCTCAGTCAAAATACGTTCTACTCAAGAATTTTCAAATCTCAAAGGATATTTGTGCAATATAGACACCACAGAAATTCTGATTTACCGAATTCAAATAGACTTTTGCTGCAGACAGTTACATTTGAGGTATAATAAAAGACCCAGAACAAAACACCCACCACATTGAGGGAGAGTTCCTGGATGTTCAATGGTTTTACAGTAACACTGGACAACAGTTTCAGAGAAAGTATCCCCTGGGGTACAAAAACAGCATTTAGCTCTTGCTCCAAATGTGGACAAGCGTGTGAGAGAAGCTTTCACCCAGTAAGAATATGTTAATTATTAGGGAAAAGGAAAAAGACAGAGGTCCTGGTCATAGAAGATGAGGAGGAAGGGCTGTGATGCCATCTTTCCTCTCCATTCACAGCCTCACCATGACAGGACCCCTTTTCCTCAGGGGCCAGCATGCTCCATGTCTCTCCCCATACCTCCTACACCCCCACGTTCACTTGCCCCTCCAGGCAGGACAATCCAAAACCCATTAGCAAAGAGCAACTGAGCACCTGGGGTGTAACGGGGCCCCTGAGCACTGGGGCACAGGGGGTTCCTTTTAAATTCACCCCTCTTCTCACAAGCCAAGGGCCACTTCTGCACTTCTTCGTCATGGGGACAGCTTTATCTGTGCACCCCAGGCACTGTGTCACACCCCTTGGACCATCCACTCCACCAGCAGCACCAAAAGCAACGAGCCCTGCCCCCAAAATGGGAACCCTGCAGTACCAAAGACCCTTTAGCCTTACACAGGCACCATAACACCTTACGTAAGACACAGGTATATTCTCCTTTAATGACTGCAAAGCAGACCATTAATATTTTACAGATTTCTCATCCTCTCCGTTTGTGTAATTTATCAATGCCCAACAGGTTCTCTGCCAGCTATACATTAAAACTATTTTCAAAATATTTCATTGTCAGCCCATGGCACCTTCATTATTTATTAAGATAAGGGACATGATGAACAGGAACAGTAGGCAGCTTGTTCGCTCAAATGTACTTTATGAAGCCTTTGAATGCAGAGATCTGCTAAGAATATATAGCCTGCAGGTAGCAGAGAGTCATAGGCATGATTCATGCAAATAATAAAAATATTGTATTCTTGATGCAGTACCAGCATCACCTACCCAGAAAGTTCTGCTCTATGACATATACAAGCTAGACCTCTGCACCCTGCGACTTTATTTCAGGTGCACATGCAAATAAAATAGAGATCTAACTGTATTTAATATGGAGTCTATATTATGCCTTTTTACAGTATGATTAGTGACCAGTATGAACAGGTAAAAGGAATCCATAGTTCATTCTCTAGTCATTATCACTGTTTTAATGAGGAGGTAGTTTCCCCTTATGTCCCATAAAAGAATTCCTTTAATTTGCCATTCTCTTCTCCACAGTTTCTTTTAAATTGCCTTTTTAAAGCAAAATCAAAACCCATATAACAAATACACCACCACAAAAAAGCAACAATGAAAGACTCATTGTCACTTGATTGCACTATCTCCTGTTAATTCAGAGAATTACAGCGCTCTCTTACTTTGACTAAAGACACTCACAAAGTCCACAAATAAACAAAGAAACTGACACATGAACGAGGCAAATTCCCAGCAGAACTTTGAAGTGCAGTTAGAAAGCGCCAGAAATGATGCAGGTCACTCTCACCCACCTCACCCCCACAGCACTACTGAAACCCCATTCGGCAATTAGCTCAGAGAGGACAACAGGGGAAAACATCTTTTAGGACACAAAACTGGACCTCTCTTTCTCAAGTGTACTAGGATATTGGTTAACATAGGAAATGCAAAGCAGCACCTGTAAGTACAGAGAGATCTGACACATATTCTGCCTCCCCAGCTCCAGCCCTCAGTGTCTCTCATCCAGGTCTGGAACAGCAAACTGGCTGTGAAGATCTTGCATTGGGAAAGATTTTTTGTCTCGTACTAGATGGGAATATACTAAAAAAACCCAAACCCAAATGAACAAATCAATCATGTAATATAATTTGTTTCCTGGTTGGACCAGTACTATAATTTTTCCTACTACCCCTCTACATAAATAGGGTTTTGGGGGGAAGCAGCTTAACTAGAAATCCATATCTCGTAGAAGGAGAAAAGTTGTATTTACAATCACCTCATAAGCAAAACTGTATTGAATTTTGAAATCAAAACCCTGATAAAATGGGCATTAAGACAGCAGTGGTTTAAGTCATATTATTATTTATTAATGATTCCTGTCATTATTCACCAGCTGTAAGCATCTGTATGCATAGAAAATCACCTTTGACAAGGTAAGGAAAGACTATCACATACACTTATTTTAATCAAGCCAGTTGGTATTTAATTTTGTATACATTTCAGTAAAAAGAAATTTAATTTTCTCTCACAAAGATAATTTTAATAGTAAAATGTAATCATATGACCATTACATATGACATTCAATTTTGTGTTTAATAGAGTGTGTCAAATTGAAAATTGCAGTTTAAGACATAATCCTTCACAGAGCCTGTCACATACACAAATCTGCCATTTAATTTTTATTAAGTTATCCAATAATTTCTTAACTGACAGTTAAGCTCTAGGAGGGATCTCACAAAGTTAAAGGAGAAGAGCCAACTATACTTGATCAGAACCTACATTCAGAAGAGCACATTTCAACAGGGCAAAAAACAAATCTACAACCTGGAACATAATGATTTTGTCATTATGAGTATTAAATTATTGCAATATTTACCCTGAAAGGTGTACCTTAAATCACATTCAACCTTGTAACTCCAGTAACTTTAATATATTTTTTCATTAACCCAAACAATTATTATGAACACAGTATTATAAGAAAAAATATCTTGCAGATTTCAAAATTACCCACTGTGGAGATCTTAGCAACTGAATGCTAGATGGAATAAAACAAACACAGAACACACAAGAGATTTTCTAAGGAATAGTCAAGGGTAGAGCTGTTTTAAGGAAAGTTGAGCTACTACCTCCTACCTATGTTTTTCTATTATGCTAGAAAAGTATGCTGAAATTAGTTAAGATTTCAGTTTCCATCTTCCTGCAGTGCTTAGCTGGATTTGTTTGACAGAAGGAATCAGTATTTAGATTTTGAGGTCATTAGATTTTGTCAAATGTTTTCAGAAAATATTCTGCTAAATAAGGATGGAATAGTAATTGTGTACAGGAGAAATTGGTCTGTTATCACCATTTATTCTTTTACCAGTTTTTCTGGTGTTGCTTTTCTCTGCTTCCTTTTTTGCTTTTATTCCTATAAGCTTGTTTCTATAAAATTCGTATTTGCATGCTTATAAATTGTCCCCCATTGGAAGGGTAAATGAAGACCAGGTTTTCCTGCCAGGTTCCCAGCTGGCATACATCCGAATGCCACTGGAGTCAAGAGAATTAGAAATACAATTACACTGCACTGTAACATTCCCATCAATGTTTAGTCAACACAGAAACAACACAAAGGCTCAATAGCACAGTCTATATATTTTATATATATCATGGCTTGGCTTCGCGAACGAAGATTTGGATTTTATATATAGACATTGTTACATATATATTTATATGATTTTTGCAGTCAAAGCAAAATCTCAAGAACAAAGAAAAGAAAACCCAAATGTTAAATTAATTTTATTAATTTTTATCTTGGCCTTTTAGGTTGCTGAAGTATCTGCAGCACTGGAGCACAGAGGTAGGGAGAAGAGGAGTAGGGGTGGCTTTTTTCCCCTGGTGATGAATGGAAGCCTGACTGCAGCAGTGCTGTACACTGTCTTGGTTGCTGCAGGGGTTAGAGCACATTAAAAGAGAGATGTGCAATTGAACTGACAGAAGGCGAATGATTAGCACTGGACATCAGTCATTTGTTTCAAAGCTGTAGCCTGGCAGGAAACTCTGGGCACTGCTCCTCATCTGGAGGATTGTGCACTGGTCGAGAGATGTGTTCTCAGATAACAGAACTGCTTGTGTGGATATAAAATCATGTGATTTTCTTTCCACCAGCAAGAAACAAAAAGTCAGAAAATTCAAAAGTGTCGAGAAACCTGTATCAGTTTTTGGCCCAGTGCCTGGCCACAAGGGCAGACTTATTCCAAGATCATCTTGTGGATTGTCCACTCCAGCAAACCGTACCCCAAGGGAGGTCGCTTCAGACACTTTCCCACAACTGATATATAACACTGTCAGAAGCTCCTTGCTGATAATCGACCAAAACTTTACCTTTTCTAGTATCTTCCTGTAACTTCTAGCTCTACCCTCACTTACCGAGCAATTCCTCTCCTGCCTTGGTGTTAACACTTCTCATACACTTGTAGATGGTTATCACACCCTCTCCATCACTGCTTGGGCAAGCTCTACACTTCCAGCTTTTTTTATCTTTTATCTTCAAGTCAATTCCCCTAGTCTTCAGATTTTATGTCACTACTTTGATGCTAAAGGGAAAATCCGATGCGCTTATTTCAGGTATGCTTGAAGGAAATAGTGGAAGGGTATTTGTTTGCCCAATTCTCCACCTCATTTCTAAGTATGCTCTTATTTTGCCTTTATGAAATTTGGGTAAAATATTCAATCTGTATTTTTAAGTGACATTTTTTCTCTCTCTGACTTTTTCATCGGCAGATATCTGTTTCATTATATACTTGGGTTTACAATTTGATTGTTTTTCAGTTTACATTAAACCATAGATACACTTTATCATCATGAGTTGTGTTCAACTGAAAGTACTGAATATTTGATATTATGTATATTATCCATATCCTTGGTCCCTTGCACACACAATATTGTATAGTTAGACACAGAATACTGTATAGACATAGACTTATCTGTTCATTTTCACGAGGACAGAGTGTAAGACTTGAAAGAATTGCTAAAGATGCTGAAATGTCTTCTTATTGTAATTGGAGCATTTAAAAATTTACTGTTCATATTTCAGCAGATTGTTTTCTGCAAATTCTTGATTACATATCAGCCCTTTGGAAGATTCTACAACTGTTCCTAAATAAAAGCAGTGATAAAAAGGAGTATCTGGGATTCATTTTATTTAAGATTTAATGTTATCTGGAAACGCTGACAGAAAAACAGCGTAGATTATAAAGCACAACACGGATATGTTTTGCTGTGGTGGTAGGTTAGCTTAGGTCTTGAATTCACCTTGTATAAAATGTGTGTGGCTCCACAGCTGTGAGCACTGCGTGGGTGCACAATCCAAACTGCTGCACACTCTTAAATGCTTTGATGACAATGTTAGAGCCATTAATATCACAGTAGCTGCCACAGAGAAAGGTCCTGAACTGTGAATCCTCAACAGGGCTCCGGCCAGCCGTTGGGATGCACAGAGTGCCTGCGATGCTCTCCAAGTCTCCAAAGCAATTTCTCACCTGCCCGCACAGCGCCGTCCTGGAATCCATCAGTCGAAAGGCAAACTGCGCGCGGGGGGTTCCCGCTCGGCCCGGCCAGCTGGGGCTCTGCAAAGGCTGCTGGGCAAAGGGCTCTGCCCAGGACCCCGCAGAGCTCTTCAACAGGTCTCCCGCTCCCAGAACAGGGGGCCTGGGGACCTGCCGGGATGGGACATTGTCACCCAAAAAGCAGCAACAGTGGAAACTGGGCAGCACGTACTTTTGGTGAGCATGATCTCTGATGGGAGAGGGCAGAGAATCACAGTAACCTTGGGAGCAGCTCCCTTATTTTAGTGAACTGCATTGGAGAAGAGGAAGCCAATTTCATTTTGTAATAAAGTTCAAATCTATCCCTAAACTTCTCATGCATGTTTCTGAAATAAGCTTTGTATGAATAAATGTTCATGGAAGACAAGTGTACGCAGAACTAAACCTGAGAAATTCAGGCTTGAAGAGTCCTTGGAAAAAATCTATTTCTGATAACACAAATTGCCCTATTCAAGTATCTAATGGCGAAACACCTGGAAAATTTGATAAAATTCTGTTAAAATTACTTGCATCCAGGTTATATTTAATATCTGAATATTAGAGTACTTTAAAATACTTCAGTATCCTCAAAGGCACTGGAGTACAAGAAGTAGACTTTCTAGTTATTTTTAAACTCATTTTATGTAACAAAAACTACTTCCTTCACCATTCCTCCTTTTTCAGTCATTCTCCTGAAGAACAGTTTAACTGCCAAGCTCAAGTAAATCAAAAGTCTCTCTCTTAGTCTCTGGAAAGACAAGGGTGCTCTCAAAGAACTCAGTGGTTTGACAGGCACACCAAGGCAGCTGTATTAGAGAAATCAACTGCACTAATGAAAATGGCTTATGGTTTAAGATAAAAGTAATACAGCCAAGTAAAAAAAAACAACAAAAAGTTCCTTTTAAAGTATTAAGTTATATGAATAAAAGAAATTTGATAGAATTTCGAGACGTAACTGGCCACTTTTTTCAGAATAACATTGTCCCTTTTCAAACACTGGCATAGAGAAAGTCTGATGCTGGACTATTACATGCGAGTCTTGTTACAAAGAAAATTGTGATAAACACACTGCTTAGTAAATCTAGACAACTTTTACTATAAAACCAACAAAATGCAATGGACCAAACTTTTAAATCAATGAAGTAAATGCAACTTTTGTAGCACAGACGCTTTTACAGATAAGCAGGTCTGAAGTACTTGACTTCTATAATCTACCTTTAAATAGGTATTTTGAGTTTTAAAGTAAAATAGCTTACACCAGAGCAAAGTCAGTTTGGAGAGATCATTATAAAACCCATTATCACTGCTACAAGTTGGACTATTTGTCATCACAGAAGAGATGACAAGCTCAGAAATACTACATTTGTTATTATCAGATGATAAATGATATTCCATTAAAGCTGCAATATATCATCTGCAAAGCTGCAAAGAAGATATCAAACCTATCAGTACTTGACTTATAATTTAATTTTCAAAAGCTGTCAACTAAAATTCCAAAGGCTAAGCATTTTCATTTTTAAAGTTCATCTTATTTATTTTCCTCATCTGTTAGTCTAATTTTTTTTGATATGGCAA
Source organism: Grallaria varia (assembly GCA_013396735.1). NCBI lineage: Eukaryota > Metazoa > Chordata > Aves > Passeriformes > Formicariidae > Grallaria > Grallaria varia. The sequence continues at coordinate 923,263 of VWZG01005870.1, read as the reverse complement.
AAATAACTGATTATGTGCAAGGTATAATTCTTTTTCTCTTGATTAAGTAATACATCAGATGTCACTTATGTATTAAAAATATATGACAAATAATAAAGCAAAAGAGTAATGATGAACACACCATATTTGGATTGCTTATTTTTAAATGCGACTGTAAAGGATGGGTCAGCCTAAAAATATTTTGATTGTGTTGCATTCCAACAGACACAAAATCTAGATTTTAACATTTACAGTTTGTATTTTGTACAAATAGAAAATTAAATCTAAATTTATTCAAACTGGCGGTTGGCAAATATATGCTTAGCATCTAAACGATTCTGACACTCTAAATTCTCGAAAAAAAAATACTAAAAAGCAATTTTGGCGGGGCCCTGCCCAGCTGGGGAGCAGCTCTGCTGAAGGGACACTGGGCTCCCATGCCCTGGGCTGGGGGAGCAGCAGCAGCTCAGGGGGCAGGGGCTGCACAGAGAGCCTGGGCCATCTCCATCCTTGGGCGTTCCAAGCCCCAGCGGGACTGAGCCCTGAGGAACCAGGTCTGAGCTCACAGCTGACTCTGTTCAGAGCCAGACGTTGGACCAGAGAGCTCCTGAGGGCCCTCCCGGCACGAGTTACCTCCTGATCGTATCCCTACAGCACAGAAACGCAGCAAATGCAAAGCAAGAGACAAGGCCTGCATTAATCCTTGTAACCACCACTGCTCATGACTGCTGCAAGTATTGACAGTGATACTCCGTAATTTTAATACTCCATTTACTTTTATTTCAGTGTTACCTAGTTCTTCATATTTCTTAGACTATTTCTAAAGTCTGGGTGCATCACAAACAATTTGACCATTTTTACTGTTAGTTCAGCCCAGTGTATAATGAAAACATTTGAGCTGCTGCCATGCCAATTGTTGCAATAAATTACCGCAAAGCGTGACTGAAGAAGCTCCAGACGACGTTGTGTCTTACAATATGTTTTCAAATTGACTAAAAACACCCTCTGAGTTCACAGAATCACAGAATATGCTGAGTTGGAAGGGATCATGGAGTCCAACCCCTGGCCCTGCACAGGACCATCCCCAGGAGTCACACCCTGTGCCCGGGAGCATCATCCGAGTGCTCCTTGAGCTCTGCCAGCCTTGGTGCTGTGCCCACTGCCCTGGGGAGCCTGGGCAGTGTCCAACCACCCTCTGCGGGAGGAACGTCTTTCTAACTATCCAACCTGAACCTCCCCTGGCACAACTTCAGGCCATTCCCTGGGTCCTGTCACTGGTCACCAGAGAGAAGACGTCGGTGCCTGTCCCTTCACTTTCCCTCACAAGAACATTGTAAACTATGAGGTCTCCCCTCAGTCTTCTCTTCTCCAGGCTGAGTTAATGTATTGTCTTAAAGTTTGTGCTTTTTCATTAAGTAATTTAACATCAATTTATAACAGCATCCTTCAGGTATGGCATTTCCTGGCAATAAACGAAGGGCACCAACTGAATGCTGGGAAGTGATTCAAAGTAACTTGGGAGCTCAAAGACATAAATTTGCTATTTACTCTTTAATTTTTGGGTTCACCACCCAAGACTGACATATCAAGAGAAGAAGAGAATCCATAGCCCTATCAACAGCTGCTGTTTGTCTTAAAGAGCACTGAGTTTCTCAGAGCCTTTCCCAGAGTTCAGCAATGGGCAGTGTAACAGCCCTGGGTGGCCACGGGGCAGTTTCTTTGTAATTAAAGCAGAGCAGAGAATAAAACTCTAAGGAGTTAACTGTAAAGGAGGTCCTCTGTGCTATGTACTGGAGAAATATATGGTCAAGGATACTCAATTTTTTGTTAAGCAGCAGAAATTACAGGGGGTTTTGTAGACATATCAAGTTTTACACCAATTTTCTTTCAAATAAAGAAAATCCACCTTAGGCTAAAATTAGCAAGTGCTAATCTCTGGCCTAGTTGAATTGAGTCTGCCTGGATCTACCAGTGGTTATCCTGTTCTTCCTACTCCAACTTTGTGTGAGTTCAAGGCAGGGAGTTTTGGTTCCCTGCACTAGACCTGGTTTAACTTCCTTTTCAATACTGCCACCTACAAGGGAAAACAATGCCTACCAAGCTGCTTTGAAAATGTTGCCTTCAGCATTGTGTTACTCTCATCACATTCATCTCTGTCCTTTTTTTCAAATTTGATTTTAAATATTTACAACATCATACATCTTCCCCTCCCGAAATTACTGACGAACTGTTACTGTCTGTGAAACCTGCTGGATGAGTGATGGACAACTTAAAAGGGAGCATCAATGTTTTATTTGTGAAATATAAGCTGAAAATAGTCTGTAGATCCTTTTTTTATTGATCTTCTACTTTATGCAAAAGTACCTTATGTACTCAACCAAAAAAAGACTCCATTGTGTACTATAAAATATTAAAATATTGAAGTAAGTAGATTAACATGCAATAGTCACTAAGTTGAGGTACACTATAGAGGAAACAAAAAATACAACCACAATAAAGGAATTGCAGCTGGAAATAATTTGCATACAGTGGAAAAGAATTTAGCATTTCCACTTGAAAAATGCAGAACAATGGGGAGGCAGATTAATGAAGAAACTAGTTGCAGGATATTTTAGTAATATAAATGTGAAAAAATAGTTGCAGACAGTGCTTCTGCAGTCACACATGAGTTCTGAAAAAGACTAAGAAAAAATAGATTTCAGTTTCATCACAGAATACAATTACAGATTCAAATTTGACACCACCTAATTTTTACACCCTTGACACTGTCATTTCTCACTTTGTCTCTTTTTTTTTTTGCTGCGAGCACCAAAAAAAGTCTTGCAGTGGCTGCTGCCTGCCAGAGGTCTCAGTAGTGCTGCTACTAATTGTAGCTGGGAGACCCGTGGCAGTGATTTAAGGCAGAGTGCAGAGCCACAGACCCAGCACCGGTTCAGTCTTTGCAGGGTGACCGGGAGAGCTGTCACAGCATGAGTAGCACAAAATACAGCTTGAAAAAGTGACAAACAGGGATACAACAGGATTAAATTAAAATGAATGAACTACTGCTCAGAGTACTGCTAGGGTGAAAAATAAGGGAAAGGCGTATAAATAGTAAGCTGTGAAGTGTTTGAATTTGAAATAGGCCTTTCACCCTAAAGAGAGGAGCAGGGATAGCATCAAGAGATATCTCAAACTAGACTCTGTACAGAAGAGGAATTAATTCAGCTGGTTCTTTTCAATCCCCAGGCCCCCAAAAAATATATATAAAAAATCCACTAAATGTAGTTGGACAGTATTAACAGAAGTCTTTCAGTTATTACCAATATTATGCAACATTACAGTGTTTTTCTTTTACTGTTGAATATAACTATGTGCAATGTAAATACATTGCAATATGCATACATGCATCCTGTATTTATGCATCTAAGGTATAAAATACATATATATATACAAAGCTGTCACATGCATTTCAGTGCCCCATAAGCCCTCTGCTTCCCTGCCATATTGTAAGATGCAATGGATCTGATGAGCAACATTCGTGAAAGAGGCTCTTTTTATTTTATTTTGGCCTGTGAATTATGAGAGCTGAATATCTGAGCTGTTTAGATTAAACACACCATTTCCCCAGCTGGATGAACATAAATCCTGGAGTTATATTTCTAGCATAAATCATATTGTAAATTTGAATTCTACCTTTCCATAGACATGTTCGAGTTGCTTAAGGCTCACTGTTTACTGAAATGTTTCTGACAATAAATTAATTTGCTGGAGTATTTATAAGAAGCAGATGTTGAGCAAATTATTAATTTAAAATATTAAACAAGTATTTCATTTTCCCAAAGCTCAAAGGTTCTCCTGTGTTTACCCTAAACAGATCAGCAGTCTCTTGCTGATGTAATAAATTATGAACTAGGTCCATGGATTTTATTTTCTTAGGCAGAGATAAAAACAAACAAAAAAATGCCCAAAAACCAACAAACAAGCCAAGAAAAAAAACACCCCAGTCAAAAGATGCTAAAGAGCTATTCTAAATGACCTGTGTTTTCTCCTGATTTCTACTCCATAAAAGGAAACCAACAAAGAATGTATCAATCTCCTCCTTTCTCCATCTTTGTAGAACACTAGTACACTCCCACTAACCCCACAGGAACTCAAAGCTTTGCTATAGCCACAGCTGCTCTTTACTTTTAGAAGGACATACCTTCACACACACATGCACAGAGAGAGCTTTGATATAATTTCCCACTGTGGATTACACTACCAGTAGGATACTAATAACAATAAGGATTTTTTAAAAAATTGAACCATTTTAATAAAGAATTATCTCCCTGTTTTTACAGGGGTTACCCATTCTGCACCTGTACTCCAATATAGATACTTCTTCAATTCCAATATTATTTCAAGTGTTTTACAAAAACTTAACATCAATTTTCCATAGCAACACTCCATCAGAGCAAGAGATCTATAGAATTTCCTACACTTTTTCAATTCCTATCAGTACCCTGTTGCAACTTTCTATATTAATAAAGAACATGTTAAATAATTTACTACTTGTCTCTATTTCTGGCTTCTTTTTTTGTTTAACTGCACTAACAGTCCTTGTTTGTACTAATCAGGTCCCTCTTGTGTTCATATGTTTTTGAATTCCTTCTTTAACTTTTCCTTATAAGGCAATAAAAAAAAATAAAAATAAAATCTGCTCTCTCATCTTATCCTAGACAAAAGAACCTGTAGAATTTGGGAATTTGCGTGCATTCAAAAATATCTCTTTTCAGACACTGAAAGTAGTCTGGAAGCTGCTTTTCAAAAAGGAGTCATCAGCATCTCAGCCCCCTCCTTCTGCTATTCCTTGCAGATGAGTGACTCATCCTTTAACACAAATTCTTGCTTGCTTGCAGAGCTCTCATTACCTTTGACAACATTTTTGGTCCCTGAACATCTAATTTTCAACTCTAGAGTACACAGATGGGGAAAGAGAGACAGTACTCGTTGCCTTTGAATTACACAGAAACCAAATCCTTTTCTTGTCACATTGATGAGCAATGTTTTCAGTAATGCATCTATATAACACCGATATTGTGATCCATTACCTCAAATGGCACTTTATCTTCCTAATGTAAAAATGGATGGAAAATACTTTTCTTCAGTGTTTAAAATTATGTATTGCAATGTTTTCAACTCACATCCCAGAACATTTTGTTGCAATCAAAGGAGAAGCTACTGAGAGATTTAAAACAAAAGCAAATAAACAATGATCCCTTTCCTTCTTCCACAGCATTTGTATGTGAAGTGATGAAAGCATCCTACTGCACCAGGGGGACTCAGATGCTTAAAGACACTGACACCTCAGTTGGAATCCTGGAGCTGGAAGGGAAGATCTCCCAGCAGTGGCTCTGCTGCATGAGCCTCTCTGCTGACTTGGATATTGAAGGGTGTGCAAACTTGGACATAGGTGCAAGTCCTTCCAGGGGATCTTGGCGCCTGTATGGGATTAGTAGATGGGTTCAGATTATGCAGGTAGGACATTTGGAAAGTAATTCAGAGGATTAATTTCCTTGAGAACTTTTTGTAGAAGTATTATAACATTTAGTGAAGAAATAGAATGTGATATTGATTTAAAAAAAAAAAAAACAAACAAAAAAAAAGATGATTTCTACACTGGCTCCAAATATAGAGTGGCTGACACAGTCTGAGGGCGAATTCCTACATTTATAAAGAGGAGATGTACAAGGGTACTTGCACAAGCATCTGTTTTACAGCCTTTCTCTTTTTTTCCTCTTTCCTCCATACAGGCACACACAAAAGTACCACACCAAAGTAGTAGCTACATCTTGTATGACTTCGAGAATTTTGTAGCCATGACTTCAGCTCTTCTATTTGTTTCAAATTGTACAGAAGGAAGTGATAATGTGTTTCCATCCACAGCACTGTGCTGCAGAGTCCTTGGCTGTTAATACAGTTCTGTAACTCTTGCCATCCATTTTTGATATTTTGGTGCTGGTGTGTGTGTTCTCTGGTACTTGTTGCTCATTAAATATGGTTTACATAAAGCTTGTGGTTGGAGACAATGAGACAGAACCTTCAAATTAAAATATCTACTTTTAAAAGGCTTGTGATAGGCTAATGATCCCTGTGTTTTCTCAGTCCCATGAGCTGAATGACCCTATGGCATTTAAGACATTTTTCTGCACGTGCCACTTTAGAGAGCAAAAAATGCCTACCCAAGCAGCATTGCTGAAGGTGTGCTGGTCCCCAGTGCCCACCTCCAGTGCCTTTCCTATTCCCTCACTGGCAGATGCCTAATGCCATCAATAGACTGCAGCATACAGAGTCTTTTGTTCAGGTTTGCCTTCTAATTAAATGCCAGTCCCAGAAAGCCTTGCCCTGCCCAGGACAGGGAGGATGGAGTGGCCGTTCACTTCCTTTCAGGGAGGTCAACCTGAATCACAGGACAGACCTTTGGAGAAAGCAATAAATAAACAGCAGTTTTACATTTATTGCCTCATCTGTTTTTATCACAGAGCAAGTAGATCCCTACTGAACCCCAGCTGAGACAAACAGGTTTCTACCTTTTCTGGGCTGCACCAGCCCTGCATGTCAATGCACAGGAGAAATGACATCTGCTCCTTCTCCTGGGACCTTATAAAAGACAAGCTTAAGGATGAATAGTTCATCCATACCTGAGAATTAATTACATATGTTAAAGTACAAAACTGACTACTCTCTCCACAGCTATCTGAGCAAATCTGATCCCACATCACTTCATCTACTGTATTTTCCACTCTGTTTTACTTTCTCTTTCAGAAAAAAAAAAAAAAAAAATCACTCAAGATTCATACACCCGGTCAAAAAAGAGAAGACGTTTTGGCTTTCCTAAAACAGATGTTAACATTGCATGCCACAAAAGGTGAGTACTGATAACTGATCGTGCCCACCTGTCACTTTTAAAATATACAGCAAATACATAAATATATTATCCAGGGGTGAGGAACTATTGCATGTATCAGTCTGTCACTTTAATAAAGAGGATATTAAAAAGCCTTAAATAAACATTACTGTAAAAATTATAAATTGGCGTGTAGAAAAAACTGCTCAGCTGTATCTTTTATTGAAAAAATAGCCTTAACTAGATTTCAAACCAAATTTGTTTTTTTAATTACTTGGTTGAGAGCCTTGCTTTTGGAAATAACTCTTCCTGACCTCTCTACCCAAAACAGCCATCAGAAGCAGCCTGAGGACCTCCAGATCTCATGCCAAGATATCCATTCCCTTTATTAGATAGCAGAGATTTTACAGGCCACACTTTCCAAATATCAGGAGCAGACTTCCCAGCAACTAAAGGTACAGGCCCTTGAGGACACCAGGCCAACATCATCAAGGCCACTTGGGCATCCATCTGCCTCTGTGGGTACCTCTGCGCCCCGGCCCTGCGGGAACACCAGGCGGCCCTAAGCAGCACTTGTTAACTCAACCTTGCCCAGGATTAAATCCCATTTAAACACCAGATGTCAGTGTTGTGCTTACGTTACACATAACTGGGTTTGGGAGATCTTTTTCTTTCCCTTATGAAAATTGTTTGACTAAACCAAAGGATTTTAGAATCTTTTTTAGAATTTTTTTCCCTGCACTATGTCACATAGTAAATTATATAATTTTGTCTTTAAAAATGAACTAGCCCCTCTGGAGTCATTAGCACACCAATTACAGCAGAGGCATTAGAGGTTTGGTGCGAGATGAATTAAACACATAGCCCACTTCCTTTAAAACACTAGAAAAGCTTAGTTTTTTAGGTACTGTATGATTTTTTTTCCCTTTTCTTTCCTTGAGGAGAACACGTAAGACTTCTGGGTGATACCACTGATTGACAGTGGGTCTGTCAGGGTGGATTTGTCCCCCAGCACCACTCCAGCCCTGCAGAGCTGCTCTCCTGCTTTCAGCAGAGGTCTCTGTTGGAAAAAAACTATTTCTCAGCGGAACTACAGAAAGATAAGGAGTCAAACAAAACCCATTGACCAGATGATATCTCAGTCCAAGCCTGCTGAAGCCACAAAACCCTCAATAGAAAGAAAATAGAAACAGTATGTTTTGAGCCACATAATGTATGTTTTCATTCTAGAGCTTCAGAGCAACACAATGACTTGTCTTTTATACAAGAGTCCATCCTTCTGTCATTTGAACTTTCATACGATTTTCTCAAATAAAAGAGGAGGGGAACCCCAGACCACCCTGTTACCATCTATTAAAAATAGTCATTTCAATGTGAACTTAAATACAGGCAGATACTAATGCTCACATTACACAAATGTAGAAGTATTGTTTTGAACCTAGTTTTCAGAATAAAATAGACATTAACCAACGTTGTCTACAGAAAATCTAAGAAATCTTGGCATTTTGGGGTTATTATGTAACCGAACACAGGATGGCACATTTTGGAGTAACATCGTTTGTGTCATTCTCGGCTTCTTCCACAAGATGGAGTACTAAGATCTGAGCTGCCAAAAACACTTCTTGATTTAGTAACTAAATTTATTTCTGTAGTGATTAGATGTGATTCAAAATATAAAACTACATAATGGAACTTTCTTTGAACTTCCTTACATAAGGGGGTATTATCCCCCAAACTCACTGATAGGCAAGAAGATACTGACCACAGACTGTATTTTCCATTGCTACATTATGCAAGTCAGTCAAGAGAAAAAGACAATTTTAATACCTGCAAAGGATAGCAACATATTCAAACCGTTCAAGCCCAAGGGTGAATACAGGTGACTCAATAAGAAAAAATGAACCAAGACATTTGCTGCCCAATATTTGGTAAAACAAGGATACAAAAGGAGAAACAACAGACTTCATTATATAACATGGTGTAATCATTCAGGGGCATGTGGATGAGTATTGTGTGAGCTGTGCATGAAACAAGCATGTGATAAACACCCCTAGGAGTTATCATGTCACTTGGGAAGGAAAACAAGGTGTCTTTAAAGTTTGTTTTCTCCTACCATTCAGTGCTTTTTCACTGAAACAGGAAGGGGTGAGAGAACTCTTAACACAAACAGAAATATAACAGCTCTGTCAGGGACAGGCAGCACAGAGAACAAGAGGAGAGCATTAATATCCCATGTGATGCCAGCAGTTTTCTAAATCACATCCAATTAAAGCTTAGATCAAAAGCAGGTATTTCAGCAAGTGGAATTTACCCCTTCACTCCCCTCCCCAGCCCTTCCATTGCCTTTACAGTGATGCACAAGTGTCTCCACCTCAGAGCAAACACAGCCAGATTGCATCAGCTGCAGAAAGAATCTTTTCAACCTCTTTTTTTCAAAACAAACAAAAACAGCCTCCTCCCAGGCAATTTCTGCTGCCTTTCATATCATTCATACTCGCCATGGATTATGTTGTACAGAACTCAAAGCCTAATTATGTTTCTCTCCCGTACACACAAACATCATCCTGGGAGCAAGCAAGTAGACCTATCTTGAAAATTTTCGTAGAAAGGAAAGTAACCATTTATTAACCTTATCTCTTCAAACGCAGAAGAAAACCAATAAAGATTTACATTCCCTCTTATATTTGATGAAACTGAGCTGTGGAGACAGGCAAGATTTTTAGGACTTGTCCTCTATCCTGTCTACCTACTTTAAGCTATCATGACTCCTACTTAATGATGAGTGATTTTTTTGGAGGTGAACACAGCTTGCACACTCAGGTGTGTCATCTGTGCTGTAAGTTGTTCTGTAAGTGGGCAGTTACCTAAGGAACACTTAAAGTCTAGCTTTTACAGAAGTCTGCCTATCATAAAAGTGAATTGTATAATCCCCCGTTATCAGTTGGCCACATTTTGGTTGCCGTAGTTTAGATGCAAAAAAATATCAGTAAGACTGTTATGTACTAAGCTACAAAGTACCATAAACCAGACCTGACCTTAACAGAAACCCAGTGGTTATTTTTGCAGATGTTGCATGTGAAGGGTATTATGAAAGGGCTTTCAAGAGTTATCAAATCAGTAGATTCAACACTGGAAAGGTAATTATAAGGTGGTAGGGATATTTCTCAAGCATGATACAGTGCTAATCTTCAGCTTATCATTAGAAGAAGCCATTGATTGCATGAATGAGGTACCAAAACTGTGTCAATTATTCTATGGAAAATAATTAGAGATGTACACAAGGATTTTTGAAAGCAGGAGCATCTCAGGTGGAGCTTAGAAAGCTGCTGGCAGTCTAAGTGCCCAAATCTCTATAATTGGTCCCTGGAGAGTTTTAAATTCCAAGGTTATGTCACAAATTACACATTATTCCTTCCCTTTAGGAGCATCTGTGAAATCTAACAGGTGAACAGGTTGGTAGATTTAGACTGCATCTTTTCCCTGTCTCCTGGACTATTTTTATGCTGCTGTGAATTTTTCACATAATTTGTGAATAAAAGTAATTGTAATTAAGATGGATTAGTACTTCCTTGGCAGCATGTAGTCTAAGAAGCAAAGGTAACAGTCTTTCAACCTAAACTTCTTTCAGCTCTTCCTCCTCAGAGAATGTGCTACGGCCTGGAGTGTGCAGCTGGAGGCCAGGGATGGGCTAGTGCCAAGGCTGCACGGCACTAGCCTAGGGGGGTTTTATGTTGATGAGTCACAGTCCTGCCATGTTTCAGTATTATCCTCAGCTTCAATTAGTAATAAAATCACTACAAATGTTATTGCGAAGTCACAAAAAAATTACCTTCTGCAAACAAGTCCTCCATTTGTGGATAATAATTGTGTCTAATAATGTAACAATAATTTTTTGCTCTGATGTCACAAACTTCTGTGGAGACACCTTGGGACACTCCTGTTTAGCTGTGACAAGGGTGTGGCAGGGGAGCAGAGCAGAGGGAGCTGCAGCTTGACTCGGTCCCTGCTGGGACACCCACACTGGGTGACAGGCCGGTGATGCCAATGCCTGGGGGGGGCTTAGTGGTGTCCAGGTCTGGGTCAAGCACTAAGAACAATCCACCGGGGATCCACTTGCCAGCTGTCAGCACTCCTGTGTGCACTGCTCTGAGCTCCGCCTGGGACCCTGAGGTAAGCGAAGTCATCATCTGCCAAGAATCTCCTTCCTAACATTAGAAACCTTTTCAGTGAAAAATCAGCTCCAACTTCTCCTAACAGAGAAATCTGAGCGAGAAATTGTTACATAAACTATCAAGTCACTTCCAAACTTCACTTACTGAGAATCATCAAGAACTTGGCTCAGCTCTATTTTGCAGTCAGGAAGAAACCACACACACTAAACTGAGAAAGCTTCCCCAGTCTTTTGCAGGTAGACCCAGTTAGCTCTTGCTTTCACTCCTCCAACCAAACCTCAGCCAAGATGCTGTCTTCATTTCTTCTAAAACTTCCCTCAAGTTCAGAGCATCAGCCAATGTGGAGCGTGTGCTCCCACGGAGCAACTTCTGCCAAGCACTGCCTTCCTTTGCAGGTGCAGTGTAGGCTGGGCTGCACAGCACGGCTGCCTTGGGCTGGCCTGTGCTAGAGCAAGACACACTGCTTGGGTGCCACCACAGTCACGGAATCCACCAGGGGAACACTAATGGCTGGTTTAAAAATAACAACTGATGGGTTTAAATTCTGAAGATGACTCAGTTTTTGTTAGAGAATTTTTAACTCTGGAAATTGTTCCCTGGTGATCTGATAGACTCCCTAGTTCAGTGACTTTCAGGACAATGTCCAAGGCTTGTATGTGTGTTGATGCCTTTGCTTGGAGATGCTGGTGATGATTTGTACACCTTTATTGAGGACATGCTGAAGGAGTTCACTCAGTTGAAACTAGTCAATATGTTCTTATTTCCTTGTTATCTTTGTATACATGCCAAGAGTCCTAGTGATGAATGCACTTTATAAATTGTAAAATAAATAAATTTATGCTAAACCATGTAGTTATTTATGGCTCAGAGTGCTAGCTTAGCTGAGACAGCAAACTGATGTTATTGGAACCTAATTCATTCTCAGACTTCCAGGAGCGAGGAATGGGTCAATTATTCCAGTGTGACATGAAAACTTCATTTATGGGTTCATTGATTAAGAATATGTACGTGTTATTTACTTACAATATTGACTCATTTAAAAAAATTGAAAAATTCTTTTGTAATCCATTAAACCTTATTTTGTCTTTGGAATAACATTTCCCAAGTCTAGCACTGAAAACAAATCAGGAACTGAAGAGTCAGATTTGGAAGAGTCTCTCTGGTTCACTACAGTGGGTTGATCCTGGCCAGATTCCATGGACTCACTAAATCCTTCTGCAACTGGGCAGAAGAGAGAGGGGTCATCCACTTACCACCTTTACGGGCAAAAACAGACTCAACATGAGATAATACCTAAAATTTATTACTAACAGGGTAAAAGCTGAGCTAAAGAGTGAGAAATAAAACAGTCTTGAAACACACACCACACACACACTCCCCTACCCCTCCTTCTGTCCATGGGGGGTTGCAGTTGGCTGTGGCTGCTGCCCCTTGCAATGTGAGTTCCCCCACCCCTCGGGGTTACTCCTCCATGGGATGCAGTAAAAGTTGAGTCTCTGCGCCCCGATGGGCCTCTGTGGGTTGCAGAGGGACATTCTGCTTCACCACGGTCTACAGGGGACCACAGCTGAGTCCATCCCCTGCTCCGTGGGGTCCCTTCCATGGGAGACAGTCTTTAATAGACTTCTCCAACATGAGTCCACCCCTTGGGCAGCAGTTCTTCCACATCTGCTGTCCTGAGGGTCACTCCTCCATAGTGGTACAGTGCTTCATGGACAAGATGTACCGATGTGGGCCCCCCCATTAGGGGCACAGCTCTCGGGTAAAACCTGCTCCAGTGTGGGTCTGCCTCTCCATGGCCACAGGTCTCCTGCTCCAGTGTGGGTCTGCCTCTCCATGGGGCCACAGGTCTCCTGCTCCAGTGTGGGTCTGCCCCTCTATGGCCACAGGTCTCCTGCAGGATTCCACTCCATCCTGAGCCTCCCACAGGGTCACAGCCTCCTCTCAAGCATCCACCAGCTCCAGCACAGGCTCCTCCATGGGCTGCAGGGGGGTCTCTGTGCCCACAATGGTCCTCCATGGGCTGCAGGGGTTTGAGCTCTGAGTCCTTCCCCTGCTCCATGAGGTGCCTCCTCCCCCGCTTCTGCAGTGACCTTGATGTCTGCCTGTTATCCCATGTTCTTGCTCTCTGGAATTTCTTCTGTGCAACAACCTCCAGTTCTTAATTATGTTGTCACAGAGGTGTTACTGTGATCTCTAATTGGCTCGGCCCTGGCCAGGAGCCGGATGTCCCTCCTGGGGCCAAGTGTCATTGGCTCCCATGGGACAGGGGAAGCTTCGAGCAGCTTCTAATGGAAGCCACCTTTGCAGCATCCCCCTAACAAAAATTCAGCTACAGAAACCCAGGACATTCACTCAAGTAGAGTGAAAAGTATTTACTCCCCATCCTAACAGCAGCACTGGCTATGCACTTGCACCAGGGTTCAAACATCTTTCTGGTCCCTGGGATTAGCCACATGCCTGCACCTCTCAGTGCACCAGCGTTTCATGTGGAGAAGCAAACTAAGATTCACTGAGCAGAATTTGCTCACTCACTGCTAAAATTCAGAACAGCATACAGAGTAGGAAACAAGAAGAAAGAAAATTCTTGGGACTTCTGAGGAAAGGCACTGTTGCAATTCCTGTAAAAATGTTCTAAATTCTAGAAGGTAACAGTTCAAAAATATGATTGCAATATATACATCAGACCAGTAGCCCTCATTCAGGAGCTCCTATTTCGCCATGAGCCCAAGGCACGAGGCTTTACACAGACTGCCTGAAAGGCCCTGATGCAACAGCCATGAAATCACACCAAGTGATGGGCAGGACTTCCAACACCAAGACCATGATGCAGATGATGAGCTGTTCAGAGAGGAATTCTTTTCCTACAACCAGACTGGGATTAAAGAGGACCTTGACTGTTTAAGGAGGTTGCCTCTACTTCCCATTATTCCACATACCTTTCCAAATCTGGTTTAAAACAAACAAAATGGATTTTTCCCAATCATTAAATAGAATTTTCATGTTACATACATCTCAATCAGGCCTCAGTGCACCAATCACTGCTACACACAAGTGACTTTTGGATGTTCTACCAATGATTTAACTTTGAATGTATTCCTCTCCTTCAGTTGCTCCAGCTGTGAATGTAGAAACAATGTACTCGTGATACGAGTTTGAACTTCAGTGAGCTTCTTGCCAGATGGTATTTAAGATGTTAGCAATTTAACCTCGTACACCAGTATGAAACTGCAACCCACATGGAGGTGTCAGGATAAAAAGCAGCACCCACAGATTCTTCTGATATACTATAAACCCATTTTTGCTGTCATAGGCTCCAGCTCTTACTGGTGGTTTTCTGAAGGACTTCAGTTTTCCCCTCTCCTTTCTACTATTTTCAATCATTCCTCAGAGGTGACAGTAAAAGACTTTTATATAAAATAAGTTTGGGACATGGTGACAATGACAGGCCTCTTTCAGTTCTTATGATTCAGGCATAGTACAAGGAGGTAAATAGTCTCAAGGCTATTAACTATGACTAAAAACGTGCATGTCTCATTTGTCATCAGTCAAGACTACAGCCAGGGTTCTTGTCAAGCTATTTTTCCAAACCTTACATATTCTTTAAAATTACATGTTAAAACTAATGAAACTTAATGTATAAGAACAGGAAAACTTAAAGCAGTACATTTGGATGTTTCTTTATTCCAGTGAAATGAGCTCATTTAAATGAGATGCAAAACAGCAAGAGAAGACAGTTTAGAAGAGAGAGTATTTTTAGAGGTGTTCTGCATAATCTATGAATAAATCTATTTGCTTTTCCCCACTTAAAAGCATCATAATCCATTATATACAAGTTCTAGGTAATTTTTAACAATAAAAGTAGATTGATTACAAAAATTAGAGTGACTTTACCAAAACATCTGAAAAACCTGACTCCTTCCTAGTTTACCAGATCTTGAAAACCTGAACTTCCCAGCAACAATGGGATGGCAAAATCCACAAATCAGCTCTAATTCTGAAGGCAGAGCTCAGTGTGCTCCATTCAACATCACCACCCTCCTGTCAGTTCCAAATTTAAGTGGAAGCACTCTGATAACACCTGCAGAACCACACAAAGATAAATGCTTTTAACAGGCAGGTGCAGTAATTCAGGTCTTCAGAAAGCACAGTTAAATGATTTTAGTAATTAAAAGCCAGTACATGTCCCAGGACATGAGTCTCTCTGCTCACAGAGACTCCTGTCAGCAGCTTCCCTTCCCTGCAGAGCATCTCATCACCTATTGCACAGGGTGTAAAAGCAAATGTCAGCTCTCCAGGGAGATCAAGCAGCACAAGTTTCATACTGTTGTCACTCCACATGCCACAGTGGATGCAGCCAGGACATCAGCTACAAATTCTGATGGCAATGGACACACCAGGACTTAAGGGTAAATATTATGCTTTCTCTGCCTTCAGTTGTTTCCCTCGCTTGACATCATCTTTAACCATACCCAGGTTTCACCTTTCACATCTGCCAAACACAAACACGCTCAACAACCACTTCTTAATAGTATCAGTGCTCAGACAACACTGCTGCAATCTTAATCATATTAACATCCATGCACACTAATGAGAAAGGAAAGCTTTCCAATCACACAAGTTGTTCTTCATGTCACAGAAACATCTCCAGAGCTCTACCAGGAGCAAAGAAGACAGCAGTGCTCAGTCAGCTCTGCTGCCCTCCATTGTGTCCTGCACATCCTGTAGGAAATTGTCAAAAACTGCCTGCCTGGAACATCATGGCTCGTTGTCTGTCAGCCACCTGATACTCATAAAATAGTTCAGAGCTTTACCAGAATCACTTCTTTCTCCACTATGCTGGTATAACAGCGAGCAGAAACAGACCTGCTCATGTCTTCTTGCATTTACAGTCACTAACACTCTGCCCCAGAAACACAAACTGTATATTTAAGTTGGAGGGAATCCTACCTTCTTGATGGGAAATACCTATTTAATTAGCAAGCATCAGGGATTAGACTAAAATACTTTTATAAACATTTATTTATTAGTCAAATGTTTTAAAATGAACATGATCCTCGATCCCCATATGGGCCATTCACTAAAGACTTTGACTCAATGATCCCTGTGTGTCCCTTCCAACTCAGAATATTCTGTGATTCATGATCAGTCATTTCAACAGAAAGACAGATGCATGCAAAACCAATAAAGAACTTTAAAATTTCACCTTTTGTTCTAAAAAGTTTTTTTTTGAAAAACTGTTAAACTTTTTGGTCCCACTTGGATACGTTTAATGCATAAATAACTCTTTGGGTGCAAGTATTTCCAAGTTACTATTTTAATATTTTAATTCATGCACAGCTCTCTAGTATGTAAATTAAGTAATTTTCTCTTGTGGTCTTTTTGCTCTCATTTTCTCCTTCTTCTCACCAGTACAATAACTAAGCTCCAGTCCCTTCTATATCCCATCATGTCCCCTGTCACTGCTGGAGATGTAACTCCACCTTCCAATCTCCAGTGCACAAGGGGACAGCCACAGTGCACTCAAATTAAGTCAACAGTTCTTTTCCAATCTGTTTTTGAACAGTATTCCTTCCTTCTTCACAGACTCTTCCTGAGGTGCAATTCTCATATCTAACCCTGCTTTTCATATTTCCTAACATTTTGCCATTTTAGTTATGTGTTCAATTTTGTCAAGTACCATTAATATTGTCCAATAGGATTTTCTTGCAATACTGTTAAAAGGTAAATATTATGCTTATTACATAAAAAAATGAACTAAGAAGCTTCATGAAAAATAGGGTTGAGTACCAAGTCTAGAACATTAGCAAAAGAAGGAGAATTTCGCGTAGGTTTGGATCTTCTGCAAAGCATTTGTCAGTGCTTTAGCTGGCACTGCAATCACTTCTCCTCTCTGGATAATGGATTGTAGCAAGCGTATGTGAAAACCCAGGACAGGAGTTACTTAAATGTTGTACTCAATATAGAAATCAAGTGGAATCGTTTGAAAGGGAAATGTAATTTTGACAAGAAAATAAGTATATTAACGCTGACAGAGTAAAGGCAGGTCTGCTTTTTGTCATCTAATATTCCCATGATTGCTGAGGTACCTGCAATACAGCAGAATTTGATGACTAATGGAGCAGTGGGTGTTTTTCAGCCTTCCACAATTTGTGCTGATATAGTTACGGTTGTCATTGCAAGCATCCTTCCTGAGCTTATGATTGTGGTCAGACTGTAACCCTTAAGGGGTATGAGACACATATGTGGTCTCTATTTTTGTGCAAATCAGTATAACAAAATCTTGATTCACAGGTTTATCTTCGTGTTATCCTTACTTGCTGTTTGCTTTTCTGGTGTTACACAGAAACAGTGCAATGGTGAGAATCTGGCCCAGAATATTTAACCAGCAAAACCTGTGGAGTAGGAAGTAAAAAGCATTGTTGGGAAGAGGTGTGTCTGGCAATGGAAAGCATCATGTCCCGAATGTACTTTGGGAACATCACACATTTAATCAGCATTGCCTTGGAAAGTGTTATGTTACTTTTAACCAGCATACCAACACCACTTGGTTTCATCTGCATGACAGACATAGATCTCTTTGCATGATCAAATGTTTTGTTTTGCTTTTTTAAAATAAAAATTCTAATATACTTCTGCAATCTAAAGGCCAACTAAATACCCTTACACATGAAAGTGCACAAATCTCTTAGGGGTACTAGAGTGAATCTGGGGTTATGTTTAAAGAGGAAGTAATTACATCTCTCTCATCAGTTCTTATGTTTGCTGCTGTTTTGTTGCAGCTGTAGTAATGCAGCAATATGGCCACTGCTTCTCTGTTGAAAGAGGATCTTTATAAATTCCAGTTGTCAACATGAAATCAATTCTGCTATGGGCAAAAGAGTGCTTCATCATTCCAATATTTGCACTCAGCTAAACCATATCCACAGGCTGTATGTGTCTCATTTATTTATTTATTTGGAACTGGGAGCACAACACATTTTCAGCTCAACCCTACGGATCTCTGGCAAAATTGCATAAAGGTTGTGCAGTGAATTTTTCTAAGTAAATAGGTCCTTTGATTTCAATGAGAGAACAAAGCCTCTAACTGATGCACTGTGGATTCAACCTGAGCCATGTTTCCTAGTCAAAGAACAAATGACATATCATTAATTAAAGACAAAAAATGGGAAGAGAAATGATGATTACATATCTTGACGTTCCATAATGATTTTTTTCTGTGTCTTACACCTACGGTAAATAAGCCAAACACTCAGTAGCAATAGAGGGGGGGGGGGGAAAAAAGCCTTCAGTTTGCAATTTCTTTTTCCATAGTCTTTCTTCTTCCAGTGAAAGTGTCTATAAAATTTTTAAAGGAAAGTAGGTTGCTAAAATGTACTTAATTTGCCATGATAGATTGAGTCCATGCTTCAGTGACTGTAATTGAATCTGTGACCTATTTCTTTAGTAAAGTAGAAATAGTCTCTTGGGTTTTTGTCACTACCATCTTTTAATGAAATTCAAAAAGACTGTCAAAATGTCTACACTTTTTCCACTAGTTGTTAATGTTATTACTTTACAATTTGTTACTTTTTAATTAATCTTAATAAATGTGTACACAGTCTACCTGGCAGTTGGAAATGGTAGATGTCAATTCATCGCTGTCACACTGTAAAACAAAATTAAAGGGACAGAAAAGGCTTTAAAAGCAATCGAATATGTAGACACATATTGGTTCTACTTAAACATACTTTATATCTCTAATTTACAGGATCTGTGCATTCCAGTGGCCCCACAGCTGGAGTTAAAAGGTCTGTCAGCATTTTAATCATAACCCCAGACTGTTTGCAAGACATAGCAACTCAGTCTTAGGACTGAATTCCATAGGGAAATTCCCAGGCCAGGACCACTCCACTCTGCCACCCATTTCCTTCATCAGAAGAAGATAAACTCACTATATTTTAGACATTTGGAATATCACACCACGGGGACCTGGGATGTGACTCAAGGCTTGGGTGATGTCCTGTCTCCACTCTCAGATGAGATAAACAACTCATGTTTTCCCACTCAGTGTTTCAATGGGAGTGTGTAACAGGCAAGCAGGGCAGAAAAGGGGAGCTTTTATCCAGTCCCCAGTCCTGACGAGCTGGGGAAGCTGACCAAACCTTCCCTGCCCTACAGTTCAGACACGGCCTTAGTGTCTTAACAGGAACTCTTTAGCTTGATGATTTTTGATACTTTGGCATCTAGGAAAAGTCACTCTGTCAGTTCTTTCTTCATCAAGGTTGTGATGTCACCAGCCTGTGTTAATATGGAGCTGGGAATGATCTTGAAGACAACCAGGTGCAATGTTGTTGTATTATATTTAAGCCTGTAACTACAGAACTGCTGATTTAGGACCAACGTTACAGTTGCCCATGGACAGACCGGGGCTGCAGCATAAAGCAGCACCTGTGGCTGGGGATAGTTTCCTCATTGTATGATCCTGGAGAAGATATTATTCGTATAAGGCTGAGACCTATAAGAAGCTGTAAACGCAATCCAGATTGCTCCCATCATGGGGCCATGCCTGCAGAGTGCCTCTGGTCTCTTGTGAGTACAGGGCTTTTGCACACTTGCGCTCCTGTTGTGGTCCTGCAGCAGAGGCTCTCTCTGCTGGCATATAAAGACTCACAGAGACAGAATGCTCTATGAACTAGCTGTTTATAATTTGAGCACGACCTCGCCCACTCAGCCTCTGAAGCCTATTTATAGATTTATTTTTTTAAAATGAAACTCATGAGAGTAGAAAACAAAGAGCAAATAAAATAATCCCAGACCTTGATTTTTACTTTAAAATTTCTACCTCAATGCTTAATTACATTCTTGGCCCTGTAGACTCTGTCTTGTTGCTTGCTCCATTCTACAGCTCTTTGCACAGTAATCAAAATCACAAGTAAAGCTCAGGAAGCCACCTCTGTGCCATCTTTAGGGCACAACAAAACAAAGGAGCTATAAAGGCACCAGGTAACATTTTTCCATGTTGAAGTCATGTAGGTGTTATCTAGTTAACAACTGGCTACTGGTGCAGTTTAAATCCCAATACGGGGCAGGGAGTACTCCAGCTGGCCTCCCATGGGCTGGACACACAGACTGGACTGTGAAAGACACAAGGAGCTGACAGGTAAAGTGGTGGCAGGAAACCATGGCAAGCTGATCCCACCATTGCCTGTGCTCTACCTGGCTTTCATTTAGTTCTCACATGAGTGAAAGGCTTTGTTCCCACTAAACTGGAATTTTCAGTGAAAATTAAAACAACAAAAAACCCAAGTTCAAAGTTCCATAAAAGAGATGATCACTATTTAAAAAGTGAGGTGACTTTTGGATTTAAAAGTAAAGTATATACATACATACACACACACACGCTACTACATCACCAGGGTACATTTTCTCAGAGGAAATATCATTGACACAGATATCCAGCATATGGAGTCACTAACATGATGGACTATAATGGCTTGAAAGCAGTCATTATGTTCTATTAGGATACACAAACAAAACAGATTCCCTCAGCAGACCTTGGTATGCTTCAAAGCTATTACACTCTAAAAGAACTAAATCTGCATTTTAATTACTGTAGAGTTGCTTGAGTTTTACCCAGTCTACTGGATATTATCCTCCTAAACATAATAAGGATTTAAATAAGGAAAGGTCATAAAAACTTAAATAACAAAAAGTGCACTTGCCAAATTTTAGGTTAAAGAGATTAACTAAAGATATCAGGAGCTATATAGAAACACATTTGCAAAGGGTTACAACCTGACCTCTATTTTTGTGAGCAGTTTTCTATCCACAGATAACAATGGGCAAAAAAGGCAGGCTTTGGAGCCACATTAACTGATAGCTGGGTGCACTCAAAGATTTAGAAATTTTCCTCCTTATTTGCACTTGTCATCAGGCCTGCAATTTTGTAAGTGCATCAAACTTCCATTTTCTTTAGAAAATGAGGTTTTACAGGAAAAGACTGACTGACACGTTGATGCCAAGCAGTGCTGGGACAACGGAGACCTAACATTTACCTGCTGTTTACACCGACTAGAACCGTCTGCTTGCTGTTGATTTAAGTCAGACTCCTAAACTGCCACATTTGCCATTACTACAATCTTGAGCAGACATCTTCCATAAACATCGCCAGCACCCTCTAATGCAAGCACAAAAGCAGTATTAGTGAGCACATTCATAGGAAATTTTCCCACTATACCCAGAAATGGCTAAAAGAATGTATAATGTCAGGGCTAAATAGAGAGAGTCCTGTGGAGTTCCCGAGGTATTCCAGTAGCTTAGAGAAGCCTAGTTCAGACTTTCCGACTCTTCCCCCAATGTCCTTCAGTTCTGTAAGATCACAGATCCATGCCCTGAGTCAGAAAAGCACTTAAGCTAGTGAAATGTATCTCTTGGATGATGGAAAAACCCTACATGCATTTAATATATTTTCAGTTGGAGGACTAGTGCACAAAAGGTCTAGTTATTAAAACTAAAAAAAAAAATCCACCACCTTTTAGTGGCTCCTGAGGCTTTAAACACTTCAAGATAGATTTGCATACAATTTTTTGAAAAGACTAATGGCTTGTTATGAGATGATTCTATTAAGATGTAGAAAGGACATGAAAGTTATTAATTTCAAAGAAACTAGACTATATTTGTTAGGAAACTTTTTTTTTAAGCTACCATTACAGGAATACTAAAATAATTATCTTACTTGTATCATTTTCCAAAATTTAAGTTGCTAAATTTATATTGAAAGTCATAATCAGAAGCCAGGACTGGATGCTTTGATGCTCAAAGCAAGCTGGCCCCTAAGGACAGAGGGAGGCTGAGGTTATCTGCAGTAGAATCTGCACTGAAAGGTGGATCACCTCCTGGGTTCCATCCAAAAAATAAAGAAATGCTGCTCTACACCAGATTTTAGCATGCAAAACATTTCTCAAAGTAAAGAAACACAAGACACTTTGGCCAAGCATGAGAAAGAGAACTTAAAACTTTGTCAGTACAACTTGTGTATATTCTCCGTGTACCTTTGAAGAACAGTATATTAGCTATCAATCAATACATTAAACTGATGAAGACAGATTTGTACAGTCTTCACATTTTTGAAGGAATGTTTAGGCACAATCTTCCTTGCATACTGAAAGGTTTCAGCTTATTGTTACTAATCTAACAGAAATGGATTATCTGTATCAAAAATAAACCTAGGAGAGAAGAATGAAATCAGACTAACATGCTGTCAGCAGAAGTCCTGAGCTTACCAGGAAGATTGACAACATTATTAAATTTCAGCTTTATCTTAGTAATTTTATCTAAATTCCAGACTCGTAAGGCTTTGAACACACGTAAATGACATCTTCCAAAGGGAAATTGATACATACATATATGTATATAAATGTATATAATTTAGAAAACAAACAAAATAGCAGCAAGAATTGAAACTACCAAATTCTTCATCACACCTAGAATCATTCTGTAACTGTCCAGAAGGAATGCAAAGGAAGAAGGGCAGAAAAACCATCACCATGAAGGGTGAGGGGGTACATTTCTTGAATTATGAAAATCCAAGTGCATGTAATTATGGACCTGAAGAGCTTTTGTCAGCCTTTGAAAAGATAGCAAGGTAATTCAAGAAATGGAAATGAATAAAAGTAATGGAATTGTCTACAGAACACAAATGCCATAGCTACAATTTCCAGGCACTAGGGACAAAAGGGAGAAATGAGTTCTTAAAAATAATGTTGCCAAATTACAGCTCTGCACAGACATTAGCATTTTTATATGAGATGAATTAGTGATTAGCTCTGGATATCATCCTGCACCGTAGAGTTCTAAAGCACGTCCACAGCCCTTCTGGAGAAGCCCCATGTGTATTGCCATGTTGTACCACTGACCTCAGTGAGAGTGAAAACCTGTCAGGATCCTTAAGAACCCTACTTAGCAGTTTTGTGAAGAGTGGAGGTTTGGGGGTTTAGTTTGTTTTAAACAAATAACAATGACTTATTTCATATATATTTAGATTACATGAAACATGTGCCTGGGGCTGTAAACAGCAGCTTATATGATTTGGAAGAACAGAGACAGTCATGATTGCTGGGGTAAACCCCCAAATTAAACCCTCTTGTACTAAATCTTCTGAAAATCCAAACAAGTAAAGAATGAAGCTTACAGAGGAATCATAGTGTATTACATACTGATTTTCAGACTTCACGTGTAAAGGGACTAAAATCCATGCATTTAGATTCCAGAAGACCTTACAGCTAAACTTTTTCTCCTCCTTTTAGAGACTTTGAAAGTTAAACAAGTTCCACACTGCAAGAATCTCAATGGAGGGGAGAATTATTTTCATGTCTCACAATGGATAAAAAACATTTGGCAGCTGGTCAAAAGTTTAGGAGAAGCTGCACAAAGCACAACAAGATGAATAGAAAAGATGCCTTGAAGCAGTGAAATGGAACAACAAGAGCTGGGAAAGGTCACTTGCAACAGTAAAACTACCGAACATTTTAATCACAGCCTGGTTTCTCTGTTGCTCTCAGCCTTATTTCACTTAGTCATTTGTACCAGTGTGTAAAATGGGTGCAAGACATTATTCAAACACTATTTCACACCCACTTATGCTGCTATTAACTCCCATTGCAAGGTTCTAGGCAGTAGCTTATCTGGCTCCAGTTTTGCTGCAGTCACAAACCTTTGGGTCAGTGGGAAAGCAACTTTACAAAAATATTTTCAATTAAACTGTACTTTACACAGAACTCGACACTTGAAAGGAAATAGAAAATAAAGGATCTTTCAAAAGAAAGGATCTTTCATGCATTATAAATATTATTTCTAAAGCTGTACACATATTTTTACTCTAAAAGGCCCCAAATGCCACCACTAAAATCCTAGAACAGAGGAGCAGAGACAAAATACAACTCTCAACCAATCCCTATTTGAAACAGATTTAGGGATGATGTAAAAGTCACAAGGAGTCAAATTCAAGAAGAAGTGATTGATTGATTTGTTTAGACATTCCAAAAAATTCTAGTTATTAGAAGTGTCACTAAGAGCTTTTATTGCAGTGATCTGGAGGCTATCACAGTGGATTCCAGGAAGGGCAAAAACACTCAGAGAATTCAGTGGGGAGATTTTGTACCAATTGATACTGTATCTACTGCAGAAAATTCTTTTATGTCTTAGAGAGGCACTTAACTGAACTGGTTGGATTTCACTGGAAACATGTATGGTAATGGTATTCAAAGTGTAGGCTTCATAGGGCATGGAGTAAAAATTTTAAATAAAAAAAAGGTAGATTCAGATTAGATAGAAGGGAGACATTGTTCACTGTGAGGTTGGTGAGGACCTGGCACGGGTTGCCCAGAAAAGCTGGGGATGCCCTGTCCTTATTCAAGGCCAGGTTGGATGGGGCTTCAACCAACCTGATCTAGCAGAAAGTGTCCCTGCATGGACATTGGAACGAGGCAATCCTTAAGGTCCCTTCTAACGCAAACCATTCTATGATTTTATGATTAATAGTGCAATATGTGAAATCATGCTTTCATTTTATATTTAAAAATAAGTACCACTATTCAGAAAATGCAGCAACAAAATGTCCCTGAATTCATTTAGAATCCAGAATAATAGCTAAAACCTATTAATTTTAAGGCCACCTAAACTGATTGCTTTCATTTCCATTTATGACTGCAGCAAAGCCAAATTGGCTCTGTTTAGTTTAAGTCTAGCTCAAGACTTACCCCAAGCCCTAGTATTAGAGATTAACAAAAATAAGAATGAGCAGGGCTGTTTTGTACTCTACATCCCTAAAATTTCTCAGATAAATCCTATATCATCCTTTAAATTTCTTGAATAACTTCAGAATAAAGGGAAGGTTAACCTCACAGAAGTGTCCAGAGAAGGGCAATAGATCTGGGGAAGGGTCTGGAGCACAAGTCATACAATGAGCAGCTGAGGGAGCTGGGAGTGTTTATCCCAGAGAAACAGGCTCAGGATGGACCTTATTGCTCTCTATACCTGAAAGGAGGTTGTAGCCAGGTGGGGGGAGTGGGGGTGATGGGTTAACAGTTGGACACAATGATCTCGGAGGTCTCTTGGAATCTTAATGATTCTATGATACTTTCTTTCTTTCCTGGACCATTATAGGTACCGTGAGAATTACTCACAGCACAAATGTTATTTTGATGCACATGCATTACCTTCTATTTCGATCTACAAAAAATGGAATACACTTAATGACAGATATCACACTAACTGCCAAGAGTACGTATCCCCCACGAGTTGGGAAATGTACTGCATTATTCCCTCCTATGCCCACTAAATAAGTGAGAGTCCCAAAAGTTTACTCAATGCTTGATTCTGCCTTTTAAGTTTTTCTCGTATACCAGATAAATAATGATAATATATTTACCTTAGTATGTTTTTGATGATACTTGATAACTAATTTCAGAGTGATAAATCATAAACCTGCAAATTTTAGCTGTATCCTGCTTGGTTCTCCATCCGTTATAGCTAGACCTTCCTTTAAGCCTGGCAATCTTAGCAGTGCTTTTGAAGAACCCCTGATATTATACCCAAAGCCTTATTTTCCAGGTTGAGTTCCTCTCAGCCTCCAGGAGAATTCCAAACAGCAGCACTGTGAGACTTCACTCCCATCCCTGGAGTGTGTGAAGCCACAGCTCTGAACAAAGCAGCACTATTGGCCTGCACCCTGTGAGTAAGGCCAGACAAAAATGTACAAACAGCCTGCAAATACTCAAAGCCCTGAGTGCTGTCTCAGAAACTTCGGTCCTTCCTTTCCTGTCCAATCTGGTTTTCTGTTTTTCAGAACAGGGCAGGTTCCAGACTGACTCACATTGATAGATTCAGAGGAAATTTCCATAGCAAATGAGTAACAAGCTCAGACACTTGGATATTGCTGCTTGTTTAATGGTGCTTGTCTGCCCTTTTGCTGGGTTATACAGGGCCACAAGCAAGAAGTGCGGTTATAAAATTGGCAGAATTTTGCTATTAACTGTAATGCTATCTTTAGATGTTCCATAAATGCTCCTCTGGATTCCTGCAATGGTTTGCATATCACCCAAATAGTAGGCAACACCACTTCTTGCTGTATCTGGTGTCCTCTGAAACACGGCAGGTGCACTGGTCATTCCATTAAAAAAAAAATCAAAAAAAAAAAAATCATTTGTACCTAAACAGCCCCTCATGCAAATTTCCCTCTTGGAGGATTTTTCTGCTGTGGCTCCACAGCCCTTGTCAGCAGGGAAAGAACAGCTGAGGTGAAGAAATCCTGCTCTCCCTCCCAACCTCATAAGGTCATAAACTAATTCTCCAAATTCCTCTGGTAAAATTGCACCCAGGTTTTACTTTAATTGATTTTAAGCAATATCCTTTTCCCAAGCCCTGATCTACACTAAATACAGCATAACAATTTTTCAACTTTCAATTTTCCTCTGAGTCACCAGCACGTTGCAGTCTTAATTAAACTTCAGATGGCAGCTTTCCGTCCAACAAGTGTCTGAACTCTAATGGAAGACAGATACATTTAAAAGCTGCAGTACATGTAGCCTTTGTTGTACTAGTTTTTTTTCCAAAATACTTTTAATTAATTTCCTTGTACACCCCATCAGAAAACACAACTGTTCTTTGTCTGTTTCTATTTTCAATGCCATGTCACTTAGCTGTTCTGCTACTAAACAAACTGATTGTAAAAGTCCCCAAAATACCAAAGCAGTATATATTATCTGATTATTTTAAGATCATCAAAAACAGAGTTTATTCTTAGAATGAAGTTTGCATTTATCCTTCAATTTGTTTGTGGCAGACATAAAATATTCTTAAAGACACATTCATGATTTAATATTTAATCTTATTAAATTCTTATACGTAAGCACCAAATATTAAGTTATTATAAGTACTTTATTTCCAGACAGTGGAAGAAAAACAGCATCCTGTGTGGTCATAGCTTTTCTATCATTTTCACAAAAGAATACACAAGTTTCTGAGTATATATTGCAATCTGACTTTTACTCATTACACTGGAACCTGTTCATGGTTCTGCACATAAATATTTTAATTTTCCTTCTCCTGTAACATATTATTCTGGTTGTCGGTATTCTCAGTTGTGCTGTATGCAGTGGGTTTAAAAACACACAAACCCTATTTCTTCAAACAAACTCAAAACCATCAAACTAAAAAACCCAGAACAAACAGGCAACATGTTGCTTTGTTGAACCTAAACCAAAAAAGACTATTAAAAACAAGCCCACCTCATCAGCTGCTTGTGCAAAGCTTATTTTGTAACCAAAGCCAAAACTGAATTAAACTGTCTTTCTTTGCCTGCAGAAAAGGAAGTGAGGCAGTTTCTACCATTAGAATGACACTACAGTTTTCTGTAGTCATGACAGTCCATGAGTGCATTGTGGTCCTGGGCTCAGTAATCAGGTCACAAGCCCCTGTGAACACACATTAAGTTTGTGCAAACAGCCGTGTTTGGAGGTCAAGCTAGTTCATGTGTGCCTACACATGAGTAATGAGCTATTGGGCATCGTCCATCCAGGAATTCTCTGCTCACACATGGAAATAATATTCACAAAACACAGGTATGCACCTACATGTTACCTAATGTTTGATGACCAGGTTTTGCTTCTCCCAAAACAACTTTTTGTGGCCATTATTTGTGTCTTCGATAACATTACTCTGGATTCCTACTGAGCATGGAATTTGTTTCTTGTCCTAAAAAGTGGATTTAAACCTTGAGAATAAAGATTAATTGCATTTCTTTTAGGAAAAAAAAATCACTTCCAACTAGCTGTCTCTCAGAGTGAAAAGGAAAGAGCTACGTATTTCCTCCACAGAAAGCCAAGTCTTTGACCTCAATAGGAAGGTTAGTCCATCAAGTGGTCCTTAGGTCAAAGATACTTTTTGGCAACACTACACAAGCAATCACTCAGGTCACCAAATTATATCAAGTGTCTGCATTAAGCAGTAGTTAGACCTGATATATACAGACATTCAAAAACTGTTAAGCTATTGTTCTGAGAAGACAACTGGATTATAGTGAACGGAATTCTTCCCTTAAAGCCAGACAAGGTACTTTATAAGAAACAGACCCTACATTCAATCCTGGTGAAACGCAATAATTAGGTTTGCAGTTCTCATGGAAATATTGACAGAAGCTATGCAAATTAATTAGCAAAACAAGTAGTTAGTGCGAAAGGGCCAATAGCCTCAATAAACAGCATTCTCCTGCATGCTGGTGAGTTGCGATACTTTGTATAATCAATGCTGTAGTATGTGTAAATCCATCAACTGCTCTGCAGCCTGCAGGATGCACGTGACAGAATATGGATACAGGAGCAGAGCACCCCGTGCTGACTGCCTGAACTGCTGCCAGCCCGGCAGCACCAGCAAAGCCAGAACCTACACGGTGCTTCCTTTCCACCAAACAACAGCAAATATAAACAATCCTGATTAAAGCATAAAAACTTCCTATCCAGGACTGAACCTATGGATACCCATAAATGTTTATGTTAATCCTGGCATGGCTCTGCCTATATGGGGCTTTTTATCAGAAAATTACTGTTTGTATGTTCATATCTGAACTGCGTGGGATGATGTTACAGACAAGAAAATGAGTGTCATTCATTTGCACAATTACATTCTTCCTTTGCTGCAGAAGAAAATGTTTCTTTTACTTACATTTTGTGTGGTGTTTTCTCATATTTTTAATATCATGTCATTTTTCCCAAGTGCAATAAAGACCAGCATTAAATTCATCTTCAGCCAACATTATCATATGAAACAAAAATAGCTAATGGCTATAGTAGAAATAACAGTAAAAAGGAGGTAAAAGGAGGTTCTCAAGAAATCTGGTTTTTAGGTTTAGCTTTTTTCCCCAGAGATAGGCAGTTTCACATTTTTGCAGTTATTTGTCACTATTTGCATAATGACTCCAACTACAGCTTTTAGTCTAGTCAGTGTTGTATGTCAGGATTGGCTCAGACAGCAAATAAATAAGAAAGTTCTCCTTTGATACACAAAGAGCATATATGAACCTGGTGTATCTCATGAGCAAAATCCTCAAATTTCTAATATGATTCTGGATTAGACTTGTGAAAATAGGTTTTCAATTTGTCCTCTGGCGTCTCATTCAGAAGGGAAGAAAGTCTCTCGAACTTAGCATGAAGAAAACAGATGCAAATGAATCTGCAGAATGTCCAGAGCTGGTATAAGTACGGAGCCTGGAATTTGTTTCTCAGAGTTAAATGTACACTTAAAAGTGCTTTCCTGGCATAATCCCCTCATTTCAGCAATTCACCAGCAGTGGTGCAAGACAAACCGTGCACTACCCTTGTCGTCCCCACAGGCTCTCTCGTAACTGCACAAAAGCACCTTCAGTGTTCACCTGGACAGAACCTACAACTTTTCTATTGTGCACCACAGTTAAATAGCTTTTTCCTACATAAGGCAATAAGTTAATTATTCATGACAAGGTAAGTATATGCCAAAATAAAAACAATGCCAAAACCAAACTGAGAATGTGTTTTTAAAATAATATATAAAACTCAATCAAAACAAATAGTTCAGTTTACATAACTACTGATCAACTTGTTTTCTTTAAGAAAGGAGGAAAAGGAAAGAAAAATTAGTACCTGCAAGACCTTGGACTAACATTAAGATATGGAGAACCATAGCTGGTCCCCCTCAATGGATAACAAATTTAAACTGGTTTTTAAAGTTGGGTACATGAATATACTTTTAATTCCTACCTATTGAAATACAAGTCATACTGAAGGGTCAGGTAAACTGAAAAATAAGGTAGTTACTGACTGGTAGGCAGTGACAGAATAAAGTGACAGTTGTCCATTCAAGCCTTACTTCATTCCCACCCAAGAATTAGAATTTAAGAACTTCAGAATTTCTTATTAACATGACTAGGTCTGCCTAGAGGTAGAGTCTATGTTCAATAAAATAGTTACAAGGTAAAATGGAAGGAAATATATTAACACATTTTACCAGCTTTGAGAATGTGCCAGCTGTAACAGCTAACTAACAGTATTCTAAAGAGAGTCCTAGAAAAATTTGGAGAAAAATTTAAATACAGAGTAAGCTGAACACCTTCTTTATTAGCTCTGCAGAAGCCCATCATTGCTACTGCCACAAATAGGAACAAGTAGGGGGCACAGTCTCTGCTACACTGTCATGGTCACTGAAACAGGCATTGACTTTCCTTCACTTCGAGCTCCAGGAACAGATTTCATGCTTTGAGAATGTGAAGGAATTGTTAAGACTGACCATTTTTAGAGGTTTCTTGGAGATTTAAGCTTCAAAAGATACAGTCATTGTGAATGGGAATTGCAAAATAATGTTTTGCAACAGCTCTGTGATTTAGCACATGGTGCCATAATTTATCATAGTGTTGTCAGTACCAGATATGTACCTCAACAGTGAACACCACAGACACATCCTACAAGTTTTATATCAGTTATGAGTAGGACACCAGTTTACTTCTAAATAAAGACATGTTCAAAATGCTGTGAAATCAACCACTATAACTTAACACATTAAACAACTGGGACAGAATTAAAACAAACAGCTTAAAATTTGCAGTGATGAAACCATACAATGAAAGGATAAAAATAGTCTTTTTCTAATATTCAAGTAATCCTTTTTCATTAGTACAGCTGCCATGATTGTGATATTTAACAGTTGTATGCCACTTTAAATCTTCAAAAACTGTGTAAACATTAATTATAAATGAACATTAATAATACACCTCTGTCTAAAGTATTTAAGTATTTATTAACTCTACTTCACAGGCATGGAAACTAAGACAAAGAGAAGCTCAAATTTCAAACTTCAAATACTTAAATTTAGGTACCAAAATCCATATTAGTTTTACATTATTCTCAAAAGTTGTATGAATCAAAAATATAACTTGTAATTCAGAGGTTCTGGAGGTCTCACTCCATCTGAAGATCAGTCTGTTTATTTAGCCCCAGAGTGCAGTCCATGTTTAGGACAGCAGCTCAGGACCACAGAAGGCAAGCCAAGTACTGATTTGCGTTTCATGTTGCTTAATTTCAGCCCTGTCAATTCTTTAGGCGCCCAGTTTAATTATCTAAGACATATCTGTAGCCAACAGGAACCTAAAAACTTTTGCAGAATTCAGGTAATTCTATCCGAAGAGCTGCATCTATTCTAAGTGGGATGGAGAAAAACAGAAGAACAGCTTACAGTGGTCATGTATAAGCCCCATGAAGCAAATGCCACCCAAATTTACCATTCCCAACAATTTCTTGTACACAGCATCAATTCAAAACCAGTTTGCTACAAAAGCCCTGTAAGATCAGGCTGCCATTACAACAAAACAATTCTAAGACTGTGCAAGGGTTGTGCCTCTCTCCACACTGCTTGTTTATTCCAGTGGCAAAGAGCTAAACAGTTCCTCTGTGAGATACTATTTATTTTAATAGCTTACTATTACAATAAAAAGAATTATTATGCAACAGATGCTTCATAATTAAACTTTAAAAAGCTGCACATCACAATGCTGTGCACAAGAGTTCCTTAAATACACAATTCAGTGTTCATGTAGAAACAGATGAAATGATTGGACATGGATTTGTCCACACAAAATGTTCTTCCAATTGGTCATATACATTTTATAACCTATATGTATATTATTAAAACTACTATGAAACAGGTTGCTTCTTTATGCGTAATCAGTTTCCATTGAATTTAAATTACTTTTGGTAAAGCACTGCTGCAGATAAAATAATCTAAATGTACAGAATATTAAGCAAATGTTTATATTAAAAAACTGCTTTCAGGTGAAAACGTGCTCAGCAGAGCACAACCCCCATAGGGCTCTGCAGAATATTAATGCTCAGGAGATCACAAGATGACAACAAGTATTCCCGTGTAAAAGGTTGGGGTGGGACAAAAGGTACCGTGCGGATGACAAGCCTCAACAGTAAAAATGTGCAAACACATGGAGGGGCGATAGCATTGAGATGTAAATGAGGTTAGAAATATATGGAATCAAACCTGCTTAGAGTCAAGAGTGCCTTGTTAAACAGGGACAGCAGCATGTTCAGCATGAGCAGCTTCAGCTGGCTGGTGTGCCCACTAGAATTTGCATCAGGACTACCCGATGGTGAGAAGCAATACATGAATAGAAATCATATGCAATTCCTGCTAGGGAAGGCTGCAAACTGAACTGCCTGAACCACCTCACTGGAGGCCATGGGATCTGGGACTGGAATCAAAATTTCAGGTTCAGGCTAAGGCCTGGCCAAAACAGAAAAAATCCCAAAAACACAGAAGGGAGGGGCGGAAGACTGCAGATTTCACCAGATGAATTTGTCAGGGACACTTACAAAAATAGGAGGAGAGAGGGAGAAAGCAGCAATTCTTACTTTAAAATTGAAAACATGAGCTAACACCATCTTTAGGAGCACAGGTACCAAACAGTCATGCTCCTAAATGCAAGTTCTTCCTCATCCTTACTTGTGGAAATAAAGCCAGCAGAAGTCCAGCCTAGCAGAGGTGAACAGTTACTCTCTGAGTGATCCTCGTGATCAGCACAGAGCAGGAGGGAGACAACTGGGGGAACTGCAGCCCTTCCACCAAACTCCATTGCTCAGGCTGTTGGGTGTCAGTAACAACCTGTTGCTCCTAAATAGGTGGCCACAGTTCACTCTAAGATAATCTATGTAACTGATCTTGATTAGTTGTCCAGACTCTCTTAATAATATCTACCGACAAGAAAGGGGGAAAAATGCAATTTGTCCTATCCTAGAGAGGTACAATCTGTAACTACCTTTCTCTTCCACTTCTTCCTCACAGTGGCACATGTTTGCTTTAGCAATGCACCCCACAGTCTATACTTATTATGGAAGGACCCTGGACTAGACACCTCAATTCAAAGAGCTGAATATGTTTCTTTCCTACATCCCCTTCCAGACAAAAGAGAAGCCAAATTAAAAGTCAATAACTTTCTGCGGCAAGTCCCCCTTGGATTGCGTAGGTGTTCTTCAGGGGTGAGTGCTACTGGATCAAAACAGGTCTAAACTATTGATTTCCCTGTTTTGATTGTGCTACCTGTGTGTCCAAAGACTAACAGTCTCTGCCTGGAAATAGTTAAAGGAACAGAAAGTTTTATCCACAGTCAAAACTGTGTATTTATTAGCATAGCCTGCTTTGGGCAGCTTTAGCAACGGAGTTCTGTCTACCTGGTAAATACATCCCAACAGCAACCGTAAATGCTCGTATCCGATTCAGATTTTACTCAGCTATTTACAAAGCCCCCATTTATCTTGATGAGAATGAGCTTAGGACAGGCCCCTCCAGCTCCACCATTTAATAAGAGCCTGCGCTATTTCTTTCAGATCAAAAATTGGAACTGCTGTATTATGTAAATGTTATTGCTCCAAACAAAAGACTGGTGTTGTCCTAGCAATTAACTGTCTGGTTAATTAGACCTCTTTCCTTTTGCTCAGCAACTTGCATTCATGTGCACATACAGACTGTTACAAAAATAAACTAATAAGCTTTACGTTGCTTGTGCAGATTTGCTAGGAGATTGGCAATAAAAAAAAATTTGAGTCTTATTCTGAAAGCTGAAAATCTATTAAAAATGGAAATGTAGCTTTTCTCCAAGAAGCAGAAATGCAATAAAAATATGAATTTTGTCATGTGGAGTGATGGATTTGGAGCACTCAGGAAGGACAAATGAATCATGCTGAGCTGTTAATATCCCTGCCAGTTCTATGGTGTTCCATGAGCATGTGAAACTGTCTTTGTTTGCTTTCCTAACAACCATCTCTTAAAAGATTCTCTGGGAACATGGGAAGCTTCTGTAGTAGGATAATTGTTTCAACAGCTTGGACACTGATTTTTTTTTTTTTTATGAGTAATAGAGGACCCAGATCATTACTATGGAGTGTAGCACTTGATGTCAATGGGTGCACTGACAGTAATGCACAAGATGATTAAAAAATAACACTCCTGTAAGAAAAGAAAATGGTCTTCATTGGTTAATTTATGCCAGTTTTCCTGCTGATGTGAATTTCTCATTTATTATTTTTTAATAATAGTAATAATATTTTTTTATTAGACAAGGGTAGTAAAGACCATGAATTATTAAACGATAACAGAGATAGAATCACTTCAAACATGCATTGGAGTATTTGGATTTTGTGGCCACTAATGCCTTAAAAATAAAGAGCCCTACACATTTAGGACTTATTTCACAAGGGCCTACCATGCTCCTTTGAATCTACCAGTACTTTACAGCAGAATACTGCACAAATATTTATAAAATGTTTATAGTCCATAATATTATTGAGCAGCTTAATAAAATCAATCTTTGAAGAATAGAAGATAAATTCATGTATACAATTTGAGCATGCATTTATCAACCAACACAAGCAGATATACAGTTTTAAAAAGAAAATAAAATTTCATGTAATCTGACTCATGGGGAACTGCCTCCTCTGCAATAAAATAATCTCCCACATGACTAAGCCACTAAATAATTCAGGAAAAGGGCACAAAATACGAAGAGTAAAAAGACATTGTTCAGTACCTTGAACAAGAGTTCCAAAGATCTTTTCAACTATCTATTTAAAAAAACAACAACAACAACCAAAAAACAAATACAACCTATTTCTATTCTATTTTTACATCCTGAATAATGCCTTCTGTGAGACTTTTCAAAGTGCATGTATATTTATGTATGTAAAGCTGAAATTTTAAGGAAATACTGTTAGGAATTCCTAATGAAATCCTCATTGGTACATGGCCACTTTTTTGATAAAGTAAACTATTGAAAGAGTAAACATATTTCACAACAGTAGCATGTTAATCATGTGCAATAAAATAATTTGAATAAACCCCATAAAAACAGAACATCATTTAAAAACTGTAGTACTCTCTAATACAGTAGGAGAATTATTTGTTTGTTCTGTTGGGAACTGGGATTTTGGTGGTGGGTTTTTTTTTGTAGTTTTGGTTTCAGTTTTTAAGAAACTCCAACACAGCAGCTTGAAGTACCACTATATAGATAAGAAAGTATCAAGAAAAAAATAAAGATAGAACATTTTCAGTCTGAGGAGGTAAAAAAAAATATCAACTATATAGCCAAGAATATGACTTTTGGAGCTAATTATTTAGAAACAGCTCAAGATGGTGTGTAGCTCCTATTAATAGTCTGCAGAAATAATGCCACTCTAAAGAATGTAGCAGATGGTGGTGAGACACTGAAAGGAAAAGCATTTTCATTCCATGTGCTTCGAACACTTATCTGATTATCCAAGTCCTCAAGCAGTCTGGTTTCCTGAAGGTATTAGTTAAAAAAATTAAAAAATATCTGATATCATTTTTGGACATGAATCTTAATGCCAAAATGGCACATATTTATTTCCTGTTAATGGCAGATGTATTCTGTGTGCTCCAGCTAAGGAACAGCATACTCAGGAAATTACATGATGGTATATCATAAAGTTTGGGTCCTGATAACAGAATGAATGTATTTCAGAAATGTGCAGATGCCTTATTTTATAAGCCCAACATTTTTTATTATTAATGTGTGTATAGCACTACAGATAGCCACTAATGGATATTGAAATGATAAATTTATTTTCTCATTCTCTTTGTTGAGCATTCTGCCCTAGGAAATTTACTACTGTACTGGGAGCTTCTGTCAGGCTCTCTAAGGTGCTTTCTTGTACTTACTTTAAATTCCTAGGGAGGGGGTTGGACCATGAGACAGCACGCTTGTGACAGATGAAAATATCCTTGGTGTGAAGAGCATCTCAGACACAAGGGGAGCAGAGGGCTGTTCTGGGAGGTCAGGATGCCACCCCCCTTGCCATTCACATGTCACCACTTGTGACCTCAGACTGGGCAGTTGTGCTCCACTCCCCCAGACCGTCCCCTCCTTTTACAGCTGCTGGCTTGCCAAGCACCCACTGACTTTGGCAGTGCCAGTGCCATGCTTTGAAGAGGACATGCAAAGAAATGAGGGAGCCTCTGTCCTGGCCAGAGGGTGATGTCACATGGGATGAGCTGCACGTACACATATTCCAGGTGGGCCTCCTTTTAGCGCCGTGCTGACATCAAGCCACAGTCTGAAAACACAGAGCTAAACCC
The DNA here is from genome assembly GCA_013396735.1 of Grallaria varia. Lineage (NCBI taxonomy): Eukaryota > Metazoa > Chordata > Aves > Passeriformes > Formicariidae > Grallaria > Grallaria varia. Next base: position 887,086 of record VWZG01005870.1, on the reverse strand, counting down.
ACGTGTGACACAGGACAGCTCATACTCCTCTTCAACCGTGACGAGGGGCCAAAATCAAAGGAAAACTAATATTCAAACCTCTTGTTGCTACTTTCCCATCACTGATTTCCATTACTGAGGACTGGATACTTCCTAATTGATGCTTTCAATTCATAGTAATTAATTGTAGCTAGACTTCTTTTCATCTTTTGAAATACATAATATCACAATGGGCTCAAACAAAAGAATGTAAAAGCAATCTATATTACTGCTAAATAATAGTATTCACTGGTTTTTATCTTAGATTTACATGCCTTTCATCTGCTTTACCAACATTAAGACTCATTTAATGCACTTTTTAAAAATGAATAAGATACTGTAAAAAGAGCATATTAATAGCTGTACGTACAACTTTTTAGTCAGGTTTATTATTCGGTGTACTGTAAATCAAATTAAGCACAAATATTAGTACTGAGAGCATGTGTATAATTAGTTTTTAATCTTTACTGCCTGAAGATGTATTCACTATAAATAAGCAGACACAGACTTCTGAGCCATATCCAGGCACATGAATGGCACATTTAGATGTGCGCTACTGTAGTTTAGACATATATTGCTCACACATAACCCTGTGATGATTTAGCTGTGATTTTCAGTAGCTAAGCATACAAAATGCTTGCAAGAATTTTAGAACTACTTTAAAGAAAGTAAGTACCTGAAAACTTAGAAAATTACATTTTCTGGTTTCTCACAATTTATTCATCTGAAAATATCTGAATTACAAAATTACTCCCATTACAAGCAATATAGAGTTGGAAATTTTTTTGTCCCCTTTCCAACACCTTGAGAAAGGCCTACCAAGACAGATATTTCACTGTACACTTCAATAATAATTCTTTCGTAAACTAACAAAGGACAAAAGTCACCCAGACAACTATTCTAGCATGAGGATTAAATTACTACATCCTTTTAAAATAAAGTCATTATATCATTATTAAATGTCATGGATAAAGAGGTTTCAACTACTCTGCAAAAAATATTCTCTATGTGATGGAAAATATCACTTAAGTCCTAAAATGTGCTGTCATTGCATCTACTGGATATTCTGAAATATGACTAAATAATCAGAATAACTTAAGAAATCTATTTTTATTTTAACGCGCTCTTCCTCTTAAACATTCTGCCAAAGCACGTGCTGACTTAAGACAAAATGACTCATTATGGTACTGAATGAACATCCTATTCTCTAGATTTAAAAAATAATGCACATAAATACTAGCCAGGCTGAAACAATTTTAGTAGAGTGGGACTTGGAACACTTCCTCTCACTAACCTGGCAATAGAGAGGCAGACAGATTCAATGTACTTTAGAACTCTTCACCATACCAAAAAAGAACAAGTATAGAGTTGTTCTGCACACTAAAAGGATACATTTTATTGATTAAAGCTAGCTATTAAATGTTTTGATTTGGCCAGATCATCAGTAATACAGGAGGAAAAAAAAAGGGGGGGGGGGGGGNGGGGGGGGGAGTTAAATATTTGAGCCAATCCTTTTACATCTATACATTAACATACTTTAGAACAACCTAAGCCCAGTTAGAAATCAAATGAAATTAAGAAGATTGAACAGCTCTAAGTGTTCTGGAATACCCAGACCCATCTTCCTACACTTCACTTTGGAGTTGTACAGTGCCTCGGTTTAGCTGACTTCCCATTTTGGGTCATGAGGAAGTATTTGTTTCAAAACTGGAACAATCTGCTGGCAATATAGGATTGTTTTCCTTTCTTTTACTGAAAGACTACAAAACCTAGAGAGACTGAAAATTCTTAAAAATAGCATCTTAATATTAAGCTGCAATAAGGTTATGTCCATTAGCTGATTGTGTCAGTGCCCCCTGTAGACTGAAAGGGCCCTTTCCTGCAGAGAACTGGCACATGTCCAGAGCTCCTTAAGCTTAAAAGGATTTTTATGAAATCTCTGCCATTTACAGGACACCTTGTACCTTTTAGGTTATACAGAGACTCAGAAGCCTGCAAAATGCAGACAATATAAAACCTACTACAAGCTGCTCATTGTTTGGAGGCAGCTTTAACTCTGCACACAAGTAAAACATTAAGATTGGGGAGAGAAGGTATTGATTTCTTCCCACTGGTAACTTAAAGAGGAGTCACCCTGTAAATATTTTTTTCATCTTTTGAATTTTCCCTATTTTCATTTTTAATCTACTTGTCCAAATTAATCATATGCAAACGTCTAGTTTTGCATATATTCACCCTCAAAGTCCCCAAGTGCATTTATTCAACTGACATCTATCTATAAACATAGAGTTTGTTAATTTCAGACCTCACAGGAATTTTAACCTGAAAATTAAGGCTACGGTACACTTCTTCCCCCTAGGGCTGTGAATGGCAAAGACCCAGGGCACACTCCCAGAGAAGGAGCAGGTTTTGATCACTGTTCATGGGAAAGTTCAGAAAACATCCTTCCCTTGGAGGCTGTGAGTTAAAGATGTTACAAACAGCCACTTCATTTAATGCCATCCCTTCACGGGAGGATTCCTGGTTACTTTCCTACTGACACAGTGAAAAAGCTCAGAGTTAGCCTTTCATGTAAATCAAATGTTCTGCAATAATGTTGCTTAATATATTTTTTAATAATTTGTTGTTTGGAAGTATTTTGACTTGTCAGCAATTTTACTGTAGGAAAAGAATGGAGAGTAAGTAGATGGACTTAAAAAAACAAACAAACAAAAACCCAAAAACAAACAAAAAAACCCAAACAAAAGTTGCAGGGTTTGGCCTAAATCTGTAAATCTAGAAGCTGGAAGTCACATCAACCTGCTTTTGTCACATATTGGCACAAGAATGCAGTTTCCAGATTCAAGGAATGATTAAAAAAATGCACCTATGGGAAAAAAAGAATGTAAATACACTGTGTATTACAAAAAAGAAAAAAATCTGGAGATTATGTGATAAAAGGAATTATTAAAAACAGTGTAAGAAAAATATAAAAAAAAATTTTAAGAGTTTATCTTGGAAGTTATGATTTTATTATGAAACTCTAATTTTGAAGTATTACTACCTGTCCCCTAAAAGAGAAGACTAAGGGAAACTATGAGCTGTTCTTGATCTCAAAAAAGAAACCTCACACAGATTTCATAGATCTTTTAAATCCACATCACATTGCAGGAAAAAAAAAAAAATCTCTTGCAGACCTATCACACCCATAAATAGACTAAAACCTTCTCTTGCACACTGTCTTTGAGACATGGCAGAACATGGAGTTAAATGCTAATTCCTCTTGGGTGCCTTTGACAATCTCTCCAAAAGTTTTTTAGACTGAGAGCTTGGGCAAGTATTTTTAACAGAGAAGGGGTTAAATGAAACCACTTCTTCCCAATGGACTAAAGAAATTCAATTCAAACTTTTTTCCCTTCAGTTGAAAATCAGATTTGAATGCTCTGATTCCTCGTGCATCTTCAAGATTTATTCATGAGTCACAGCTGAATGCACTATATGTTGTATTTATATGAACAAACACAAAAAAAGAATCATTTCTATTGCCTAGCTAGATGTATGTTTGCCAGCATCTGAAAGAATATCAATCCTGCAAGTTATAAGTATTCAGTTACTCTTTTAAAAACATCATTCAGGCACTGTAAGATATATAACTGCAGCATAAACAATGACCTTTAAGTGTATCTGCTTTTCCATTATCTCAACACTGTGAAACAATGATATTGAAATATTTGTAATATCTGCACAGAAGCTATTTATTTTAACATCGTTCCATCCAGTAAACCAACCATAATTATATTAACAATAGCAAGAAGTTGATATGGTATTCAAAGGAATACTAACACGCTTTTCACCTCAGCTTCTTTTACAAGCGATCTCTTAGTTCATTTGTATTTCAGCAAAAGGGCACATGATAATTTTAATTATTTATTAAACTTTTTCAATTAAATTTCTAAAACCTTATCAGGTGTAGAGCATCTTCAGGGAACAAAACTTCCATAATAACAATACTGTGGAAGCTTGTAATCTTTAAAATGACTCATTCACTATGATTAATTTACCCTTTATTTGTATCTGTATATCTAAAGGGCAAATGTCACTTTTAAAACTATTGTTTCAGACAGAAAATTTTACACTGAATTTTACTTTAGATGTAGGTCACATCATTTATGAGTAACTGTCACGACTGACTCATTGCATTTTCCGTCAATGCTGGAGCTACTTCACATTTCAGAAACAACTCTGGAAGAAGAAACATTGCTTATGGGCTGTGAAAGAACCACGCAGCTAAACTAAGTAATCTTTTTCCAATTAAGAGAGGCCAAGCACTATCATGTTATGAGTGTACCAAACATAACACTGCACATAACACTCTCCATCTCGGCTGCCACAAAGCCACTACAGGATTGTGCACTGATGGTGTGAGCAGGTCTGGAGTGCTGCAGGCAGGGAGGATTCCCTGCAGGCCATGGCATAAAAAGTTCAATACAGAAACTGGAAAAAATGCTAAAACAGCCAGTAAAGCCATATTTTCCTCAAAGCAGAGCATATAATTATCATATAATTATCTCATATATAACATAATATATAATTGATATAATATATAACAATCCCCCTCACACACACATATTGACACAAAAATCAAGATGTGAAAAGGAGAAGTGTCAGCCTGTGTGGTACTGGGGGCTGCTTTAGTCACTGCCCAGCAGAACAAGCACCAGAACCAACAAGCAGAAAACAAAACGATTAAAAGTCCTTGCGACTTAGTTAAATCTTTACAGGAACAAGCAGGGAGTGGGACAGAGAGCCCTTCCAAAGGCCTTGCTGCCAAATAGATAACTCATCAGACACTGCAGATCAGCTGCACCAAGTGGTGTTCTGCACTCAACACTTGACTATCGCATCAGCTGATGGTGCTCTGTGGGAACAACGTTCCCTGCAGGAGTGGCCTGGAGCACAAAGGAGAAATTCTGCTGGGGAGCTTGAGGAGATGGATAGTCAGATGCAGGAATAAGTAATGCAACTGAGCTAATGAACCACCCCTGATAGATTAAAATCTAATAAGGGTAGGAGAAATTACTGTTGAAATATAATGTTTATTGGCTGGGCCACACAAGGTGATTAGTTATGAAATCTTGTATGTGTGTCAAAGATTGTATCATCGTATTCAGTGTGTGATCGGCAATAGCTTGCTGCGTTACCATACTTCTGCCCAGGCTGGCTCTGTTATCTGCAAATTACTTATAGAAAATGCACTGAGAGGAAAATCTGCTGTAAATGCAGGTTCTTGAACAGTTTTGGTGATTTTAATTTCTTAAATTTTAAGTCCATGCAAAGCTCTTACTGTGCTAGTTTAAGGTTACTGGAAAGGCTACAACAGGAAAAACCAAAAACATTACAAAGTTAATCCTGTCTCAGGTACTTAATTTCACTGAAAAAAACCCCTCTATAAACATAAATTAGACAAATTTCAAAAAGCAACCAAACTTAAACTTCTGCTAAATTAGACAATGCAGCATATACTATACTTTAATTACATTGTGCTGTTACTTCCTCTGATTTACTCAATTTTTCATACAGCTCTACACACTTGTCAGAAATTTTAGAATAAGTGCAACTTTAGTAAACTAATTTCTCCGTATTGTCAGTTTAAGCAAGTTAGGAAAAAGGATACCTAGCATATGAAGAAGATAATGTGGTCTAGTTGAGCATTGCCGGCTAAGCCAAAACAATTATTTTGGTGCTCTGTTAGTAAGTGAAAATAAGTTTTTATTCCCTTGGCAGAATAATCAGAAAGGGGAAAAAATACTAAGGGAACAGTTGGAGAGGACTCATTCCCTCATTGAGGAGGAGGGTGCCTGAGTCAGCATATCCTTCCAAAGGCTTATAAAATCTGAGGAAGTTACACTCAGCAGAGCAGGAGGGCCTGACAAAAGCAGAGACTAGGGATAATGGCCAGGGAGGTGCTCAGCAGGTCACCACACACACACCCCCATCCCTTATTTCCCTACAGCATTGGCTAAAACACAGGAAACATTCCCGGGGTTCCTTACAAAGTGGATACATGCAGAGGGCATCCCTCACAGCAGTAGGCAATATCGCACTGAGGGAGGCTGAAGAACAAGGATGTTGGGGACCTGGAGTTTTCTGGGCCATAGATGATAACAGAGACATTGGTCTCTATCCCAATGGGAAGCATACTGGGCAGGAGGATTGGACCCAATGGAAAGGGGGACCCTGTGTCCATTAAAACACCCATGGCAGGCCATATCCTGGACAGTGTGCAGAGAGCAGATGCCTCCAGGAATATCTTCGCCACTCTTTTTTCATCCCACTCTCTTGACCATCTGCCTGCAACTCTGTCCATTTATTACTAGTATCAGTATCTTACTGTATTTCATTGCCATGGTATGTCTGGCCTTGACTAGTTATCAGTTCATTTCACAGCCGCCTTCTTGGAACTACTGCCAATGTTCATGTTTTTGTTACAAGCTTTGGAAAAGTTGATAACTTGGACAGAGACATTTTTTCTTTTTATGCAGCCTCTCCTCCAGATGGTTGATATTACTTTGAGCAGTCCTCTATTTTCAATTTTGAAATTATTTGGTCTGGCAGTGACTTTTATTTCATATTTTTAGAGTCTACAGGCTGGATTTGTGTCCTGTCTAAATTTGCCTTTGGATGTCAGTGAAGCTACAACAACTTGCATAACAATGATCTTGCTTCATCAGTGGGTCAGTTATAATTCCAAATGAAGCCGAAAACACTTTTCAAATAGTCTGAAATTGCACCATTAACTCAAAGCTCAAATGTATTATTTATGAAAAAAATTATTACTAGATTATCGACTAATATTATTAGTCAAGCATAGCTGGAAGTTGGATTTTCCTGCTGAGGACAAGTGTTTTGAAGTGCTTGAACCAGTTTTATGTTCCTTATCTAATAATGATTATGCATATTTTGGATATAGAAAAGATAGTGTTTAATATGTAGTACAGGACACAAAACTGCATTGAGTAGGACACTCATAAGTATCTATTTGGGGTTATTACTCTTCACAGGAGATATTTAGTGCTTAAAGTCAACAATGAAACTCATTTGTTTACAAGATCTGACAAGAAATATTTTATCTGGGTGGAATTTTAACAGAAGTTAGATATTCAAAGCAAAAAAAAAAGACTTAAAAAATGTTACTTTGAGCAATCTCTTTGTATCTACAAAGAATGTCTTAATAGGCATAATGTGTGACTTTAGCAGTTTCTTCTTAAGCCACCTGAGCTATATAAACTTTGGTAAATAAAGCTGGTAGAATAGAAGTGTAGGATCCCTATGTGTGTGTATAACATATGTATGTACATATGGGCAAGTTTGCAGTTTTAGTCTACCTGAGCTATGCAAGTTTCTGAAAATAATGTTGGTAAGTATAAATTTCTGAGTAATTAATCAAAAAATCTACACTGTCTTCTGATTTTAACTTAAATATCAAGAATGCATTTATGATCCCAAGTCCCTGGGAAAGCAGATGAAGCCCATGCATTCTCATTCTAACTTTCCTTAGTGCTGGCAAAGCCCGTCAGCACACAGGAGACTTGTCATGTCCTTCAGCATGAATTTTCCAATGGCAATGAAACCAATGGGTAGAATTCAGGTCTCGTTGCCATCTGTGAGCACTTTTCATTGACTTTAACTGAGCCAGGATTTCATCCAGGGCTGTGCAATTATTGTTCCACTATATTATTTCCTCTGGACTAGATGGTAGTGGCACAGTTTTATTTTCAAAAAAAACCAAACCCCAAACATAAGCAAATCAGAAAATCATTCTGCACAAAAATACATCAGTTCCTCTCATCTTTACCACAAATGTTTAATTCTTTAAATTTTTCCTTTTAAAATACAGATAACTAAAAGCTCTTTCAAAATGAAATTGAAATTATGCCATAAAACACTATTTAAGGGTTGAAAAATTCTATATAGTAAGAAAATCTTTCAGACTTGAATCATCCAGCCTAGAAAAACAAAAGGATGGAGCAAAGACTTCAGTATGTGTAGTTCAGAAAGAGCTGTTTATAATACAGGAGGGACAGTGAGAACTCAGTGATCAGAATCTCGTAGATATCTTGAGATACTGTATTAGACAACACTGAGGAAGAAGTGTAGGCTTTTAATGCCTTCACAAAAGGAACCTGCATAGAGTTGGGAAAATTTTCTCAAGTCTGCTTTAAAGCAAGATCAGAACACGGCTTTTAAAAGCACAGTCTAGCATGTACTTACAACAACATTGCAGAAAAATACGTATCTAATCCACTTATTTCCTGCATTAGCAGGAACTGACACATTTCTTAAATATTACCAATTTAAAAATCAGTTAGATATTCAAATCTTGTGCACTTCATTCAGTTGTAACAATGTTTGTCTCCAATGGAGACAGAAACACCTGCCAAATATGGATCACATTTAAAAAAAAAAAAGTACAGTTTCCCTTAAATCAGAACGAACCTTTAATTAGGCTAACATCATTTCCAGCTGGCTTCCTGAATAGGTACTTGAAATAACATATTGGCAAGAAGCAAGCGAAATGCATTAACTATACAAATACTCAGTTTCTTTCCAGGTAGGTTGATGTCTTCTGATTCATGAACTCCTAGCTTGTTGTTAATCCTACTGTCACTTTCCTTATTACCAGGACTCACACATAACAAGAGATTTATGCATCTTGTTAGTTTTGAACTTATGTTCTATCATGAAAAAATTGTATGTTTTGCATTGCTTTGTAACCACAGTGAGTTTCACTTCGTAACAGCATTTGCATCTGCACCAAGACCACATTTAAGTGATTATGCTGTTGTACAAGACCCCCAAAAGCAAGTTTAAGAATGACTACCATGCAGGACAGGAACTCAACTACCATCATATTTCACAATCCAGAATGCAGTTACTGGCCTCCAGAAGTTTCTATTTACCACAGATCCCTTCCAGTTACACCTGAGGTTTGCTCCTCTGCGTGTCGTTGTGATAAAGGCTCACGGACAACTTACTGATTGACTCTGCAGACGTAAGATGACCCAGGATGCCACTGACTTCTTAATACTCAGACTCCCCTTGTTCAGGACATCATGTCATGCACCAAATTAAAAAAGGACCTTTTATTTCCTGTTCATTTGAGCCATAAGTATTCACCCTGCATTTCCTCTGCAAAACTAAAGGTGAGCAGTATGCTAAAGCATGTACTGCAGAGAGAAGAATGGGATTCTTTCTAGTTATTAGAAATGGAATTTAATAAAAAAAGTATTAAACTCATTGTACCCAGTCCAATGAAAACAGAAACGTCACATGAATATGAACAAAGATCATAGAGTATGGAATATGGAAAATGTTTCAACAATAATTACTTGGGTTTCAGATTATTCTTTACAACAGCTTCAAGAGTGTAGCTTTTGTTATAGGACTCTGACATTTAAGTGAAAAGGCTCAAGAAAAAAACACCACTGGATTCCAGGTTTGATAACATTTTAAGGTAGTTCTGTCATTTCAACTACTATTGGATTCTGGCAGATGGTAGGGGCAGGCACAGTACACCTCACTAAAAACACTGAGAGCTTGAATTCAAATTCAGTTCTTAAATTGGTGATGCTACTCCACAGCAAAGATGGCTACTGTGTACTGTAATTTCCACAGAAAAAATAAATCATGACTTTCAAAGGAAAAATACAGATTGAAAAAGCACTGTCATGCAGCACCCTCATGGATATTCTAACCTTGCTTCTTGAAATAGTGAAAGCTAAGAGGGTAGGGGAGAAAATAGGACATAACTACACTTTAGGAATCACTGGTATCACTGTATGAGACTAGACAGTCTCAAAAAAGCCCACCAAAACCACAAACAAACTAATCAAACCAACCACGCCCTTCACTGAGAGCCAAACATGACTTCTGGAGATGTCACTGAACTCCTGACAGACACAAACGTATCAGTGGGAACAGATCTCAGTGTCAAATCCTGGACCCCATTCTGTGGTGTCACTGCCCACAATTACATAGCAATGGGGATGATGTAGGAGGGGTTTCACAGTTTGGTTCTGAACACACCACTGAGTATAGACAAGATAATCTATTTATAAACAAGAGTAATAAAATAGGCAAGTTAATTCCACACTATAGCTGCGACAGAATGGACAGAGCTGTCTAACAGGAACACCTCAGCAGGTCCAAAAACAAGTCCAAGGATCAGGTGCTGAAGCTTTAAAGAAGGGAGAAGTTAAACATTTACCAGCACAAAAGGGGACCCATTTCATTCTCTTCACTATGGTCAGTGTCAGCTTCACACCGCCCAGGCCACAGCAAGGCTCTGCGGGGCCATGGGAAGGATGGACACATCTGTTGCCTCTGTGCTACAGCTGGGGGGGTTAAACAGCATTCATGGACACACACGCAGGTGCAATCTCATCCATGCAAGAAAATAACAAGATACCTCCCCCACCTTCCTTCTCTGTCTAGGGAGCATTTTCTTTCCCCCCATTGCCCATACTGTTGATTTCAAAAATTCACATTTATGATCTCTTAAACCCTGCACTCAACTACTGTGACTCGTTCAGACCTCTGGACATGGAAATATTTGGCAGTACATGGATATGATGAATATCAGGAATCTGTTTTCAGCATCTGTGTAGAATGTAGGCATCTGATCAGCCTATATAAAAACTACTAAGGAAAAATGTGCATTAAGTTTTGGAATCAAGTCCTAGGGAGATATTTAGCCTTCTTAAATTTCAAGTAATATTAAGCTTATTTTAAGGTAGTTTAAACAGGAGTAATAATTTCAATAAGAATGCTATGCAAGTTGAATAAAATTAAGATGTACAGAACCGAGATTCTAAAAATGGATGTTAAACCTGCCCCAACATCATCTCCACAGCAAAGCAAAGAGTGCCACCATAAAAATCTTTTCTTATTCATCTGAGGAAACTGTGTATTATCAGAGACCCCAAGAGCAGGTGCAAATTGCAGTACAGTTTTCATTCCACCCATGGAGCTCCTGTCATCCCTGGGAACTCAGCAAAGGGACTGAAGGCGTTGTGCAGCCATACTCCTTAACTGCTACACCCCATCACACTTGTTACAACTATCTGGAACATAACAAGTGCTCAATAAGAGAATCAGACCACAGCACAAATACAGCGCTCTCTATCCCAAATCTCTCATTATGAACAAAGTTGGGAAATGCAAAGACTTTTGCTCTATAAAGGAAATAGGCAGCATGCAAAAAACTACAATGCTATTTCTGATGTGACATTTTGTAATGAAGTGATACTGTTAGATTATCTGGACAGCAAAAGGTTTGTGTGTCCTAGTTAGTAAGTGTAGATAGCATTCACTTCTGTAACTGTCAAAACCCTTTCATAGTATTTTAATTTGCAAAAGAACCTGACTTCACCGTGGATATGTTATGATAAAGCCTAAAAAGAATTTATCTGATCAAAGAAGAATGGATTACCACCATGCAGAGATTTGCTTCAAATCTTGTTTTCACAGCAGTAATAAATACAACCCACTTTCGTACAGAAACTGATAATGGGAACATAAGGGGAAAAAAAGCCTTGAAATTTTCTTTAATAAGATTGTATTTCAGAAATGAGCAGAGGAATATTTACCCATAAATAAGTTTTACAAAAAAACACCTAAAATGCTAATGTCTCTCCCTAGTAACATCTGCTTGTTAATGTCCTATACGATCAAGTCAGCAACTGAAGACTGACAATCTCTTGCTGTAATGTATTTTGGATTATGGATTCATGATCATTTAGAGATGTTGATTTCTAGTGATTATGTATATAATTTACAATACAAACCAAGTTACCTAAAGAATAATTTCTAAAATTAAATAGTGTCTCAGTGAAAAGTGAAAACAAAATCTGCAACTTCTTAATTGTTAATTTGAGTAGGTCATACCTATTGAGAATCTAACTTCAGCAACAATCATATAAAAACATTAGTTATTAGAAGAAAACAAGGAATCACCCTCACTCCCTTTCACAGTGAAGTTTTCAGAAATCTGTGCCTTCTTTTCTTCCCTTGTTGCTAGATGTTTTCATGTGACTTACTTTAATCCTGGAGTCTGTAGATCTCATAGGCACAATCCAGTAGCTTCATTATCTGAACTGAATTCAATACAGTTAATCTTATTTCCTGACCTCATCTGCAACAGGAGCTTTAACCAATACCACCTTCAAAAACTCCAGTTTTGAAATCAGGCTCACTCTTTCATTTAAAAAAAAAAATTAAAAAAATTAATAATCTTCTATCTAGGAAATATTTCCTTTTAATGTGCCAGTTTTGGTGGCAGTGACCCACTGGATACCTGAACTGCTGGAATTTTCACCTTTTTCGCTGCAATATGTGCATTTCTATGATTTCCAAAGTTTGTCATATATCCTTTGGAAATAAACTCTCCTGATACTATTTCTCATCAGTATACTTTATCAATCGGTCTGTAACTAAATACTGCACTTTTATGAAAAATTCAGGCATATGTCACACTGGAAAGAAACCAATTAAATGGCTTAAGACACCAAAATATTTTCACTCTCTCAAAAAAAGACTTACTCTCAGTAAATAGCTTTAACGTCCGCACAGTATAGATTTTCCATTGGCTTACAAAACTTCTCTGTCTTCTAGTCTCAAAACCAGCCACTTCCAATGAACTGTTCTGTATGTGATTTTATAACAAAAATCATCTTTTCACTCTAGTACTTGGAAAAAAATTTAAATACCCCACTTTTAATTTGCAATGGATAGTGAGTTTTATAGAGCACTTCAGATGAGCTGAATAATCACACACCTGCATGAAATTTTTTACTATTATAGCCTGAAGGGATCTACACATCAGCCAAGAATCTTGATTTAGGAAAGAAATGACTAAAAGTCTAATATCAGCCTACAAATTAGCATGAAAAAACATCACATTGAGTTGGTGTTTTCCACACACAAGCAAATACCAACAGGTAACTTTTATGGATTGCCAATTCTGTATCTCATTTTACTGCATCTCCCTTACTTGTCAGACCCATGTGACTCATTAGCATCCATAAATCAAGCCTAATTATAAATCGCTGTGTTCTTAATGAAAGCAAAGACTGGTATACCAAGACATGTTTGAGGCATGTAAATCAGTATTTGTACTCATTGTGAAAAGAAAAATAGAAACAGAATGGATTTGATTTGGACAGTGAGTAGACAAGGCAAAAAAATTATTAATCATTCCTTGTAAAAAAAATTTGTTACATCTGATAGTTTAATTCCTCAAACCGCAACAGTAAAATTAGTCTTTCCTCCTGTCCATAGTCAGCTCTTTGCAGGAAGTTGTTTGAGGGCTTTATGGGAACAGACTAAAAACATGCTGCTAACATTCCATTTGATTACTAAACACCATCAGTCAGCCCCCCAGTACTGAAAATAACTGCTAACCAAAAGGGATCTCATCCTTTGCCATTTTTTATGCTTGTGAAGGATACTGCGATCTACCATGAAAGAACCTCTGAGCAAAGGGCAACTGTAAATACTCTGATAAGATAGTGGTTCTAATAGAGCACTGTCTCTAGTGGTCTGATAATAACCAGTTGAATCATTGTACACTCAGGGTAGCAGACACACAGAAATATGAATTTTCTTTGCTTTCATCACAGGAAACAAGTTTCACAATCACTGTAAAATCTTTTTCAAAGTCTTCTGCATGTGTGTGTGTGATAAATGGTGATTTTAACTGATCAAAATAATTCATATGAGCTTTTAACAACAAATTGTGTCTAAAGAAAGGGGAAATTGCCTCCAAATCTTTTCCTCCTTAAGGCTATTAACAAAAAAGTTTTCCAAGATTATGTTGATATTAAGCTAAGCAGATTCCTGAAACTTGAACTCCTTCTGAGCCTTTAATCCCCATCTGAAAAATGTGTCTGACAACTGATACATGCCCTGATACTGTAATTTTTTTCTCTTTGCACTGTTATGACCATTTCAGCAATAATTCTAGGGTACGTATCTTTCTAAACTCTTCCTGGAGATCAGAAGACCTAGTGAAGAATGTTTGGTTTAAATGCACAGCAGATTCCTGCCTCCAGAAACATGTTTCGGTATTGATCACTGAAACAGTGCACCTGCAACTGTGATCAATCCATATACTGTGCTGCCTCTCACCTCCAGAAACTTGCAGAATTGTAATGAACCTTCCTTTACTCCACCTAACGTGTGAGCCAAGAGGGCCAGCAAGCAATGAGACAGTTTGTCCTCACCTGATGCTGCCACCCACAAGTCTGAGTAGAAAAAAGAAAATAGAAGAACAGTAGATCAAAGATATTTATCAACAACCTGTTATCCAATACACAGCGTACCAGCAGGAAAAAGTTGTAGCAAAGGAAAGATACAAACCATATGGATCTGATGGGATATTGTTAACCTACCTGAGTATTTTTCAGAGTGGCTAAAAATATTTATGAATCACTGTAAGCACAACATATGTGGCATTATTTTCTGTATTACCCAGCCATGACCTGCCTCACCTGGGGCTGTGCCTGACCCTACTTACCCTCACTGGGCCTGATCCTGACCCCTCAATTTGTGAGCTCACATCCTGACCTGGCCTCATGCGATTCCCATGGAAGTTCCTGATGTTCTTTGCTGGGGCAGCAAGACAGGTCCTGGGTTGTAGCCCAAGAGTCTCCACAGGTCCTGGTCACCAAGGACCCTCATGGTGCAACCATTTTTTTTACTAAGTAAAATATAAAAACGTGATTTGAAAATTTCATCAGCTCTTCCCCAAAATTTTTTCACTATAAGATTAATGAAGTGACCCCTTTTCCACTAGTTTCAATAAATTAGCTCCCAACTATTTGTAATTGCCAGGCTGCAAGCATTACCTATGAGCATAACCTCTCACATCACCTACAGAAGGATTTCCTTCTTAGGTCAAAGGAATGTCCTTTCTTATACTGCTTGTGTTTTATAGGAACTCTGAAAGAGTTATTTCTCTCCCATATGCCTGTGTGATGCCACATGATCTCAGGAGAAAATTGAGACAGATGTGCTTTACACTAATTGCTTTGGAGCCTCTCTGACACTGAAGGTCTGTAGCTATCTACCAGTTCTCAAAACCCCTAAATAAGTGCTCAGCCAATGGACTTTGCTCTGTAAAAACCCAGCATGGAATTACTAGGAAGAATGATCACTCAGTGCCCTGCCCATCTTCACACCCATGCGGTGTCCCAAAGGTCACTGCCCTTCAGACAGCACTTCCATTTGTTCTAGCGCCCAAGCAGGGCTTTGGGCTGGTTTGGAGGGTGAGGTCACATCCACACTCACTGTCTTTGCCAGCTGGCCATGTCTCAGGGGTGCTGCTGGAGCTCAGGTGCTGCACTGATGAAAAGAGGTCACCAGAGCACTTTTATAGCAGCACCTCTCCGTGGTGGGAACTGACCTGGGGCTAAGAGAAGATATGATGTGGTAGGGGGAACCACCAGAAGACTGTCTTGCCTAGATTCTATTACCATGTAGGTCTTGTTGTAGTTTCTTTTTCTGACAGACAAGGTACATTGAGAATAAGGCAACCACATAAAAGACCTAGGGAAAGACAATATCTTTAATTTGATAAAGACGAAAAAAGGGAGACAACATTTGTGTGAACAATCCCTTAACCAAAGCAACCATCCAAACAGTACAAATTTCAAACTAAAACTAGTATTAGAATCAATAGCCCTTAGTTTAACCTAGAATCAAACACAGATTGGGGAAAAAAAAATCATGTCAAAGACTTAAATACCTAATCTTTCCAGGTGTTAAAACAAACATTCACATATGTTACCTGTTTCAACAAAATTATCCCACTGTATTTTGCAAGCTCTCAGAGCATGTCTCAAGGACCACTGACTTAATATTACACTCAGCTTTTATTAGAGACCATATCCTGTTACATATCTCCCCAATTAGACATTTTCATTTTCACCCTCATGCCTGTTGTTTTGTACCCTTAGGTGCTTGATTCTTTCACGTAGGTCAGTGGGTGAAAAAGCAACATTTCTCTGTCAATAGCTAAATACTTTCTGATGCAAGAATCAATCTACCTCTCTTTTTTCACATATATGTATATGGGCACACAAAAATTCTTGTTTCTTTTTCTGTACTAACAAGCAGATTTATAGTGCTCATGTGTACAGATATATGTCCCTATGGTAGAAATCAGTTATTCTCCATAATAGCCAGTAAGGTAATTATCTCACTATGCTCTGCAGCCAGCAACTAAATGCATCATCTTGTCAGAAGAAAGACTATGACATATACCATAATATGAAAAGTATTATCTTCAGTGCTTTAATCAATGTTAACATTAACAGTGCTCACCTCTGGCAAAGCATGAAACTTTTGACCTCCTAAAGACCTATGACAGTATTTTATCCTGGAATTTGCATTTGCTCCTAATTAAAAAACGTGTGACAAGTCTCTAGCATTAACCCCAGTTGTAATCAAGCTGTGGATTGTGCCTTTCCCTTGCAAAATTTCAGGAAGAAACCTAGGGACAATGGTAGCACAGGGATGAATCAGCTAGAAATCCCCTGTAATTCATTAAGGAAGAAAACCAATGTCACACAGATGTAGAGACATGAGTTGGTTCTGCAAAGTCCCTGAAAGGAATTTAAAAAAAAAAACCAAAACAAAAACCAAAAAAAAAAACGAAAAAACCACCCAACTTTGAAAGAAAAATATCACATAAGTGCAAAGAAGCAAATTATTCCCACTGGACATTACATGACTCTATGCCTGATTTTAAATTCAGAGAATACTATGAAGTAAAATCTACATTTTTCTCTTTTCTCTCAGGGACAATCTTCCACTCTCTGTGACCTCTTTGCTCTTGAATCTTCTACAATTCAAAATACATCCTATTTTTCAGTTATACTTTCTGGGGACTATCTCATTAGCATTACTGCTGTATCACACCTCTTCTGAGATTTACACTCTGGGATTATCCTGTATTATCTACTAAGGTTTCAGCCATCCAAGCAAAGCCTGGGTGGAGCAGGTGCACACTGGGGCCATCCCACCTGTCCAGAATGCAGCCCAGGTCCTGGTCCAACCTGCTTCGTGCCCCTCCCTGGGCAAACTGATCATTAGTGCACCAGAAAACACTTAACACTGGATCAAACCTGTCCCATCCAAAAAGGGGAGCAAGTCCTATCTTTTTCCATGCCACTACATCTTCCCTTCTTTTTCTTAGCCAAAGATAATAAAAAGAGGATGTCTCATCCATTTAAAATCATTATCAAGTAACAGACAGCCCTTAACTGTTTCCAGGCATCTTATTCTAAAATCCACAAGTTACAGTTAAATTGCTATGTGCAGTGCATCTTCTCACTCAGGTGACTCAAGGTCATCTGAGAGATGATGTTCTTATTTTAAGACAAGAGTACAAAAATCATGTTAAAGAAGTGAAAACATGAATTTCATTGTGACCATATAAATTGAGATGCCAAAAATCAGAAACCATTTGTGAAAGTCTTATTTCAGCTACAACATTAGTGGGGGGAAGATGATGAAAGTTTTAGTCTGGAGTGATAGGAAAAGAAAATTATTATAAGCATCTTCAGAACCACTTTTTTAAACCTTTTGGGCCGGTTGGCTGTGTTGTTGCATTGTTTGCTTTCGTTCTACTCCTCTCCCACTCCTGAGTATCAGAGAGCAATGAAGTGCTCCTCCAAAGAAAGTCCAGACCCACCCAGGCTGTGAATTTTCCCCACCATCAGCTTGGACAGTCTCTACAGAGCAGAGTTAATGTGGAGCTTTGCATTCCAGGAGACCTGGCTCCTCTGGAGAGACCCTCTCTGCGCCCACAGAAA
The DNA here is from genome assembly GCA_013396735.1 of Grallaria varia. Classification (NCBI taxonomy): domain Eukaryota; kingdom Metazoa; phylum Chordata; class Aves; order Passeriformes; family Formicariidae; genus Grallaria; species Grallaria varia. Next base: position 869,213 of record VWZG01005870.1, on the reverse strand, counting down.
GCCTCTTGCTGAACAACTATGAGACTTTACAGTTGAGCTCCAGTAACGTTTCACTTCCAATATTCTTTGCCAAATTCTTTCCATTTTCCTCCTCCATTTATCTGTCCTCTGACAAAGAAGTAATTTAAGATAAAAATACATTTTAAGAGAGTAACAGTCCAGTTGAGATGAAAAGCAGTTATGATTCTAGGGTGAGCTTTGGCTGCTATCAGTTGTACTGTGACAATAATGTTGGTGTTCATGATGCCACCTGCAGCTTGTGTGATAGATGTGATTGTGTATTTTGTTTTGAGGCACTAGAGAAATGTTGTGTGTTTCCTGGCCACAAAACATGACTGCCAGTCCTCCTGGAATCAAATCAAAATGAGAGACAGTGACCTTTCTATTGGAGAGAAGGAGAGTATGAATAGGAAGAAATAAAGAATAATATGTAGTGACTCTCCTGAAATATAGAATTATTTCTTCCAAGAGTAGTTACCACTTCCCACTGAGAAATATTTTGGTACCCTTTTTTTATACTATCATACTTAACTACCAAGTGATCTTTATTGAAATCAGTTGGATTAGTCAAGGAGCGAAAAAACAAAACAAAAAAACAACCCAGTCCATCGCTGCTAAATCGTTTGATTTAGAAGCACATATAAGTATTATTCATCCTTTTATTCATTCAATATATTTTCATTAAAATAAGTGTACTTTATAATTACTTATGTTTTTACATAACATTATCCTATAATTCTCTGTAACACTAATAGTCAATTAGTCAACTGTGATTAAATTTTTATGCTTTAAATATAATAGAGAGAAAAAAAGCAGTGTAATGGTGCAATAAGTTTGCCAATACTGAAAACCTTACACATTTATTAGGGAATTCCAAACAATGTCTGGCACTCCCAGGAAATAACAACGATGAAGAATATTCTTATGGAGTATTATTCTACCCAAAGTCCATGATAAGAATTCTTCACACCAGTTACCACTGAAAAATACTACGTACACCCTCTGGTCTCTAATGGAACATTACTGACACACATAGGGTACGATTCTAACCTTGACACTGCTGTACTGAGACTGTCTCCTACAGGCTTTGATTTCCAAATCCAATCAAGACGCATGTTCATATTTTAAAATGAACTTGTTAATAAGTCTCAAGTATCAACAGAATGAAAGCTACCAAGGAATTACCAATCAGAAGCAATAGTAGACTCATGCTTAAATCAGCTGAAGGAATTATCTTGCACTTTTTACTATATCAAATTAAAAAAGAGTCTGGAATACAAGACAATTTTAAAATAGAGCAAATCATTCTGCTGCTAGTACAGCATTGATTTCAATAGAATTAGTCTGGCTTGGAATTTTTTTCAGTGTTGCAGAAGGACCCTGTTTAACTGGTTGGGAAGTGTGCAGGCTCAGCTCTTCATGAGGACTTAGTGGGCAAGTGGAGCAATTACCTGGTTATGGACCACTGTCTGGTTTCAGTTTCTCTTAGGTAATTTCATTGCTTATTTAAGATCATACACAGGTATAGCTGTAGGGCCAACAGTAATAATTTAACACATTAATGCAGACATTGACTGAAATGCAAATGTAAACTGTGTTTCCACCTCCCTTGTAATTATTTACCATCCCATCTAATCTAGTCATTAGCTTAATAAGAACATAAGGGACAGACTCATCTGAAAAGCTAAAATATTTCTTTGACCTCAGCAGAACTTGGTTGGCTTAGAGTAACACCAGCTTACTCCTGGACTGAGATTTTTCAGAAAGCAAACAAAATAAATAAAATTTGCTTTCCAAGTCACAACTCTAAAACATATCCTGTAAATCAATTTTTTTCTTCTCCCTCAGGAAATGGAACCTCAAGAATACAAAAAGTGTCAGTTTTTAACAAATATTAACCTTTTAATTCCAGTCTCTCTTTCTAGAGGGTGGCTGCTGGGGTGATATGAAATGCTGATAGACTATCCATCACATGGCTTCTGCCTATGGGTCATTGCACAGCCTTAAACAACCACAGAAACCAAAAGATAAATCTTTTGATGAAATACTTGCAATTCTTTAGAGACATTTTGCGCTAATGCCATTGTTTATCCCAGAGTGGTTTCTCTGCTGTCAGCAGAAGCAAAGAGTGTTTATAATGCAGTTTGCGCCAAGACTGAAACACAATTCCACAGACTGCATCTGAGCAACAGCCAGGTAAAGCACCTGGAGACTATTTTGTCTGCATTATTCACAGTGCAGAACACAAGATCGAATGCCAGAGTTTGCCACCCGGTGTCCCCATACAGAATACAAGGCTCTTTTTGAGATATTGAAATTTGAAGAGATGCATTTATCTGAGGTGTTAGAAGCATTTATAGTGCTGCATTACCAAAGAGTACAGCCTGAAGTTGCAGCCTCCAGACTCACAGTCACACACACAGAGGACTGAAAAGAGCTGTGGTTAGACAGGTGATTAAAGAAGACACCCTTTATACAGAAAAGGCTTGCAATGTGCCCATCCCAGCTTCTGGAGAAAACATATCTAGTAGGATGAATCTTGTTAATCATGTGATATTTTGTCTGCTGAACTCAAATCTCACAGTGAAAATGAAAGGTCAGAGAACTTCAGTACTCTTATTTTCTGCATTTTGGAAATAAATACAGGATGAGGAAAAAAAGGGGGACTGAATTTGGCCACTACACTAACTGATGCATCTTGGGGATTTTGTGACAACACAGTGTGGGGATCCTCGCTCCTTCTGCCTTGCATCCATTTACATTAATGCTGTATTTCATCTGGTGGTCCCTACCATCTGTCCACAGGAACATTGTATTTTGTTCAGGTCTTGGAATGGATTCTTCTGTTGTTGTGTTTCAAAAATCCAGGAAGCAAAATTAAAAGCATCACAAAAATTAAACATAAATAATCCAATACACAAATTTATGGGAAATGTAGTTTGGAAGCCCTGCCAACACCTCCTGTCAGGTGTGCATCTCTTAGAACACTCTCACCCTTGAGAGCTCTTTACAAACTTCAGTTCTCTTCCTGGGGAGCTTGCACATTACTCACAAGAAAATGTTCTTGACAGTTAAATATATTACATACAGTCTCTTTGTACTAGGAATCCGAGTTGCTTTTTTTCCTTCTCCCTCCCCTTTATCAACCACCACTATTGACTGGGGAGCAAAAACCCCTAAGATACTAAATCTTCCAACCATGAAGGGAAATGGAATGGTTTTCTAATGGAGTATATCTGAGCGCCTCTGGCTTTTAGAACCTGTCTTTAAAGTCTGCTTACTGAGGCATAGATGACCACTCAAACACAGACAGATTTGTCACTTTGGTTTTCAGGACACCCATCCCATAATTGCAAAGACTTCAGTGGCCAAACCTTCTCTTGCTATTCATGAGGTTCTTGAATTGGATTTAATTTCATGCCAGATTTGACTGTCAATGGAAGACCAGCTCAAATGATTTCACAAGAAATGCTCAAATAACACCACCCATTGATACAAATATTTTTTTTTGCTCCATAATGCACAGCAAGAAGGGATGTTCTGACTGTAAAAATCAAAGTATAGCTACCATTGTCCCAAGGGCCACCGTAAATATTTTACAGCGTACAGTTACTAAGGATACATCTTTAAAGAACAACAACAAAAAATCAAACCCAAACCAGAACTCATACATGGACACACAAACATTAATCTTAGATAGAAAGCCACCCTTTCTCAACATTCATAGTTATGTTGTCATCTGGCTTGATAAGGTTTCTTCCAATACATTATTTCTAGACCTGCTGCCATAGAACCTGGTAGAAATTGGTTCCAGGGAAGCAGCTGCAGAGTCATGCTGATTTACACCACTGCCTGCACAGTAGCAATGTTAATAACCACGTTATTTTTGGTTCCTTTCCTGACTCTGGTTGAGACTTGGAAGAACAAACGTCTTTTGTGCTAGTTGAAGACTTCACCTTTTGCACTCAAAGTGGATCAAACAACAGCACAACCAACTTTTCTGTGTTCTCCATGAAACAAACAGCACATAATGTTATTTTAGGACAATGCAAGAATTTTTTCATGTCCACGTCATAGCCCTCAAAGTATTTGAAACTGTTTTACTTCATCAAGGCACTCAGATTGCAGGCATGAAACAAATAATGTGGCTGGGCCATTTTTATGTCTTAGTCTCACTTGCTGCCACCAGAATCCACCCTTAGTGGCTCCTGTATTTAGAAGTAGTCAAAGCAGTTTCGGCACAGTATTTGCATACAGCTGAACCCCAGACAATGCACTAGACAAGAGTGATTTCAAACCCACTCAAAATGTAGATTCAGAAACTGTTCTTGAATTAAAAAAAAAGTTAAAGAACAGAAGAAAGCAAGAAAATATAAACTCAAATGGAGGAGCAGGAAGTAAAACGCATTTGAGAGTGAGCAGAATGAAAACCAGAGAGAATGTGAAAAATAGATCAGAGGGAGAATCTAATTTCTTTTCCCTCATGCCAATCCAGCTCTATATAGAGATGATACTTACACATGTCTTTCCTTAACAAGAACAGAGAAAAAAATGAACTGACTCTACAAGTAATACAAAGTAATAACTATGCAAAGAAAAAAGGTTCATGAATTTCACCTGGCTTCAAAACTTGAAAATAGCTCAAAAGGTTCAATAAGATTGAAATAGCAATAAATTGCAGTACTGTCGGGGAAGAAATTTCATTCAATAGAAAAGAGAACAATTCATGTTTAGATTTATATTTAAATTAACCAGTACTGTAATACAAAGTTACATTTCCTCATACATAGAGTCCTTATTTCAGCCTGTGCAAGTCTTCATGAAAAAACACCTTGGTTTCATCAGTGATAAAGAAAACATAGTTATGAGTCTATTTTAAACACATTTCTCACACACACTGCAGACCTGAAGCCTCCAGAAAAATAAAATCCCAGTGGATGTCTTCATAAAAATCTACCTGGTTGTTTTTCACAAGGATTCTTATGAGTCATTATGAGCTTCTATGAACTTGAGAGGGTTTTTTGTTTGCTGGTTTTTTTTCCTTTTCAGTAGAACAACAGAACAGAATGTTCTCAGTGTCTCCTCTTTTAGGTAGCAATAGAACACAAGAAAAAAAAAAATTGGCTTAAATCAGGCTACCTTGTCTTCTTCAGTCTTACTGGAAAATTAGGGATTGAAATGAAGGCCAAGCTATATGCAAACAAAAAGGTGTTTCTTATCTACAAAAATAATGTACATTATCAGAATAAAAAGTTAAAATAGATTCCCTACACTGGCTCTACAAAGAGCTGAAGCTACAGCCAAAACCATAGTAAATGGAATTCAAGACAGCTGCATCAAAGAATCTATTATTGTCCTGGGCACACTAGTACACAAAGGCAGAGAAATTACTATTATATAACCACTGAGAAATGGAAAAATTATTATTTTGGTCATAAACGAGTAAAATTCTAATTTATTTAGAGAACATTGGCTGAGATTTTGAACAGAGGGAAAAGAAGCTAGATGCCCACATTCCCCTGAATTTTAATAGCATTTAAGTTCCTTTGAGAAGCCAAGACAACACTTTCAATTAAAGTATTTTACATAATGATTTCATGGCTTGATCCTGATACGCATTGAGACAATTCCCAGTGGATTCAGTGAAAATTTAGGGTATTCAGCATCTCAACACCTGACTGAGAAACCCCCAAAATATAAATAAACAAAAAACCCCCTCCAATTATACATTGTGATGTTATCAAACAATGCACTAATCTGTCATTGACTGCTTATCAAATACATGGAGCAGTGTGCTATACCATGTATGGTTCAAAAATTGAGCAGATAATGCTCTGCCATTCAGCTGGAAGACTTTCAGGCTGGAAACTTTTGGAGAGCTTGAGAGTTGGTTGGGTCTCTGGCAATTAGGAGGTGCTCAATTTAATGTTGTGTGCATGTTCAGATAATTACCCCGACTAAGTGTATGTTATAGTTTTAAGCACATGTTTCAAGTTCTCTCTCTCCCTCTGAGCCAGTGATCTACACATATTGCATTCTGCCATGAGAGCAGCAGAATAATCACCCTGCCTATGGTACAAGTAGGATTCTATGTCCAGGCTGTGCAAAAGTACCATGGTTATTTACCAACTCCCAAAAAAGTCGAAATTCAGTATGGAGGTATCTTATTTTCACATGGACTGGAATTCTGTCATGTAACTATCAATTCCCTTTAAATCCTAGAAGTAAGAGTCAATTAAGGGTAGTAAAGCTACCACCTGCCACTCACTCTAGTTGTTAACTCAACCGTGATGACATTATGGTTATGATACAATAATAACTGCAAAAACAGAATTACTGCTAGGCTGCCTAACCTGAGCAGCACCTGGATTTGAGCAGTTTTCAAAGCACCTGGGTGTGGATATCAGCAGTATGTTTTAAAGGGTTTTCTTAATTATTTATTGTATCTGAAGGAGTTCAATCTCTCAAATGAACCTTCCTGTAATGTCCTCTCTTCCAGCAGAGTGCTGGGTGATCTCAAATTCCTGGTGAGAACAGCAAAAACTGCTTTTCCAAGGCATGCCATGGGAAGACCTTAGTCTTTTGCAGATTCACTTACAGCCATTTTTGCAGGCTTAGAATAATTTTATTCCAAGCACATCTCAGAGAGGGTTTAAATAGCTACAATAGGAATCTTTTGGATTTCCAAATGCAGTGAAATAGTAACTGTTCTCCTTAGCCATTATTCGTGTCCTCTTACATGGAAAAGCTGGATTTCCAGAGGGAATAACAATATAATGGTCAAGCAAGATACCAGAACACGATAGTTGAAATAAAAATCAATACAGAGCCATACAGATGGTAAAATACACTGAAAATAAATTTTTTTCACTGTAAATGTAATTTAGAAATCTAACTTATTCAATGTATTTGATATTGATTATTTTAGCAGTGTTTCTGAAGGCTAATAGATACAATGTACTGTTTGTACTGAAGTACAAAACTGCTTTTGTTGTCCTAGCAACAGCCAGAAAGAATGATCTCATAAATCAAATTCAATGGAAATGCAACGCTTACAGAAAGAGACAGCTAAATGATTTTAAAAGTATGTTTTTAAGTTGCCATATTTATGAACTTGAATCTGGCCTTTTCCAGCTGAGATTGTTCTAAGGATTAGGTAGGGTGGGTAAGGTGAACCTACATTTTAACGAAGAATAAGTAGAATGAAACTGAGTTGCCAGCCTGGAATATTATGCGTATTTATCTGTTCAGTTTCCTTCGGCTGCTGTTGTCTATGGAGTAGACAATTCCTGCCTCCTCCTGCGACCATGGAATTACACAGGAGACTATTTCTATTATGAGATATGAAAGCAAATCTTAGGAGGTATTTTCAAGTTGTTTTTTGCAGTCTCCAGACAACACCGTGGGAGGGGCAGAGGGGCACTTCATAGAACACACAATCAAGTGAGTCAAGGAGGGAGAGGGAACTAGAGGACATAACTACATCCCAACCCAACCCCATATGTTTTCATAGTCCCTTCCAACTCAGAATATTCAGTGAAATATTCTTTGAAGAACATCCCTCTCACCTCCATCACTTAGTGCTTAACTGCAGACTCAGCTTTGACCCCTTGAACCAGGTCCTACCGCAATTAATGACTGGAGTGAGGATGTTTCCATTTACATTAACAAGTCCTAGAACATGTTTATTTTATGAGCATCTTCAACAAGAATCATCTAAGGAACAGAGGGAGTGAATAGCTCAATATATTTCAAGATCCCTATGAAATTGGAATGAAGCAGGGAACAAAAATAAATCATGATAGGCCTTGAAGAAAACATGAGGAATAGGTTTACCAGATTTATGGTAAACTGTACTTCCATGTAGTCTCAAATATTTATGTTGTTTTGTATCTGAGAAGACTAGATCTAGTCTAAAACCTGGAAAAAAATTACATATAATTAACACCTCTGAAAAAGATTTACTGTTCCTTAGCCAAATCAGAAAAGAGTTCATAGGAAATAATACTTGATTATAGAGTATGCCCCAGAATATCCAGAGTGAAATCAGATGCGAGAAAATAATGAGTCACACTTTTAAGGCTGATAATCATGTACCATTTCATCAATATATAATGTCTGTCTGTACAATTGCAAGCAGCTTTTCAATACTTTGGTACAATTCCTCAGCCTCACACACTGTCTTTGTGTGCCACTAGTGGCAATTAGGTATTAGCCCTGAAGGGAGGAGACTGCAGCACAAAACTCCTCATATTTTAGCACACTTATCCAGAAGGGAATGGGGGGGAAGGGGAGGGGGAGGGGAAAGGAGAGTTTTAAAATAAACAAACAGAAAACAGATGGCAATTAAGAAAACATTCAAAATGGGAGAATTCCTGCAAGGTTAAAGACAAAAAAAAAAAGCTCATGAACATCTTGCAGCCACTTCAGAGAACTAGTCTTGCTAACTCCAGAGAAACAGAAGTAAATTCATTCCCACTTAGCCCACACAGTCACTAAAACCAAACAAACCCTTTTTCAAGGTTTCAGAGATGGGCCCATCCCCACAGGCACAGCCAAGCCTTGCCTTGGTCTCTGCCATGTCTACAAGCATTAGTCACTTCTGCACAGGCATGGAGCGGAATGCAAAGAGGAAACTTTTCAGCAGTATTAGCCCGTATTCGTATCTGAAAAATGAAAGACTGTATTAGATGCTACATTCTAAGAGGACACCCCTCACACCCCCCAAACTCTTGGGATCCTGATCTATTTGTTCTCAAAGTTAATGGAAAGACTCGCTGACCTCAACTACACAGCAACCCTCCAGTCAGCAGGCACATTCCCCATCCAGTATGAGGTAACACTTAGATGGTTGAGTTAGCACAGGAAAGTCAGTGTTTGTTCAAAGTCAATATGTGTTTTTATAGCAGTTATTTTGATAGGCATCTTAAGACACTCAGTAGTAAAATCAGACACTTAAAATAATTTCAACCCAGTAAATGGAGCTTATTTAAACCAGTTAGAATACTCTCACAAGGAAAAAGGTCATCAATCTCTTTAAACACAGCAGAGGAAAGCCTAATGCTCTAAGTCAGAAAATCTGGAAAGTTTGAGGGAAGTTTCTTCTCTGCATCGAGCCTATGTATCATAAAGGCCTAAATCAGACAGGAGTTCATACACTTGTAGTTGTCAGCATGCAGAACCACAGCTTTTCACAACCTCCAACATGATAAGGGGAATAAAAGAGAAAAATAGCTGCTTTGCCCATGTTAGTTTAAGTCTATTTTCTGTCTTAAGTTTAATTTAACTCCAGTACTATGTCAGCCAAACAAAACATTTCAGGGAGAACTTCAGTTGGGAATTTGTCCTGGCTCAATATATTGCCATCATCCTCTCTACAGATCAGAGGAAACAGTTGTCCACTGACAGGTGTCACGTTCAAGTCTCAGTTATTTATTAGCTCTTACAGATAGTTACTCTTGGTTAGAAAAGAAAATTATCAGGAAAGAAAAAAAAAAATGACACTGAACCCATTTCAAAGCTGGGAAAAAGAGAAACAGCTGCTCTTGGTTTGGGCTGGCATGTTCTCTACCACCGGCAGCTGCTGGACCTGCTGTGCTGCTTTGCTCAGCAAAACCAGGATACTAACATAATAGAACACAGCGAGCTTCAGAAGTGAAACCATCAGACTCACTGGAATGCTCAAATCTGGTCCAAGCACAAGCTAAGCCAACACAAAAAGACAGTTGGGGACAAAGATGCAAAGCAGCAGAACTTGCAGGGGTGCACAAGTAAAAAGGCAAAAGGCACTTAGCACATCAAACCATCCTGCCCCCAAGTCATGTAATGCATGAAATGAAGAGGTTCCCATGATCCAATGGCTAATACACCTTCATAACCCCCCAAATGCCCTCTATTCATTTTGTATGTTGAGAAATCTGGGACAACCTGGAAAAAACAGCAAGTTAGAGAGTTGAATTTGTCTCTTTCATAGTTCTTAAACCGTAAAACATTTTTCTGATGCAGTTATTATTTGAAAGTTCCTTCTTTAGTCATGAAATCCAGTGCACATGAAGGAGAGCTCTTGCTAAACCATTTTTCATTCTCAGGAAGAGAATTTAATTTAGCGGGAAATGAGCAATGCTGAAACACTAATGTTTATATTTTGCATAAGTATGCAAATAAAGTAACAGCACAGTATTTCAGCCTTGTACTATGCAGTATGTGACTTGCTCAGTTGTATTCTTATTTTTTTCATACAAACCCACCTATGACTGTCTTGCATGCAGATAGCAAGTTGCTAATCCCACTGGTAGAGAATTCAATATGACCAAAAAGATAAACACAGAAGTGATATTTAAATAAACCAGTTTACAGCACTTTTCACATTGATTTCAAACACCAAGTCCTGCCTTGTTTGGTTAAATGCTTACGTTTTAAGACAGCTCAAGCCCTAGTGCTGACCTTAGTTATGCAATTAATTCAGGTGGCACAGCCATCAGTTTTCATCCAAAACTTAACTAAGAATCCCTAGTATGCCATCTCTGTATAAAAATAGGCAATATGCATTTTTATGGAGAAGGATGAATGATGATTTCTTCCTAGGAGTATGTGTGCACATATGCTGTGTGTTGGAGAGACAGACTGAGTACAGAAAACTGTCACAACAAGCAGAAAACTACAATGTAACATGCTATTGATCAAGGAGATTTAAATACCAAAGCAAGAATAAAAGTCATGTAAGGGCTCAATACAAGTTAGGACAAATTAACAAATATGGACAGATACAGAGCTCTTTCTAAATAACCAGCTCATTTCCACTAATATTGTTTCATTCCAACATCACAATCAAAGGAAATAGATCAAGACCCCCAGATGAGCTCCACAGGAACCAAACAGACCATATAAATATGCAGAAAATATGAGAAAATGGTGTATTAAACAATGAAATTCTGCCAACACTCAGTGCTTACCTAGCAGTTTGCAGATTATAGTATTTGCTATAATGAAGAAATAAATAATTAAGTCAACTAGCCATGTTCAAATTGTTTAGAGATACATCCATGATCCCTACGGATCCCTTTCCAGTTGAGATATTCTATGATTAGAGCACACCTGACCAAAACAACATATTGCTGGATTGTTGACAAACAAACCAACAGAATCTAAGAACAGAAGCAAATCCTGCTTTTACCCACATTAGAAGGCAAAACTATCAAGAAGGACGAAAACAGGGGTTTCCAGAAAATATATAAAATAGCCTCAGTTACAAACAAAATCCATAACATTTTATAGCACTTGGTCAACATATAATTGCTTCTGATCCCAGAGTTTTTAGCAGATAAAACTCCATGGTCTTCTGTGACATAACTTGCTTTAATCAAACAAGACTAGAGTAGGAATCCATCATTTTTTCCTACCTTCACCTCTTCGACACAGCATAACTGACTTGCCTTCAGTAGAGATGTTCCTGATTTTACATCAGCTGACACAAGATGGGAGGGGGGTTGAGTCCAGTTGAGTGAATTCTGAAACAGATGGATTTAAAAAAAGCTTTAACTCACCACCCATTCATCCTATATCATCAACTACTATCAACCGTGATCTCATCACACTTGACACCACTAATATATCATAAAGGACAAAGTGATGCATGGATTCACAGGTATTGCAGGCTGTATTTTCTATCTGGCTAAATGGTAGGCTGATTTTAGGGAATCAGGACAATTGTTGTAGATAGAGTTATTCTCTCAGAGGATTTTTAAGTGCTTACATGCAATTGAGGTCATACCAGGGACCAATTCTGGTACCCCCTTATACTACTGTTAATAGTGCAGCAAAAATCTAAAAGCTTCAGAAAAAATTTAAAATTTATAGTATGAAAAAAAACCCCAATGCAGACCCTTCTTCTGCAGCAGTACTAGGACCAAACTGGATCAGCAGAACAAAGGAAACTAACATATTGGGGGTACAGAACAGAGTTATCCTGCCTACAGAAGAAACTAAAATAAACTTAAACCAAGCTTGCCATTGTGATTTGACTGATGAGGCATTCCTGAAACAATGTGTTATTCTGTGATACTGCGGGTATGTCAGTGCTTCACAAGGGAGAGTGAATGTCTTTCTTTTATACTTCAAACATGAAAACAAAATAAGACAAGTTACTTCCCCATGGAAAATGGCAAAGCTGGAAGTAGAATTCAAGTCTACCATACCCAGTCCTCTCCACCATGTCCTGCCATGAAACTGAAAATGCTTCTTAGAAGGAATAATATTTTGTAATTGCAGTTCAGCTGATCTGGCTCCATCACGGAAAGTGTGGCGATTCACTTGGCTGTTTCAAGCTTGGCACCAAATCTTTACTTCTGCACAGTCATGTTATTAAGAAATTGCAATATTTATTTCATCCTTCCTACCCAGGCAAAGTGAATTGAAGGAGCACCAGTTCCATCTTCCAACAGGATGGTTTTATAGTGGGATAATGGGAGAGACCAGTAATTTAATATTAATAAAAATAACCTGCAAATTCTGTCCCCAAAGAGAAGACTCGCACACCTCCAGATTACTCCGTTAAAACTGCTCCTGGAGCACATTCTAGCTCCCTAGTCGTGTTTTGGTTTTCTTCTCATAAGATCAATGACAGAATCCCACCAGCCTCAGTGAGAGGCTTTGACCTCAGTAAATTAATAAGATGTACTACAGCACAGACTTTCTCCTCCAGAAACACACTCATTTTACACCCTCTTCACATTTGCCTCTCATTTCATGGCAAGCAGAAAGAAAAAAGGGGGGTGAGGGAACAGAGAATTTAAAGGCTGGAAAGAACATGGGTGATTATTGCTTTCATTAAGAAAAACAGTAAAATATTGTTGACCTTTGGAGAAAGCAGTAAAATATCAGATTTTGCTCTTTTACTTTCTACATACACATGCACAAAATCTTTTCTACACAGCATTGTCCTTTCCTTGTACTAACGCATTAAAGTGTAATCAGCTCCCAGTACACCTGGCCCCCGCTGAACAACCACTAGAAAAATCCATAGAACAGATATATTCTTTTCATTTCTCTTAATTAACTCGGCCCCATAAGGGAAAAAGTAAATACTCCTCTATAGTTCTCTTCTGAAGTTACTTGCACACCAAGCTAGGCAGGTGCCTGTACAGCCAACTCAATAGCCCGAGCTCCTCCCACTTTATGCACACAGATCTGGGGTTGGCTTGTCCAGAACAACTCCAGCAAGGTACAACATCCACTGAAGACAAGCGTGTACCCTGGAATAAAGGGGTTTTTCCAGAATTGAGTTTTCTCCTCAGAGAACCACATTTTTCCTCTATATTCAATTGCTGTTCTTAGCAGTTTCCTCTGTGATAAGGGCACTTGTGATCCACACAGGTTTCCCAGGTTAAGAAAAGGGAAAAAAACTTCTTTAGTGCTAAATGAGTTATAGATACATGTATTTTTTACATTTTGTTCAAAACCAATATTTGCCTTGAAGCTGTAATTGTCAGGTGTACAGTAATTGTCAGGATTAAGCTCTAAATTAGAGCCACTTCCTGTTTCAATTAGCCCTGAAGAGATAATTGGCTATGTAAGAGTATTTCCCTAACTTTTACATTATGTTTACTCTTATTCAAACAATCCTAAGGTTTTTTTATTACACTGTTGCATTGGGTTTTTTTGACTTGTTACACCAGAGAGAAATAATTGCCTGTTTATTTGTAGCTTCTGCATGATGACACCAGCTAACATTTCTGGAAGCAAAATTCAGCCTTAACAAGTCTTATCCTTCAAGAATTTAGGATTGCTATTTTAAAGCAGCAGAAATAGCACTGAGCAAGACTCTCCCTTGACTGGCTGTTCTGTGTTTTTCTAGGAATTATTAATATTACATGCAACTCATTCTCAGTACTTGGTGCAACAATGGATGGAGAAACAAATTCTGATTGGTGTCAATCAATCAATCATACATTATTTTCAATAGAACGACATGCCAAATTCCTAACATTCTAATGAAAGATGCTAATAAACGATGACCTGTCAACTTGATTGCACAGCACCGCTTTTACAGAAAGTGACTGCTTTGTAGCTCCTTTGTAGATAAAGGGCAGAAACTCCAGAAATGAAATTGACATTAAAGTGCGAAATTAAATCCATGAAAAATGAAGATCCAAATACAGGAAGCACACAGCAAGGGGGATAAAAACAACACTATTTCAAGACAAAGTCCCTCCAAAACAGCACAACTGGGAAAAATATTTGAGTCAGCAGAAATAATTCTAAACACAGACAATTCTTTTTGTTAGGAAGTAGCCTGAGTTGAGACTGGAAGGAGTCCCCACACAGCAATGTTTACTTTCAAGGAAAATTGGGATTGATATTTTGAAGATATTTCAATTTACATTTGTGAAAATTAAATAAGAAAATATCATTGTAATGCCTACTTTGGGAATATTTGATTTTGGAATGGCCAGCTGGCCTATGCATGCCCCAGTGAGTGATCTGAACAGAAAAACACAGCTTCAGAGCTCGTGACAAGTCCTTGTTTAAAAATACAGTCTGTATTCACCTTCCACAAGCTGCCTCCAAACATTCTTCTGCAGGGCCCCTGAAATGCTGAAGGAAGTCAGAAATTACCTACCTAACATTTGTCCAAAAGGCAACTTGGTTTAGGTGCATGATTTTTAAACATGGGACTGGGAGAGAGGATGATCAGTCTACATCCCACCAAAATCCATGGCTAAACAACCTCAGTGGCCTCACTGAAAATTTCTAGGGGCACAGGTAAACACACTGTGGGCAGTCAGAAAAAGTTACAGATTTAATGAAGTTTAATGAAGTGTTTGTAATATTTGTTCAAGCAGGACCTGGATGTGAGTGCGGCAATTTATCCTAGACTAATCAGGGGATAGGTTCAGCAAATAAGCAGTTGTGATAATAATTTTACTTTCAACTTTCACTCTCTAAAAAATTAAGATGGAGCCTGACTTATGTATTCTTACCACAGAATGAAGCAGAGTATTATAGAATGTATTTGCCAAAAGAATAAATCATGATTGACAAAAAGAAATTTGTTAATACAATGGTATGAGTCAGTTGACAGAAATTTTTGTCAACAGAATAGATTAAGGGATTCAAAAACGAAATTTGCAGATGAAACAGCTTTGATGTTTCTGATGAAAAGTATTTTGTTGACAGAATGGATCAGAGGGAAAAAATGCATTTTCTCAACACAAGGGTTTTAGCTCTTTGACAAAATATATTTCATCCCCAGATGTTTTGGCTGAGTTGTCAATTATTCTCCATGTCTGCCATTAACCAATCACTTCACTGTCAACTGAAAGATTTCTTTAGTAGCAGCTCTGTGAAAGCAACTGGAGGTATTACAAATACCACTGCAATTAATCACACTGAATCATGTTATGATGCTGTAGCTAGTCCAATACTCAACAAGTGCCAACTGAGATAAAGATACAAGTTGGATTTGGGGTTTTTTTCTCCTCTTTTATCTTTCTTTTATGCACAGTGTTTATTAAAATATCCACTCTTTTTTCCTTGGAAGAAAATTTTGTAAGAGCTGCCTTTCTGTTAAGGTGCCCATTCCATAAAGACACACATATAAAGCGAGGAAAAGGACTGGCTTGTGCTCCTGGCACATCTTAAGCAAGAGATAATGTGTAAATTCTAGTGACTAGAGCAAGTCACCTTCTACACCCAGCGAAGACACCACGCACTGCCTGTGGAGTAGCAGCTGGGAGCAGCTGTGTAGGTCCACAGCTAACTAGTAGGAGGTGGGAAACAAGTTTTTACTAGACTGAACATCTCCCCCTTGCACACAGGAGGAAGAGTAGCCCAGAGTTAAGAGTCTAACCTAACCAAGTAGATGAACTGGTTAGAACAAACTGGATCCTGTTTCTGGTTTTTTTTATTTGGGGTTTGTTTTTTTTTCAGGGGGGGTTGGGAGGTTTTTGGGGGGTTTTGGTTTGGGTTTTTTTGTTTTGTTTTTTAGCAGTTAAGTTACCTGATAATGTACCTAATGTTGACTCACATGTGTTCTCATGGTTCTTGGTTTAAGATGCTCTGAACACATTCAGAGGTGTGTTCTGCAGCCAGGTCCCAGTCAGGCTTGCCTGTGGTCACCAGGAAATGCCCACACAGATTCAGACCCCATAATACACCAGCATATACACTCCAAGGTCACTCAGGACAAAGAGTGCAAAGTCCTACACCTGCACCAGTGAGTAATTCAACAAGAGAGAATGTGGATTATTTTCTTCACGAAGTGTCTTTGTTTAAAAAATTGAAGGTGGCTGATCACAATTGCAAAACACCACCTTTACACTTGACTATGAAGTCACTGTTGGGAGGAACAGTAGAAAGATGAAAATAAATACACCTGGCTCAGAAGAAACAGTCACATCACTGTCAAAAAGTAGGGCATGACTCCAGCTTGATGTTGCATAAGCCAAAATTTTTGAGTGCAAAGAGTAAGGATAACATGATGAGGGAAAGCACAATTCATGAGAAAACACTGAAACAGACCACAAGAGACTCAGTGGAATCTGCCAGACTACTAACAGAAAGAAAAGGTCCTTTAGACCCCTTACCTCACCAACCTGTTCCCACTACACTTACACCAAACTTGACCAAGTCAGACCTCTATCACTCATCTGACTTAGGGTTGTTTTGGTTTTTGTGTTTTGGTTTTTTTTTTATTAATGGGTAACCAGGAGCTTTGGCAAGGAAAAACAAATAGAAACCACAAAAAACCCACACAGAATAGATCAACTATAAACTACTCAAGAGATTATGTTTTTGTCGCTCCCATTGCCTGAAGAGTAATCTAAGACCTTCTTTCAGGATACTGTATCTTATCTCACAGCTTTGTGCAAGGATGAATCGTGGCTTACCCTTGGAGAAACTGCACCTGTAAAATAAGCCTTTAAAGATCTTCCTGAAACCTGAATAATGAAAAGGAAGGAGCAAGGTAGGGAGAAGAGATGGCAAAGTTCTCAGAGTTCATGCTGGAAACAGGCAGAACTGTGCAGCACTTGCTAAGTGCTGTGTAGCATGACTGGAGAAAACTGAAACCTAACCCTAAATACTTAGTACTAGCAGATACTGTCAGCTTAGCTAATGCTGATTCTCAGATCCCTCTTGATGCTGGGTTTAGCCTTAGCCTTACCCTTTTTAATAGCCAGTACTTTGTGGTTCCTAGGAAAAGGTTTATCAGAATCTAGGGAGCACTACATAGTTCACTCCAAATACTTTGCTCAGTTTATTATGTTCCTTTTTCTAAATAAAACTGCTTGCTTTATTGCCACTGTCATTACAGTGCTTCATTACATTCCTATTGGTATCAGGGTAAAGAACTATTGCTTTGTGCAAAGCATAGCCAGGCTACAGAAGCAAAATTGTTCCCTACGCAATGACTACATAAATCTAACTATCTGCAAGGACAGTCCTCTCTTGCAATCAGACCCCTTATAGATAATTAAACAGAGGTTAATATTGTTTTTTCCTCTTGTTTCCTCTTCATCCAGCGTGACTGTTTCTCTGGTCACTTGAACAATGAGGGTTAATTCATATCAATATAACCAGTCAGTAGTAAATCCAGTACTGCCAAGGTACCTTTTTAGCATCAAGCCGTAAGAACATTTTTTTAATGGGCTCATTTCCCAGTGCTATTTCAAAATATTTCTTGATATGAAACTTCCCAGATAAACACCAAAGCTGTTGGTAGCAAAGTTATTGCACCTGTACATTTTAATTGGCCAGGGAGTCATATCTTCATAATTGGTCTTTGCTAGCTTTCAAACAAAGGACTTTTCAGTGCTATGAATTTGGGAACTAATTCACACTGAAAACACAAACATTCCATGAAGTGAAATATAGACTGAAGTGATTAGCCAGTTGGGCTCAGCCCCTGCAGGTGTAAAGAAGTATATTTGTAACAGGACTAAAACAGTCCTTTATTGTTTCCATCTCTACCCCAACAAAGGCATTTGCATAAGTCAGAGAAGATACAAGTGATTAGCTGGCCATGCAAGATCACGGCCTGCACAAGATCACTAGTTTTTCCCCTCCCACAAATTTGCAGTTCGGGGAGGCAATTAATGCATTCACAGAATAGCAGAAATACCCTGACTGCACATTTTGAAGTGTGGTGTACGAACACCGATTGATAGGGATGAGAGTCCAAGTCCGAGCTGTAAGAGGGAAGTGTCCAGATCTCATTTCAATGAGGTTTCTGAAAAACATCAGGCCATGTTCCATTAGAGAGGAAGCACTTTTGGTAATTTAGCCAAGGGCTTGATACTTCTGAAAAATAAACCATGACTCTAAACTTCCAGATTATTTATCTGGTGTTCATGGGTGTCAACAACAAAGAATCATACTATCAAAATATCTCTTGCTGTCTTTATTCTTGCTGAATTCCATTAAAGCAGATTAATTTTACTCCTTTAGGATTCCAATTACTATTCATTTGAAAAAAAATGCACAACACAAAACCTTTAAAGGATTTGTTTCAAATATAATTGGTTCATAATTTGAGTCCTTTTTTTTGCCCATTTTCCCTAATACTGCGCAACCAAAATAAAGCAATTTAGGTAATTTATGAAACTATCAACTAGATGTTTTTAAAAACTCCAATTGTAAATATGCAATATACAACAATTTTGCATATTGGAAATAAATAGCCATCTGTTTCATAATGATTTGGTGGGGAAAAAAAGCTCAGATATTTCAGATGATATACTCCTATATTTTAATAGCTTTAAAAATATCTTCCCCTTTCTACTAAAGTAAAACTTACATTTGATGAACAAGGTGCATAATCAGGAAGAACAAAGATGAAAAGAATACCACAAGATGCTGGCTACTCCTCATGTTATCTCTGCACCGCCATGGTCATTTTATCAAGTCTCTGAATACAAATCCCTTCCATAGAATAATGGCAGCATGATTTCTTGTGCAGTGGCATTTTTGGTAGCTCTTGCCTAGTGCTTTAGACAACTATTCACTTCAAAGAAATTACTTCTGAAATTCAATTACATAAGAGATATGTTAATACTTAATTAGTTGACACCTTGTATGTCATGTAATGTAGCTACACTACTCAACATCAGGATAAAGCAAACTTATCTCAATGAATACATTTGCATTTTATAGTATGACATTACTTTGTGATATAAACAGACAAATGGGATAACACAGTAGACATTTATTATTACAAAGTGGCTGATGATGGATATGTATATTTAAAGAAAACCTCTGACAACCAATCAGTGGCCATTAAACAATCTCATTTGCATTAAGTAGGTCACAGCTTCCACTGCAGATGATCTTCAATCCATACAAGACCAGAGAAAAATATATCACTGAGCAAGTCCCCCATCTACAACTTTGTTCTTCTACCTACTTTTGACAACATTGATGAGTCAGAACTTATGTGAGCAGGGGAAAAAATATTTAGCAAAAAAGTTTCAAGAAAAATTCAAAGAGTGGCTTCAGGAAGTTGACAAAGTTTTAAATTCGTGAAGAAGAATGAATCAATGGAGACCCAAAGCAGCATGGCACAAAGTAATGAGAAAACTCTGATTGGCATGGGTGCATAGTCACCTGAACCTCTGGACACAAACAGAGGAGGGTTGGGGTTTCTTTTTTATTAGAGAAAATCAACAAGAAGCCACAAGAGAATGTCGTGGGTTATTACATAATTCCTGCATTTCCCCTAATGCAAGAAATATACACAGGGCTGGTAGGAATTTTATGTGAGAGGAGAGAAATATCTGCAACCTGCTTAAACCCAGTTAAGGGGCAAAACCAGTGAAGAACCAACGAATTTGTAAAATCTAAAGGCAACTCCAGGACACTAATAAGGGTCATAGGGTTCAGGGCAAGTGAGTCCGTGATACAAGGAATAGATCTGGAGGGAATTCTGTGATCCCAAATTAAGGTTATGTTGAACATTACTAGAATTAAAGGACTTTAAAATGAATAAACTACTGTTGTTTCAAATACTCTTGACATATACCAGGTAACTGAATTAAAACTCTCAGGTTGATGAATGAATAGATATTTAGATGCCTTGCACATTTTAATATAGTAGTTAGATTTCTTAAATTACCCAATACAAAACTTGAACAGAGATAGAAGGCTCACAGGACCACAAATTTCCTGGAAAATACAGGACTTCTGCCATAATCAGCAAAATTATGAACAAATTTATTCAGACAAACCATTTTCATTCAAAATGACATTCCACTAAGTATACAGGGAGATGATCATTGTGTGCCATTCAGAATACATTCTCTTCAAAAATGTATTTGATCTGAATATAAAAGTTACTGTGTATAACCAGCTGCAAACTGAATATTAACTTAGTGCTTAATACAGCACACATCTTTAAACAGGGTTCTGTTTGTTCCTGTGCTTGCATACTCTGTCTCCTTGTAAAAATAATGCCAGACTAGAGTCTGTGATCTTATATCTACCACTGAAATATGAACCCTCTTCACACATGTAGTCTCATTTAAATCAGAATCTGTCTTTTCTTTAAAAATTCATAGATATGCACAATCAAGACAAATTCTAGCCCTAGGGTTTGCAACCCTTGTGGCATCAAAAGCATTAATATGCTTTCTTCATTCTGATATTAAATATGAAAGTGGTTTTCTATTTCTTCTGTTGGACTGATCATACATTTCAGAACAAGAACACCCACGAGAAGGCATCATAAGTATTGTAAGAGATTACAATTAATATAAAGGTTCACTTCCCCCTTCAGCATTGTTCTGTTTCTGATTAGCTCAAGTAATTGAGGAGGACAGATTTGGGCTGCTGCAACCTTTGTAAGTACAGATGCCAACATTCTCACGGTCATGGTACTGAAGTGTTCATCACCAGAAACGGGGCAAGGGAATGGGAAAGAAACTGAAAAGATTCTTGGTCTGCCACAACCAGCTTAATTCCTAACTTTACAGACAGTCATCAACCTCTTTACATAATCCATCTGCTTGAGAGAGAAGACAGTCTCCTCTTCAGCCAAGTTACATGGACAATTGGCATAGGCTCTTCTGCATGACCCAGAAAAATCTATATATCTCTGCTGGAATCAATGCAAGAGCTTACATTTCTCCCAAACCAATCAGCCATGTCACTCACAGCACTTTTGACTGATTTGTTTCCCATTTCTGAAGCCAAATTCTATTTCTCTGCTCAACAAAAACATTTCTAAATACAAATACTCCAAACTAGCATTTCCTCTTTGGTCACTTAAATTACTTCAAACCTATTACTTAAAATATAAAAGATCTTCTACTCATTTATGAAGGGCACTATGATGTATTTTCACTGCCAAAGAGAATTACCTTTTCCCCCAAAGAAATTATATGGAGAAAGCATTATAAAGATTTTCCCATCTCCACAACATGCAAAACTGGAAACAGATTCTGTTTCGAGTCATGAACTATTTCATATTCATTAAAGACTCCTTTCTACATTTCTCAAAAAACCCCAAAGGATGTCCAGATACCAGACAACTGAGTGAAAGAAGCACCTTATTTTCATTGTGAAATGAAATAAACCTTTTCCTTCTACTAGTAAAGAAGCAATCTTGCATCTACTCTTTTAAAGCTCTTTTTTTCCTAAAGAAGTAGGACAAGAATTTTAGAGTACTCCAGTTTCATTGTTGTTAAGTCACACATCAAAAGGAAAAAACAAGCCTCATTCCTTAACACCCTTCCTCCCTTATATCCCCTAAACATTTTGTGTACAGAGACTTTCGCTTATGACTATTTGACTCATCAGAACAGAGGCTACATTTTCAAAGCAGGATGTGATTCATTCACTAAACTTATTATAATATGTCACAACTGTAACAAAATACCTATTAGTAAAAAACCCAACTGCAGCCACTGTACAATTACAAGTTTTAACACTTCCATTACTGTGTCATTTACTGCACAAATATAAACCAAGTTTTATGCTTATCTGCCTTCTAATAATTATTGAAAAAAAGGCCTAATCATTGAAGAAAGCAAACCACCAACACAAATCATATATTTGCACATTATTAAGAGGTATTTCTTAGCGAGTTTGGAAAAGAGTCTAGGACTGATGTTTACATTGAAAGAAAAATTAGACTTTCTCATTAAAAAGGTAGAGATGAATGCAAGCCAATATATCTGCTTTCAATTTGATAGAGAGCTTGTTTAAAGAGCACAAATCAAGTTATCCTTTCAATTCTATATTATATCCCAGGGCAAAACTATAAGTACACAATACAATATTAAGCACCTCTGTAACATCATTCTTACTCAAGTCTAAGCTTTGTGTTACTCCAGTGTAACTCGGGATGAATTTAAGCTGTGTAGAACATGGTACTTTGGCACCAAAATGCTACGTAAAATAAACAATCTACTTGTGGAACTTGACAGAATTCTAATTGATCAACAGGCCATAAATCTTTACAGAGTCAATTAAAGAGTTGTAAAGCATCATAATGCATGATAAAAAGTCTGACATGAATACTTTTGCAGGCAATAGAGATGACCTGGAACAGAAACTGCTGCTACTCAAATATAATCATTAGCAATGGAAAAGTACTGGCTTCTAATGTGTAGTCCAAATGTGGTAACTGCTATTTCAGGTAACAATCATTAAACAAGCAAATTAACTAGCCCGCAGTGTAGAGATAACTATCTATCCATACACAGTACACAAACATTTACTGATACACTGATGTTATTAGTTATACGCCCTTCAGCAGGACCAAACATCCCAGAAATTTCAACACGATCTTATAGAAATTATCTCTGCAGTTCGAAATTTGATCACATTATTTTCTATGAGTGTCAGTTTTACTTGGCAATATTACATTTTCCAACATTTTGTTTTCTAGCATTTTTCCATGACTATCTGTGTAGATTAGAAAGGTTCTTAACTGTTATCTGTAATAGATTTTGCCTGTAGCAAAATTCATGCAGGCATAATAGAAGAACAAAGTGTACTCTGATGAAATTGCAACCATAATTTCCAGATGCCTGACATTTATTGCTTATTGCTATTAGAATTCAAGTGCCTATTTGTTTTGTACTTTGCTTTTATTCTTGCATCACAAATGTAAAGTGGAAAAAAGATATTTTAAATGCTGGGTTAAGTATCACAGATCAACACAAAGCACCAGCATAATCAATATTACTTAAACACACTCCTAGGCAATTAATTTTTAAGGAATCAAATTGCTGTACTACGTCAAAATTTACAACAATACAATAAAGGTTGTTACGTCCTTTATTGTTTAATTAAAAGCAGCATTTAGCACACACGCAGCTCACTGTTCAGACGTTATGACATAAAACGCCCTGTTTATCAGTGAAAGATATATAAACAACATTTATCATATGTTTTATTATACAATGTTAGACTTTATTAAGTTTCATATGCTTATCAAATTATCAAACATAAGACTTCAGAACCCAGAGAAAGGTGCTGCAATGAACAGAGCTGCATCCTAAGCATCTGCAATATTTCAGTTTTTCTATGCTGAGCCCAAGTTCTATGTATAGAACTTCAGCACTCAGGGTGATTATAGAGAGGGCCAGTACAGAAGGATTTTCTTACATGTTTGCCTTTAAAACATAGGGGCAACTGCATTAATCATGTGAGCTCAGGTTCACACTGAGCCCAGGTCAGCAGGTTAGTGCAGTGGAAGGCCCAACACTCACGTGCATCAGGCAGCACCATTTAAAAAAAATTAATTTGTTCATTGCAGACTCTTCTTACCCAGTTGCCCAGTTCAGCCTCCAGCCACTCTCCCACTTTCATTCTCTCCTCTTGATGCACATTAGGGAGAAAGTTGGGGGGTATTCTTTATTTTCCTTTTTTTTTTTTTAACATGAAAACAAAGAGGCTTTAATCCTGTTTCTGGTTCTGCCTTAAGCCTTCAAGAACCTGTGAACTTCAGCTTGTTCTCACTCAGCTATTTGAAGCCAGGCCTGTTTTCTTAGGAAACAATGAAGTGACATGTGTTCCAGAGGCTTCCAGACATTAGGCAAGGTGCAGAGTCAGCTTTAGCAGCCCAATTTTCAGGTGGTTCAGAGGCGGTCTGTAAGGCACACACATTGCAGATGCTTCAACAGCCCCAGGCTGATATTTGCCTTTGGGCTGTTTGGCACCATGTTTTCTGCAACATGCTCAACCTCAGCAAATACTCTAAATGGGTATTGCTTTAAAGAGAATTCCATGCTATCTAAATCAAAAATAGGCCTTTATACACTTAAAAAGCCTGTCTGTCCTATAGCCACATTTTAGCTCATGCCAACCCCAAGCTGTATGCATATGTTGCTACCTTACAGTACAGCACAAAAATGTAGGATCCTACATATACAAAGGTATAGACTTGTATACCTTGGTGTAAATGCTTAGGCAGGGTCTACTACTTCAAGGAGGTTAGTCATAGCACAGACTGGAGGAAGAAAAAACCTGCTTCTGACAGACAGAAAACATGTTTGCATTTCATCCTTGACTCTGATCCACTAAAACAACATTGCTCAGTTGTTTACTTTTTTCCTCTTTTCAAAACTACTTTTCAGAGCTTTTCAGTGAAATAAGAAAGTGAATGGGTTTTTTCTGTTTACAACTAAACAACTGCATCTAGCTTTCAAGCATGTAAAGAAAACACTGGGAAATGTACAACTTACAGGCTGAAATAAGAGGTCAAATTAAAAGAAATAAAATAATCCTTACACATGAAATTTTATATTGCATAATTTGTGTCCATGGGAGGGTTTGTGTGCATGTGCATATATATGTATGTAAGCTCTTACAATCTGAAAGTTCATTTCACAACTTTTGCATCATGACTCACAAATTCCTAGATTTGATAGCAATAGAACTTTGTCAGCCAGCACAGCTGATCCAGCACAGAGACACAGATAAGCTGTGAAAAGGCCTGGCACAGTTTAGTTCCCTGCAGGACTGTGGGACATGAGAATGAGTCACATTTGGCAGGGGTGTGATATTGGAGAAATTGCAGTGTGTGTTGCCTATAATCATCAAGCCTATAGGCAAATCATAGTTGCAAAACACTGAAGTTGAGAATGTACTGAGGTTTTCATGCTATGGTGGATGGGGGGTTTGTTCTATCTTTTTCGTTTGTCTTTTTTCCTCGTTGTTGTGTTGATTCTCTTTAAATGCAGGCTTATCAGACAGTTCAGAGCTCTGTGATCGACAGCTTTGAAAAGGAAAGAACAAACAAGGGTCTACCACACCCACTTCAAATTCACCACATTCAGAGGTAATCCAAATACCATTAACATCACGTAACAATGACAAAAATTAAGAACTGTTCCTCCACCCATGAGGCACAACAGTTTATACGCCCATCTTTCAGATGTACCTTTTTCCCCAAACATATCTAGTCCCTCTGTCCCACAACCCAAGAGACAAAAATTAGTTAACCTTACATCCGGAGTTCTGCCTGTGCCTGTTAGAAGGAAATGTTCTCTAAGAATTCCCCTTTGCTTTCCTTAGGGAATAAAATCATGAGAGTTTAGGCTGGCACATTTTGCTGACAATGCCATTTCAATTCCATGTGGGCTCGGCAAAAGGAACAGGGGAAAGAAGAAGCCAAAGCAGTCAGAGAAGTCAGAAGCAGGAACTGCTGCCTCTGAGAACTGCAGGTCTAAAGAACACCCCTAGAAAGAAGTACAGACTCTCCTCCCTAGAGGTAATGAATTGTGGATGTGGGAGGAGAAACAAAATCTTTGAGCTCTTTCAGTGAGGATCTTTAAGGACTTTTATCATATTCACAAGATGTTCAAACTGTGTGCTTTAAAGTTTCTTGGAGTCAATTGAGCCTCATCCATCATTTTTTAAGGACACTGCTAGAAAAGGAAGAATTGACTCTTGTGTTTAACATTAAATTTCAATGTGTGATGAAGTTCCTCTTCAGAAGTATTACAGTGGTCTGATTTGCAATGTACATAGTTAAAGGCCTGCCTTAACAAGAAAATTGACAGCCAGGGGAGATATTTTATTGCTACAGTAATCCTCTGGGCCTCTGTATGATTG
Source organism: Grallaria varia (assembly GCA_013396735.1). Classification (NCBI taxonomy): domain Eukaryota; kingdom Metazoa; phylum Chordata; class Aves; order Passeriformes; family Formicariidae; genus Grallaria; species Grallaria varia. The sequence goes on along the minus strand of VWZG01005870.1, from coordinate 843,158 downwards.
ATCTTAAAAACAAGTTTCATGTGTTAAAATAAAAGAGCATAATAGTTTGACTTTCAGGCTAAACTTCAAGCTCTGTTCCTTTTAGGGGAACCTTAGACAGAATCACAAATGTAGCCCAGAACATTCTCCACTGTTATTTTTCCTCACCACATGTAGTGTACAAGAGACTTGATGTTCAAAAGGCAATACATAAAGCAAAGTTTAACTATGTTCTGGATACCTTAATTCTTTTATGCATATCCTTTAAATGCCAAGGTTCTTTAAAAGAAAATGCAGGCAGGAACATAACATTAAAGAATAAATAATGTTCATCATAACCACAGCCTTACAGCTAAAGAAACTTTATTCACAAAAAAACCCCTAACCCCCCAAAAATTGATTTTAGCAGCCAAAGACCCCTTCCAACCAAAACCTTTCTGATTTTCTATAGGAACAGTCACAGAATGGGGAATGTTGGAAGGGACCACTGGAGGCCCTTTAGTCCATCCTCATCTTAAGCTCAGCTTATCTGTCCAGGTTTTGCTAAGAAACTGAAAAACTTTTTTGTTTCAGAAAAATATCTGACTTTACTGTACAAAGCTGTCCATGCAACTCAGAAGGAAGCTGAATAAGGACCAAGAGCAATTTTTAAAAGAATTTGCTATATGTCCTTAAGACACTGCTTTCAGAAAACAGCATTAAGCAGTTCAAGTAAGAGCTTCAGCTCTGCCAAGTAGGGACAGCAGAAGGCTCAGAAGGGTTCTTCATTTAAAGAAATGTTAAACTTGTATTTTAAGCTATGTTCAAAAATGCACATATATTTTTCCCTGTGCATACGTGTGGTTGCAGACCACAAGTCCTGGGACACAGCCCTGATACAAACAGAAAGGTTTACATGTACTGGCGTTTTTTTGCACACCAAGTTTCTGTAGATGTTTAAGAATGAAAAGAAAGCACCAAACAAACAATTTTTTACTACTTCAGTGTTTAAAGATAACTATTTATAGCACAGGAATTAGCTACACTATGGTAATCTCAGTGAGAGCCAGAGGGCAGGAGATAAAACTTTGCACTTTCTAATTTTTCCTCCAATGAAGACAGGGGAAACCTTCCTAATTCTCCAAATAGGTTTGCATTCCATTCATATCCTTAATGAAAAATCCCCATGTTTCCAGCTAAGCACTGTGGACTACTGTGACTTTTGATTGGAATGGACAGATGCTTGTTCTGGAAGTGTTTCATTCCTCCTTCTGCATCATATGACTGAGTTGAACTCCCTTCCCCTCCACCAAAAGCTCCCACAAAGCAGCTCTGCAAACCTGGCACAGCTCAGGCCATTTGCCTTCTGGGTCACATACACATGGTCCAACTGTCTCCTGAGGCTGCTCAGCAATGGCCCCTCCCCAGCAGGAGCAACACCAGCCCCTCAGAAAATTATTAAAAAATTCATTCAGCAGATTCAAGGGAAAGTGGGTGGTGAAAAGCACTGAAAGAATATGGTTCAGTAACATTCAATAGACCAGAGATTTTCAATCCATCTAGTTACCCACACTCAAAATCCTTAGTGTTTTTGTTTGGTTTGTTGAAAGTGAAGGCAGAAAGAAAAGAAGAAACAAAACCACCAAAAAACAAATGCCTGATTAAATAAAGGTTTGCTCTGTGCCTGGTAAAAGTTATTAAGTCATGATGTCTTTCTTTAAAGCCAATTCTAAATCAAGGATCATGTACTACTGCCACTTACACAAGGTTGCTCATAATTGCTCCATGCAATGCTTTGATTAATTAAATCACACTAGAGATTGTTTCTTAGTAACACACCTGGTACACTCTTTGTTGTTGGCATTCATTAAAACGCTGTGTTTCATGCTGCTTTGCAGCGTGAAAGGATATTAATCAGCTAAATTGCCATTAAGAGTCATATCAATATTTGCTCCACACTGATTGTTTTTCTAAATCTTCAACAAAGGACGTTTCACTGAAATCTCAGGTTGGTAACTAACCATATGACAGTGAAGTCAAATTAAAATGTTTTATTTTTTCTCTGGAAAAAAAAGTAAATCAAGCACAAAGTCAAAGAGAGGGTGTAGAGGTGGAGATTTTTTGTCTGCTACTTTAAGACAAGAAGTGACACATTGAATAAACTAATGTGCAGAAAATCTTTTTAAAAATAAATAAATAGAAGCTCTCATTAATATCTGTTCTGTTCCCTGAGTAGAAAAGGCTCCAATTTGTAATGCAACAATGGTAATTAAGTTTAGTTTCAGAGCCTGAGCTGAAAAAGTGCCCAGGGAATCAAATGTTACTTCTCATTATTAATGTGAACAAGAAGATGTTTCCAAATATTTCTCCTTCTTAGCAACTGTCTGTTAGCACATGGTCAGCAAACACCTTGATAGGTAGAAGGTGAGCCAGTAGGAAGGGAAGTGGCTGTAGTACTAACAACTTTGCCTTTCTCTATAATTTTTCCGTACATTCCTGCTTTATTCAGATCCTACATACCAGCAAAAATTTCCTCCAGAGGACTTATACTTGTTCTGTGTTGTGTATTTTTCTCAAAAAGCAGCAAATGCACCACCTAGGCTTTCTCACAGCCTTCACTACAAGTTACAAGGGTCTAGATTGTGCTGCTTGGCTATGAGACGCTCATGCAGCAGGGAGGAGAAAGCTAGAATTGTGCTTTCGGCACTGAACTGGCACGCGCCTCCAATAATCAGGAGTGTCCTCGTAGAAACAACAGTTGTTCCAAAGCATTTTCTCCCACAAATCATAACATTTAAAGGAAGGCAAAACACCCACTGGCCAATCTGTATTACAAAATACAGATCACCCAGCATAGGATTGGTTTTATGATCCAGAGAAGTCTTTTACAGCACATTAAAGTATATTACATCACACTAGGACAATATATACACATATGACTGCACAAGATCTAAAAAAAACTGACTCCACAATTTCTCTATTTGGGCTTCTCATGGACTCAGTTTGGTTTATTTTACTGTATTGCCTCCTCTTCAGGTCTCTTGGGCATTATGTGCAGCTCAGCAACAGCACCGAGACTGGTTTTCTCTTTCCCCAACCAGCAGCAATTGTGTCTCTCCACAAGAGGTTCATGGTGGCTCTCTGGACTGAAGTCTATCTTAATCCAGGCAGGCTCTTTTGCCTGCCCACCACAAGTTTTGAACAGAAATTAAACAAATTTGACACACATACTACACACTACACTTGATTTGAGCCAAAAAGCTGCAAAGCACCCTAATGCCCTGCTTTCCTCCACAACACTACCTCCAACAATCCAAAACTGTTCACACCATCCAGGAGTGACCTTTTCTTTTGGGGTTATACTTCCTCACATGTTTGTTCTGTTTTAGAGAAGACCCCTCTGTCTCTCTAGGAGGTGTCCTACATTGCAGTGAGAAAACTTGTTCCAGATAAATCCTCATTACATTTTAATTGTACTTTTTTTAGAGTTGCTTAACCTTAAAGTTCTAGGGCTACAACTGTGTAAAACCACAGCACAGATAACTGCAAGAAATATTAGAACTAAATACAATTATAAAAACAAATGGGTGATAATTTGGTCCTGCCTTGCCAAGGGTGCCAAAGCTCTCCATTTCCCCCACCAGAAGCCCTGATTACTACCCTTCACAGAGCATTGCAACACATCTATTTTCTCTGTCTTTTCCTGTGCACAACAGTCAAGACAAATATTTTAGCTCACAGAAATTATTTTCCTGTATGATTTTTAGTTGCAAATCACCACAGTCTTGGAAAATGTATTCATTTGCTGATATTTTTAAAAAATGCATACACAAAGAATCTTGATATTATAAAAAGAAATAATGTAGATGCCGCAGGAGTTTTATATAAACGCTGCAGAAAATATGTATCTTTACAGCACTTTCTGCTTACTCCCTTCTTGCACACGCCAGTTTGTTCTACCTAGTTTTCTGCAAAAGGAGCATAACTCGTAAGTGATGAGGCATGCTTGAATTAAGGCTTGTAATTTCTCCTGCTGAAAACCCTGATTGTTTCATTGACATTTATGAACCATAGTAGACACCAAAAATTTGCCCTGAAATGCAAATTAATTCTGAGAACTCCTGATACAATTCCTGTGAAAATATTTTAAAGTATCTACAGATTCTCACCTTGGCAACATTTTTATTCTTGCTTGGAAGAAAAACCACAAAGCAACAACTAAAACCCACCAAAAAAATCCCCAACTCTTTCCTTTATACAGAAGGATAGAAATGATTAAGTAATCATTTCAGTTTCTTGGAACACGAGGGTGCCCAATTTCAGCTAAGTAAATCATTTTCATCAGGTAAAAGATTCAGGTTTTATTCATTAATTCTGCTCTTTATCATATCACATGCAGCAGCAGATGTTATTTGTATTTGAGCTGAAGTTGGTGAGGCACAAGTCCTGTCTGCATACACCTGCTCCCTCACACACCTACGATGCGATAGTGCAACCCTCCAGAGTATTCCTTCCATGGAGAAAATACTTCCAGCCATATGGCTACTGTAAATCCAAATGAGCTCCGAGGAAGCCATACCTGGGGGCAGGGCAACAGAAGAATTACACTACTCATTTCATGTCCACCACCGGGTTTTCAACCAGTAACAGATTTTACTGGTGTGGTAGTTTTAAATTTTAGGCTTTGGCTAAGTTTGTTGTCTATTAAAGACTGTCTCCCATGGGAGGGACACCACAGAGCAGGGGATGGACTCAGTTGTGGTCCCCTGTAAACTGTGGTGAAGGCAGGATGTCCCCTTGCAACCCACGGAGGCCCATTGGGGTGCAGGGACTCACCCTTTACTGCACCCCATGGATGAGTGACCCCAAGGGTTGGGGGAACTCACATCGCAAGCAGCAGCAACTGCAACCAACTACAATCCCCCATGGACAGAAGGAGGGGTGGGGGAAAAGTGTGTGTGTTTGGTGTGTGTTTTAAGACTTTTTTTCCTCACTCTTTAGCTTAGCTTTTATCCCGTTAGTAATAAATTTAGGTATTATCTCACTTTGAGTCTGTTTTTTGCCCATAAAGGTGGTGGGTGGATGACCCCTCTCCTTTCCTTCTAGTTGCAGAAAGGGATTTAATGACTCCATGGAATCTGGCCAGGGTCAACCTGCTACAACTGGCTCTCCTTCGTGAGCCCTGTCAGCAGCAGACACCCAAGGAGGGGAGCCCCTGCTCCACATTCAGTGACTCCAGGAGTTATTCCCAGGCACACCGGTAGCTCTACCCCTTCTTGCCAGGGTCAGACTACAAGTGGCACAAGGGAGAAGGTGGGCAGGGGGGGCTGCTTGAGGAGGGGCATGCCCTGCCCTGCTGTTGTGTTTTTCCAGGAAGACCCAACAGTTACAAGGCACAATGGCAGTCTTTAAGAATGGACAAATGCTTGAGGTTTATGACTCACATGTGCTGATGATTAATCCTGGATTCAGCTAACAGCCTCCAAAATGCATTCAGGTATTTCATTCTCCAACCACTACTTATTTAGTATAAAAGGAAGGGAAGACAACAATGCCTGCACATTAATTGTGAGAATTTTCACAAGTACCTAATTTGCAACATTATGTAAACATCAGGAGCACAGACATCCAGCTGCCAGTCATTGGAAGCTCACGGGAGAAAAGGAGGCATCCTCAGATGCTCTTGGTGTGCTCACCTTGGCTAATTTTATAGTGGCATTTACAGAGCTCAGCCTTTCTGAGCTCGTGCACTTATTATTTCCATAACGTTCTATGCCTAGTTTCATTTGTTACTGACTTAACTAGTTAATATATGCCACTGGTGATGTGTTAGATAATCTAAGGTTCTGGACAAACTACATTTAAGAAAACCCATTTGAACCAAAGGAAATACAAAACATTTTTAATCTTCATTTATGTACGGCTCTGCACTGCTCAGGGTTGCTAACAGCTATTATGAAGCAACAATGCCTTGCATTTATTGATGGGAAGATTATTGCCTCTAGTTTTTCTTCTTATCCCCTATATCACAAATGAGTAAATCATAACCAGCCAAACCAAGGGTAAAAATCAGAAGATGCATTTTAACAAGATCCTGAAAAAAAAATTAAAAATAACCTTCCATCTATGGAAAAGAGTTGTTAATTCATCGAGTTTTGTGGATTCCATGAACTGATAAGCTCTGCAGCTCAGGCAACTCTGAAATTAAATTAGGTTTCTGAAATGAATATTTCATCTTTAAGATACTGTTGCTTGGAGACCTGGGGAAGGAAGGGTGATTTAACACAAAGACATGGGAGTTAGTTACATGTGGCATCGTTTTCCACTCCAACAGGCTCTGGAACATACCATAAAACACCCAGAACAAAACACTATGCCACAAATGTAAAAGAATGTATCTTACCCAAATTTTATCTGACATCCCTCCCTCTTCCCTTCTAGCCTGTCTACTTTCAGCTCAAGCGGTTCATTTTAACACCATTTAAGAAATAATGAAAACAAAAAAAAGGCATAAAAGCAGAATTACAGAAGTTCTTCGAATCAAAGTTCTATTAACTCCTCAGGGAAATCTCTCTCCAAAGAGAAAAATGTCCTAACCTCTCCTGTTCTTCCTTTTCATCCTCACCTTAGACTACTCTCATTGCATCCAGAGCCCTGTTAAAGCATGTTGGCATCATTGCTGTGTGTTCATTATACACAGATCACTGTTGTTCAACCACCATTTCCCCAAACTGCATTGCAATTTAACAACCAAGTTCATGGTTTGTAAGCATATCCAGAATAAAAGAAAAAATTCTGATTAACCAGGTAAGAAAAAGCCAACTGATTTTACTGGCATCATGTACTATCTTGGGAAACAACTCTATGGAGTATCTTGCATTTGTTTCAAAACTTCCCATTAGTGATCCTTACAAAGCAGTTGTAATTTTGTTTCTGGGTTACAGGAAAAAAAGGCTCCACTTCAAGCAGAAAAGGGCAATAATATACTTTTCTGAGAATAATTCATATTCCCTGTATGATATTGAGGATAACCATCTTTTCAAAAAAATGAGGGAGCAAAGAGGAGACTAAATATTCCTGTTTTCTGCTGTACATCTGAATGTTCGGATAGGAGGAGGATAAGCTATCTATTCACCAAGTGAGTGTCAACTTACGGGATAGGTTTGATTATAGAATCAATCTTAGCTATCTAACTACATCATTTAAAAAAGAGATTGAAGACGTGGGGACAAGAGGGAACAGCAAGCACTTCTAAATTTAGAGTTGTGTGCTTCAGGAGTCTTATGGAGATGAAAGTGAACCTCTGCATTAATTGAAATTGGTTGTTTCTATATTGCAAACGGAGTGAACTGATCACACAAAACAAGGCAGTCTCTTGGAATAAATGACAAACAGCACTTTTTTTCCTGGCAGAAAGCAACTTAATTTTGCAAAGTAAGATTTCAGCTGAAGAGGATTTAGAGACCAATACTGATGTACATTAGAAAATTCATAGGTTTTTTTTTTTAATTGCTGCATTGAAGTTTCTTGCGGGAATATGGCCATTTCCCAGTCTGCTATTCTCTCCCCACGTTACGCTCCAATATCAGTTCTCCCAAAAAGAGTCCTAACAGGCAACAGTAAATGCATCAGGGTTAGGGTGTTTTATTCACTTTCTGTGCCCTATAGATTGGGCACTATTTTTCCAGTAGCTTTCAGGTAGGGGAAGTTTGATTATTTTTTTTAAATAGCTAGAAAAATTAGTAAAATAATAAAGAGAATATTAGATATCATCAATGCCACTTCACAAATGGCCAAATGCCAAATTAAATACAAATATGTGATTTCTACTAAAACAGTCACACCAAAAATGTCTTACCAGATTCCAATACTTTTATCCAGGTGTTTTTGCTGCCATTTGATACTCAAGGATTTCAAAATCTGCTATTTAAATAGAGGTATGACCCACACAGCATGTTTAAAAGCTAAGCTGAACTAAGCATCAGTATACAGTATTTAAATGCTAAAATTAAAAAATATTTATCTCCTACTGCTAGTCAAAGACACAGAGGAACTGAACAAAAACCTTAAAATTAGTTCTAGTTTCATCTTCTTTAATTTGTGTATTCACAGAACTTATTATGCCTGTTTCATACAACACACACAGCCCAACGCTGTACAGCTGAATCAGCACAAAGACATCCAATATTTCTGTAGTTCATGAGAAATGTTGCTACTAACACACTATGGACTCAGTCCATTCTGTAGGTGTTATCTCAAAACATCAAACTATTGTGATATGCCAACAAAAGCAACTGAAGGCACAATTCTAGCATTAGACAGACTGTATTGAAACCAGCTGTCTCCGGGAGCCCAGATGGGATCTGTCAATGCTTCATTCCAATTCTTTTCTTCTACTGAAAACCAATAGGCAACCCCGGGCAAAAAGTGACCCCACATAACTCTGCCCAGCCTCAGCTCGAATAAAGCTGTAAAACCACAGGACTAGTTTCTGCTTTTATCTGTTTCAAGTGTCCGGGTAAATTGCAAATCAATACACATTTTTAATCATCATCTACAAGTTACAGCAAAAATAAATCCTATGGCAATTCTGTTTAGCTTACTCCCTTTCTTCTTTGACTGTAATATTTTCCACTAATCTGAACAGAATTTCATTATAAATAGAAACCTTAGCAAGAAAGTCTATTATTGGGGCTTCTGATATTCATCTCTTTGCCATGAACCATTGAAGCCACTAGAAATTACTGTAAGTAGTCAGTATTCAGCCTGACTGTGATATCACCCTTTGGGGATGTGCAGGAGTGTAATGGGTTACAACTCTCTTCTTTCTTATATGTCTTCATAATTGGAAATTTGACAGTGCAACTATTTCAGAGTATATTTTTACAGCCATACTATTCTTGCTTATAGGAGATCACGAATGGAGTACTGTTCACACTATTACATCCACAGTAACTTCAGCTCATAGACACTGGTTACACAGTTATTTCTGACTTGGACAAGTGTTCTGAAAAGTTACTCACTTTAAAAAAAATACAAAATCCTTTTTTTTTTTCTTGAAACTAGTTGGATTACATATTCCATCTCAAACCGACCAGACCCAAGAACACAGACCATGGCCTAGTAGAAATCAAAGGAAAACTGTCCCCAGTTTCACCCAGACAGGTTCAGGTGCACAGTATCCAGCACAACTTGTACATAAAGGGCATATGTTTGTCAGATTCAGGTCCGTCCCACAGTCTTCCACCTACATAATTTCAGAATGCAACCAACTAGGGCATAAAATGACAAGAGGGTGATTTCTTATCTCAGTACTTCTGTTCTGTAAGTACCCAGAGAGATTTAAATTTTGCACCATTTACTGCACTCTACTCCTAGGACTAAAAGCAAGGAAAAGGGCCAGTCGCTTCCATTTCCCTGCGTCCCATCCTGAAATGTTTTGCTTAACCTTCAATGGTTTCTTAACATAACTTTTCTTTTTTATTTACCAATATTCACTGAAACTTGTCAAATAGAAACATCTCATGTTTGTGAAACAGATCTACTATGTTTTCAAAAAAAAAAAGGTGAGGTTCTGAAGACACTTCACTGCTTAACACAAGTCAAAATACATTTGATAACAAAGAATTTATTTATTTCAATAAATAATAATATACTACTATTGATCACTTTTGAGAAAACAGGCCACAAACTGTTTGTTTATTGACAACCACCCAGGTAGGTGCTCCCTCTGCCCCCCAGGGAAGGCTGCTCCATGGCCTCCAATTCTCCTTGGCCAAGCCCCTGGAATTACCTGTGCTCCACATGGCACAGCCAAACCACAGGACTGCTGTCCCTGCCTCACCACACACACAACACCAGTGATGTTGGGGACAACACTGGGGACTGAACTGCCCACCAGGCAGGGAATCCTCCCACATCCAGGATCACTGCAGCATCATGCACATCTTTCCTAAACACAAGATTTTAATATGATACGCTAATTTCTTCGTACTGCCTCATCATGTTATCCCTGCACATTTCCTCCCAAACACTCTCAGTCTTAAATGAAAGTGCTCCTCCCTATTGAGTGGCAGAGGATTATCTGCCACTGGCACTTTCAGGGAATGGTTCTCTCATACCTCAGTAATTCCAAGGAACTAAAATTAATTCATAGAAACACCTAATGTGACATAATGCAGCATGACTGATGAAACACTGTATGCTGCAGTACAAGGCAGGATCTAGTCTTCTGAGAACAGCCCTGAAATGAATCTTTCTACTCTGAAAGGGGGAAGGTAGGGGAGAAATAGCCCACTTGTTTCTCCCTACTTCTCTCCTTTCAGCTTCTTAGCAAATTGAATTAATAACTACCAGGGCCCAAAAATAGTGAACCATTATCTAAAATGCAGAATATGGTGCTGGTATGGACTAGTAGTAACCTATATGTGTGTGTGTTTGGGGCATGCCAGAGGATTTTGTTTGCTGTATTTTTGGTTTTGGGGAAGGATGGGTTGGCTTTGTTTCCTTCTGTCAGTTTGGTTTTCTGTTGGGGCAAACCTGCAGTACATGGGCCACTCCCAATATTTTGGAGGCATTTGTATTTTGAGCAAAGCCCAGGGTCATATTAATCTTTAAAGAGACACAGAACATTCCCAAATGAAAAGTATTTAATAATAAGCCAGACAAACAAAAAGTTTTAAAGACAACCGATTTCTTCTTAGACATGTCAGCAAGTGCCTATTTTTCCAATCTCTTAGACTAGGACAACAGAAAGCAATCAGCTCAGCTTCACTTCTATCTACAGTGGTTGACACCTTTAGATTTTCAGTAATGCAATATATGGTCTGCAAATAATACAAAGTAATCGAATCCTTGCTAAAAATAGTTTCCACAATAATGTGTTTTTAAATATCAAGGAAATAATCCTATTGATGATGAGATGAACATGTATTGTCTTCCAATCTCTAGATTACATGCAGATTTGAAAGATTAATTTCAAGAGGTTACCCATTTTGCTTACAGCATAATTAACATTAAACATCAAATTAAAAAAACCTCCATCATTGCATTTTTCATACACCAGTGGAAGGTAAGGGATGCAACAAAAGAGCAATCACTGGTATGAAAAACAAAAATGGAGAAGAAAGGAATGAAAACCTCAAAATATGAGTATTTTAGATTTTATTAAAGGGGGAAATTTGAGAACAATGATTAAAATTCATGCATATTTCTGGATTAATGAAATACATGACTAAGTAGCTATTAAAGCTGATTTGACATGGCTAATTTAGGGTTTAAAAGGCAGCAGACACCTTGTGACACTAGAAGTGTTGCATTGCAACTGAAGAGCAATAACACTTAAAGGGATTTACTCCTCTAACAAGATTTGCCTCAGATCTTACAGATAAACAGGTTCTTCTGTTCACAAGTTGACAAACTTTACTCAGTGTCTGTGAGGAACCAACGAGAATAGCACTACAGCCTATTTCTGTGCCATAAAACATTTTGCTGCATCTTTCCAAGTGATTGAGCTATATTTATATCTGCCATCCCTCCTTTTCCCCCTCACCCCACCCCATCCTTCAGGCCCCATCCTGACAACAGCGCGAGCCCAGCAGATTTATGTATTTGCTTTGTTTGTTACATTCAGACTCCCCTTTTCAACGCTCTGTGAATCGGGGCTGTGCGAAGCCTGGCAAAGTTAAAGCCCTAGATCAGCTTAGTGTAATGGGACACAAAGGTAAACCTCAAACCTACTCACAAAACAGTCAACAAAGCTACTCATCTTCAGCTGAAAATTAGAGATTCAGCAGCCTGTTTATGCATCTAAAAGGATGCTGGTACCTCATTTCGAGGGCAGCATTTTGTGCCAGAAAGAAAATTTGCTTCTTTCCAAGTGTAACTGGGGGGAGGAAGGATGCACATGGAAATATGGACTATTTTCTAACAGAACATTTTCACAGGCACAGTGTTTCCAGCTTTCAAGATAAACCTCTCGACTTTGCTTTGACATTAATTTCTGATAAATGCCTCAGGTTTACCTTGGCATTTAACAAAGCAGCAGGAGACCATTATCCTGTGACAACGCTCTATTCCACTGATACTATCTCTTAATTGGAGAAAATTTCTCTTCATCTGAAAATGTTTGGCAAGGTTCCCCATAAAAAACTATGGTATATCTAAGTTGTTAGCTTTAATAAGATAGGGAATAAAATACCCAGAGCAGATGTAAATCAAATCTTTCCTATCAAGTTGCAAAAAACAAGCCCATTGTTGCAGACACCACTGTGAACCCCAGCTTTTAATTATTTATACAAACTATTTACATGATAGGATACTTGAAAGATGGTCAGTGCTATAGATAATAACGCATCTCATTTGTAAAACAGAGCAAACAGGAACTAACGTCAATTGTCAGAACAGCAGAAATTATTTTAATTGCTTTAGCACAGAAGTGACAGCAGTAGCCTCCCTGTCATAAACAGAAGATGACACACAACTTGGAGGAACAAAAAACGGAACTAAAACAGCTGACTTAGGTTTGTAAGAGATTTATACTCTAGCTCCCAGGTTCTGCCATTAATCTGCTTTGCTTCTACGTGGTTCTCAGCTAAGAACTTAATAATATTCTTACCTCCACACTTGTTCTGGGCCCACAGACCCCAATTCCCTGCTGTTTGCGGTGGGTATCTCTGCCTGTACAGGGCTGCTGAGCTCTGTAGGTGTGATCCAAGTCTCCATTCATACGATTGTTTGCACTGCTACTTCTACTCTCCTGCTCAAATAGCTGACCCATATGTGAATGCAACAACCAACATAACACCTTGCACAATATTAACATTTTGCTCAGTCCAGCCAAATATTTCACTGCCTCAGTTGTGTGTTTTGGAATCACCTTGAGGTCAGGTGACACGTGGTTTTTCTCTGCTGCTGTCACCTGAGGAACAGGAGCCCCTCATACACAACAGCTCGACAGACACTTGAGCTGTTCAGTCCTGTCTTTCTGCTGCAGTTCATCATCTTATTCCATCTGCCTAAACTTTTGATGCTAATCATGTTTTCTCAAATACACCTCCATCTACAAATCTCATTAGCAAACCCTCTTCCCCCCACCCCAAAAATCACTACCAAAAGTACAAAACAGATTAGTTTTTTTAAAAAAGAAAAAAACACCTTGGCATACTCCACTAGTGACTCCCTAACAAAAAGTCCATGCTATTGTCCCTTCCTTGATCATCATCCATTGCTTCTACTAATCCAAATCTTCTACAGGTTAATGGATCATTTCCCAAGTGGTAGCTTATCAAATGCTTTACTGAAGTCCAGAAAATTAGATATACTGCCTCTCTATTGTTTAGATTATCATTTATCTTCAAGAGCAGCCTCTCTCCTCCATTTAGGGAATGTGATTTTATCAGTGTTCCTAAGGAAAGCAGGGCTTTACATTTAACCTATGCTCTTCCATCATGAAAAACAACATGCTTCAAGTAGTATTGGTGATAATTATGTAGTTGCTGATCAAGAATTGTATCAATGCTGCATCAAAGCCTAAGGTGGGTTTTGGTCAGATATAATAAATTTTATTCTTCAGTTCCAAAAGTGCAGGCCAAATTTCATTCTGGGAAAGGAAAAAACCAAAAACAGCCACGTCCCCAAACAACCAATGCAATCCTTAATAAAATTGATTCTTTTCCAGTCTTATTTTCTTTTTTGATGAACTTCACTTTTACTTTTCCTCTGAAATTCACTCAGCGATAGAGATTTTTAATAGACAAACATACAATAGATAGTTGAGGATACATGCATAAATCTCCCAAGGACAACCATCCTGGTCCAAGGACAATATTCTGATGTGAACTAATGATACTTTTTGCTCATGCTGTGTGCCAAGTTGCACCAACTATCTACATAGAACCGGCTTTTGGTTCCCCAAAACGGCCCCATTTGTTGGGCTTGGACGAATCAGCAGAAAAAAGCTCTGCCATTCTCTTCTAGTGCAGCAACAAGCCCCCTGCCCACTCCTTTCTGTCATTAACTACACCGCCCACTGAGAGTGATAAGGAGGAATTCGAGACACTACAAAAGCCACACAGCTGTGTGTGCACACTGCAGCTCCCTCTTCTGCTCGAAGGGAAAGCAATTCCACACGTGGCCTCGCATGCAAAAGCAGTGACACTGATAATGTAATGGGCTATTCTGTCTCTTCTGATGGCAGAGTAGTATACAAGTGGAAGTGAATAGAGGAATGTGAATATGGACTAAAAAGTCTCTTATGACTACCTGTTACAGAGAATATAGGCCTTAAAGTAAGAGATCTGCCTGGATTAGTGACATTTTTAAATAGCATGGTAAATTCATATAGCCACCAAAATGTTTCCCCTTGGAGAGATGGCTAATGACCACATCAGTAAAGAAGTGGTCAATCTTTTGTCCTCCTGTCTCATTTTCCCTCCATCCTCATCCTCTCTCAATAGAGCTCCTCCTTACAAACAAGAGCATTAAAAAGCTTTGAGTCAGTTGCTCATCTGGTATCTCAATGAATTAGGCTGTAAAACAGGGGAGGGATGATGAATACCCTGCTTCCATTTGCTGCTGAATTCAGCTAGCATTACTCTGTTGGCCATATTTTGTAATATAACATTCAGCAATATCTATATGCCTTCAGAGTGTACAACACTGTTAGCCTGAGAATGCCACGGACATGGTATTTTATAAGGACTGTATTCATAGCCAGAGTCTCAAAGATACCATTTCTGTATTTCAGCAACATTTAACAATCTGGTTTATATTTCAGCAATGTTAAAAATGAAAACTACGCTGTGCTTTCAGGAATTAGCAATATTATTTTGTTGTTTGGTTGGGGGTTTGTTGAGTTGTTTTTCAGGGGGGATGCAGGGGGAGATTCTTTCTCTAACCCCAAAACACTTAGTTCACTGTCAAGTTATAAGCGTTTAAGTTTGTGATATTACCAGTGCCGAGGAGCACAACTTAAATACAAACAGTATAAATCCATGTTGCCACTGTGGGCATATGCAGCACAAGCATCTTATCTAGACCAAAGTTTGTCGACTTAGCACATTGTACTTGATGCTGTGTGTCACCTGTCTCTTGTTTGTCTATAGATTAACACAAAAATGTCATTGCAAACTAAGTGAATAGGGCATAGACTAAGCACCTGCCACTTTTAAAACTCTTTAGAAGACTCTCTTGTTTATTTTGTAAGCACCCAGGGGTGCAGTTAAATAACTGCATTGAAACAAACAATACTGGTGATTATTAAGGAGGCTTTTCACATGAAAATTCACTTCAGAAAAAAAATGTTTTGCAGATGTAGAGAAGAAAACTGTATCACTAAGAACCACTCAAAATACTTCGGTGGACCAAAACACCTTTATTTTTCTCTTGGCAATCTGCCAAGTTCAGTGTCGTTTGAAAAGAATTCTATAGCTGGAGGCTAAAGCAGAAACTGCAATGATTTAAAAGAGAATTGGCTACAGTAAGAATGATAAAGCACCATATCGTTAAAATGCAACTGGCATCTTAGCCTCCCTACAGCTCTTGAAAATGTGCTTACTCCTCAACTATTTACCAAGAAAGGATCAGAAACAATTGAAATCACACAATATAGAAAAATGTTAAAGAACTTAGAAAATAAGTACATGCAGAATAATTTTGCTGGTAGGGCAGTTAAAATAACGATGCACTATACATGGCCAGATTACAAAGAAAAAAAAGAAATACATAGCTGAACTGGTGCTATATTCATTTATCTCAAACATATAACAAAATAATGAAGGTCCACTTACATTTAGAAAATTAAAGCTTTATTTTCAGCTTGCGGATTAAACATTAAAATGTTGTAGGACTGATAATATTTACAATTTAATGCTTGGGGGATCATCAGCTGCTTTCTAAACTGCTCAGAAAATTAGATTTAGAAAGTCCTTGCATCAAAGCCTTGTACAGTGGTCTTCTCTGGAAGGCTGTTTTGCAAGACTAAGGCTATGACAGAAAAAAACCCCCATAGTCTCACAGAGAAGGGAGAGTTCAGAAAGGCCTTCAGCAGTTTCAGATAACAGAATTTGTTATTCAGATGTTGCTTACTCTAACAAGATAATAATATGCAGGCTTGAGTCGGAAAACTGCAACTGTGTTTTCAGGTTCATGAGGAAGAATTTATTTACAGCTAGATGTTTAAATTACAAACTCTGTTGGTAAGATTTCCCTCACAAAATTCAGTTTGACAGGTTTCATTTGTCTGAGAGTTGTGTCCAGTTTTACAATTAAATAGAGCTGCTTCACTCAGCATTTATAAATGACATCAGATGCCATAGCAACATGATTACAAGTTTCCATCAATTTGTGGAGCTGAGTAAATAATTATCAGTGAATAATTAACTAAACAAAATTAGCCTTTTTTTCTGTTTCCAGCATGTCCTCAAGCAGATTGTATTTTCTCAAATGTATTCCTTATTTAAACCACATGGAAACACTCCAGACCCCACAGAATCACATCTTCAATATGCTGTAAGTCCATACTAGGTAGATGACTAGCTAAAAGACATACAGGAATCCCCATGAACCAGACAGGTTCAGTAGGGGGGAGATAGGAGGAAAAAATACTACTGAAGAGGGGATTGCTATTTAAATACTTAAGTACTTCTACATTTTCTCTTGTTCAGGTCTAAATATATAGGCCTCCTAAACCCAAATAAGCTTTCTGTGTTCTCTGCAAGCCTGTGTGTTACCATGGATCTGTTTCCACTGAAGCTGAGTGACTGCTGGGGAACCTTCCACAGCTGAGGCAGAAGAGCTGCACTTCAGAATTCAAAGGAAATAGTTCTCACTTTTGCTAGGAAACACTCCTTACAACCTTGACCATTTTTCTTACAGCTGGGAATGCATTTGGCATCTCTCCTACTCATGCCTTCTAGGCTGGTTAGAAAGCAAGAAAACCTGAACCATTTGTGCACCTGGTTTGCATCTTAGTTGGAACCATGTCCATTAGAAGTGATGGGGTTTGGGGGCAGTGGGGAGAGGGTGTAACAAGCAGCACAATGCATAAAGCCTAGAAAAAGTTTCCTAAAGATATGGAAGGTACATTTCAGCTTCCATTGCCTAAACATGACCTCACACTCTTTCATAGATATGCTCTACTATGGGCAGGAGGAAATAGGGATATGCTGTGATTCCCACTTTGCATAACTGAGACACAGAGTCTGACCAACTTCTACAACGACAGAAGCAGCTTTTGGCAAAAGCAAGGAATTATATCTACATTTCTGAAGACTTGGCTTGCTCCCCAAGAAGCATATTTTTCTTTTTAAACCCTCCTATTTCTTTTTTAATGGAAAAATGCCAATATCAAACTGTAAACAGACTTGATTTCACAGATTTCCTCTATCTCTCTCTGGAATCCAATACCAAACTGAGTGTACATTGATATGTATGAAAAAATATGAAGATGAGGTGATAAAACATCCACTGCAATTTAATTACTTTTTTAGCCACTTCTGGAAAAAAATATTAAAAAAAATGCCAAAACCTTGAGTCAGCTGTTAATGTTACTAAAGTGATTCAGCTTCCAAGAGACTTCTAAGCCACAAATGGTGCTAAATTCAGTGCTCATGAGTTCTGATAGGAAAACATGGAAATGACAGCTTTCTCCTGCCCTCAAGAGTATCCAAAAAGGTACCACTAGGCTTGATTTTCTTACCTAAGGACCCTTCCACCTTGATAACTACACATTTTAGTCAAGCATGTTGAAAAGCCGTGGAAAAAGTCAGCACAAGAGACTGCAAAACATTCTGCCAATGATACTCCACCTGTTCTCTATTAAGCCTGGTTTCTACCATCTGATTGCTTTCATGTTGTCTGACAGATAACCCTGAATGAATATTAACTTTCACTCACACATTCAGGGTAGGACAGTAGCCATTTGCCAGACAAAGCACATAAAGCATGCAAAGGTGACAACAGACCTTTCACCATCTCATAACAAGGTCTACAACCCACTGTGGCTCCTGCAGCAAACTGCAACGTTCCTTTGTACCTGGCCCTTGATCAGATACTCCAGCCAGGTTTCCCCTAACAAATAAACTCCATAATGACCTTTTTCCTTTTTTTATTCTTTTCTTTAAAGATGTGTCACCTGGGGACTTTCTCCTTAGGCCTGCACCTGGAGCTAGCCCCAGGGCACACATACACAGCTTGGGAGGGGATCAAGGCAGTACTAACCTGCCTTCTAAAGTAGCTGCTCTATTCCTACTTTTTTTTTCCCCCAGCAGACAAATGAATGAAAACACTCTTCATGTGTCCTAGCAACCTGAGAACCAGATAACAGAGAGATCTAAGTCTCTGTAACAAACTGATGTCCACACAAACATTTGTTTGCTGCTGCTCAAGCTCAGGCACTGTCCTGCTTATGGTACAAAGCTGTATCTGGCAGCTGTTCCCATCATAGCAGGGCTCCCTGTTCAGCAGCCCAGCAAAAAAGATCACCAGGGAAAGATCCCTCTAGTCAGATTAACATATTATTTACTCATCCTTGTTTTTCCTTTCCCCTCACCCCCTTCCAAAAAGCTACAGTTGTATATAATGCTTCCTCATGCTATTATAATTTAATGCCTTGTTACTACAGCAGTTAGATATTGAATGGAAAAGAAGTAAATTTAAGTACAACAGTCAAATATGTTACAAGTGTTAATGACATTTAAAAAAACCCAAACATTCACAATTTGACTCCCTTAAATTCTGACACATACTCCAGAACACATTTATCACAGTAGACATCACAAACACCTTTTTTAATCAAGAAGCATGACTAAGGATAAGCACAGGATTCAGAAGATTTCAGGTTTTCAGGTCTGATATACAGAGTTAGCTTTTGAGGAAAGAAGACCTGATTTCTGCTGATACAGGCTAGAGTCAATTCCCCAGTTTGAGTGGGCTTTGGACTGAGTCACCCTCTTCTGCATAAGTAGGAAATAAGACTTTTGGTTTCTCAAAAGAGTGGTGTCTCTGGACTAAGAGGATCATGTAATAGACAAAAATATTTGGCACTTTTGTCAAAAGGAGCATCACAAAATCAAAAGAGCTACTGGGCTATACACAGTAGAACAAAGAAATCTGAATCCCAAAAGAGTTCATGGTGAAAAACACACAAGGAAAAAAAGGTAAAAAACCTTTCCACATAAGGGAAAAATCTTCCTATAGTCCTCAAACAGGAAGCTCAAGGACAGATTTTTTAAGGGCAGCTCCCTTCGTAAGTTCATAACCTTGAGATCTGAACCACATGCTCTGAACTCAGCTGTTTACATTACTATGTGACTCTCTGGAAATTTTGTGCATGACCACATCCTCAAGAAAAATCTATAGTTATCAATATTACAAACTATCAATAAAAATATTTAATAATTTTACATTTCATTCTAATAGAGGATCACCAGAGGTTGAAAGTAACAGAAATACCTAATGGTATCAGAAATTACCATTCCATACCATCTGGTTTATTTACAAGTAGCCCCTTTAAAAAAGTCAGTGATGTGAATTTAGAGGTGTGATAGGTTAAACTGATACCATTCTGTGTGCCCTACAATAAATATTAAGAATCATTCCAAAATATAAAATAAGTTCTGAAACACCGTCTTTTTAGATGTCTATAGGGAATACAGCTGTGGTAAATCTAACTAGATTTTACCACAGCTCCTCATAGCAAGCCTGAAACCACTCTCACCAGCAATAAAAATGTACACTCCACAGCTTAAAGACAGCTTAACCATGAGCATATTGGCTAGTACAGCACCTGAAATCTAAATGTGTCACTGTAGATTGAGTCATTTGATATCTCCACTTAGGTGTTGAAAAACAGCACACACAAACACACAACTGTGGGAACTGAAGGCAGGTGGTGGGCAGAGAGAAGCAAAGCAGCAACACCCTCAGAATAAGCCACAATGATTCAGAAAGAGAACCTGAGCTCTGTATTCACCTCTCTCTGGCATCAGAAAAAATGGTAGATGGGACAGGTTAGAAAATGACTGCTTCATCTTCAGGCATCTGAACATATTGGAAAAAAGTTTTCTGTCATCTGGAAGCATTATAAAAACATATGTAGAAAAACAAACAGGTAACAGCAAAGACCTGCTGCTATTAATTAAAAATCATAAAAGAAATGTATATTTAAAGATCAGAGAAATTAAATTGCTGGCTAGAAAGAGTCAGGAATGTGTGACTTTTACATAGACTTTTTGAACAATGTTTAATGAGCCCCTTAATCTTTCTTAGCCTTAATTTCCCCATTCATGAAGTAGGGCCAGTGACATTCACCTGTATAACAGGATACTTGTTAAGGACTCCAAGATCTGTGAATGGTGTTACAGGATTCTATTAGGTCTCAACACCATCCCTTCAAGTCAGCCTCTTGCTGGAAAAGATGACCAAAGAAACCCACCAGGAGATATTGCTGTAGCTCCTGAGTAAAAGCAGTGTAGTTCTTGGGATGATAAAAGCTGTACAGGACATCAGTACAAAGACATTGATGAAACCCCCTTCCATGTCCATCCCTCCTTTTCAGGGCACATTAAGTTTTCTTCAAATAATTCCACAAGGCATTTTCCTTACTCACTAGACCAACATGGTTCAGTAGACAAATGCAGTTTGTCATTTCTGCAGGACTCTTGTTTATATCCTTTGGAAAAAAAAATGTTCTAGTCCTCTTTGGTGCAAGTTATTTTTTCCTCTACCCTTTTGACTTTCAGACCACAGGATGAACTACTAGGCTCCTAGGAATGAAGATTAAAGCCCTCTTAACTCAGGACTTCAAAGCAAGGACTAGTTCACATGCCCATATACCCTTTAACCCTGTGAACACCTCCATGACACTTACATTTGCCTCATAATCAAGAAATATCAGTGTTTGATTCTAAAAATAACCCTCAGCAGCTCTTTGATGCGCACTCTGGACAATAGAAACATTACATGATAGAACTGGAAAGAGAACTGCATTGTCTGAAGTGGCTGGTACTCAACCAGAAGCATCCTTCCTCTCAGTGCCCTGTCTGGCTCTGATTATTTTATACTCTTACTCAACCTGCTCTCTAGATGCTCCTGCTTCAGATACTGACACAGTGAGAGGACTGTGCATTCTGTAGTCAGCTGTTTGTTCTCAATTTGCTGAGACACTTAATGCCATCCAGTTGAAGATTCTTCTAACAGGGTGCGGCCACACTCAAAGGTAGCCTGGAAGAACATTCACTTCCTCAGAAAACCCACAGGATTTTCACCTGAAACATTATATGCCCCAGTTTGAACAATGGCTTCCTATTTGGCTGACCTGGCTCCTTTCCAGTAGTCAGTTCCAAATCTTTTGGGTTTTAAAGAAAACCTCTAGACCAAACTGCATTTGTAGTATTCCCTTTTTGCAGATCTCTGGTGGACCTCCACAGTTCTTCCCATGATCTGTGTACAACTTGGCCACAAAGGCTGGGAGGAAGGCTTGGAAAAATCTACATACCTTTTAGAGATCTCAGTGTAGCTTTTGACGTGTTATTGGGGTCACCACTAAAAAAAATCCATCATTCTCCACTCGCTTATGCTAAGATGAAGCAAGGGTAGCACCACTAAATTCATTTAGTACCAGTGTTTAGTGTCAACTATTGCCACCTAACTGGCTTTTTGTGGAAGAAATAAAAATAGCAAAAATTCACTGAAGACAAGGAACACCATCTTGTTCTGTGGAATCAGATGGAGATCAAAATATAAAGTTCAATACAGAGTTCAATTTAGTTCAAATGCTATAGCTAAATAAATGTATAACACATTTGTTTCTTCAATAACCACATAGTCTGGACCTTTGTTCAGCCACTGGAGTTTGGTTCCCTGTTATATTCATAGGATATTCCAAGAATCAGCACAAGATCTGTTCAAACATCACTGTAGCTCTTAGAAAACTGCTGTCACCAGTGTACCCAGGCAGCAAATGCATTTTTCATGTTATGCAGAAATGTGTGCCTTCATAGAAGAGATCAACACACAGCCCAAAGTGTTAAAAAGAATTAGAGAACAACATTTGAGCAAAGATGCATTCCAATTTTTCTTTCTATCTTTCAAGCTTCCTTAGCTCAAGACACATATTCCAGATATATATGTAATGCAGAGCAGTTAATACAGATGGAGAGAGATTGACAAGACACTTATCTAAATGGATACTGAGATTCCAGGATACCTACTGCACCCTGGTTGATAGGAGCTTCAGAAGCTGCGAGTCAAAACTGACTTCACAAAACCCCAACAGTGCATTTCACCTCTGCCAACAGACATTGTGTAAGTCAGTTTATAGTACTGTGCCAAGGGCATATCATCCAGACTTTTCTATTTCAGCTGAAAGAAAATCCAGTATCTGATAAGCTAACATGATGAATGTTCCAAGGACTGCACAAATAAGCAGAAAAAGAGCTTCAGAACTTTCTTGATCTTTAAATTCACCCTCAAGTTAAAATACATTTTGCAAGTCTTGCTAATGTGTGTATACATACAGATTATCCTGACTATTATAAATTCTCTGAAAATACTGAATATTCAGAAAATTAGTTCTATTGTAGTCAATGTTAAATGCCAGCAAGAAAGAACTACCACCCCTGTTAAGAAACACAAAAACCCAGTATTGCATAATTTTTGTAAGGTAAGATTGGAAATATGCTATTATACAGACAGCTTTTCAAACATTCATTAGCTTCCATAAAAAAATATTAAGACTTCAGAAACCACACAATATGAGAATGAAGCCTTGTATCATCTATTCACTTTTCCAACAATAAAAGAACATAAGATTCCATTGTCATAGGTACTGTGTAAATATATTGACATTACAAAGCACAAAAACAACTCAAATCCCATGTGCTTTTTTCACAGAAGGAGAATAGAGCCCACTATCAGTCACTCATCTGAAGAGCAATGAAGAGTACAAACCAATGCAACCTTTTGTAAATTCAAACTTTTGATATGGAACTATTTTAAGATCTCCTGAGCACCCTCCCCTCTGTCTTCTTTTGAAGGATTGTACGAAGCACGTACAATTCAAGCATCATTATTTCTACACTCACATGCTCTTGACAAAGGATGACGTTTCTGTGACAAAACAGACAAGTAATTGGTTGGTAAAATATGAGTGATATGTTAAACAGATCAAGGAATGCACTGAGTTGAATTCTAATCTCCCTTTCATTCATTTCAGACAACGTTTTAAAAATCAAGTTCAGTTTCAGTACATCATGGCCTTCTTGAACTTTAGTAATTACAGTACCACTAAAAGCAATGAAGGGCGAATCACAAAAGACCTGTAGCTACAGTTCTGTTCAGATAAGCATTCAAATTTGACATTTCTAGCCAGCAATTCTCAATTCCTAGAGACTTTCTAGTTGGCTAGAAGTACTCTGATACCTAGCCTGTCTTTATAATTTTAAGAATTCTATCCTTTCATGCAAAGTTGAGAAGTGGATGATGCTTTTAGCCTAAAATTTAAAAAGGGATACATTGAAATAGGGTTTTAGAAATTAAAAGAAAAAAATGTCCTTAGCAGAATATGATCTTATGCTTGTTACAAAAAATGGTAAGGCCACCCCATTGGGCTTCTATCTATTTGAACCAGCTCCCCAAGGCCTACTTTAAATTTTGAGATATATCACGTTCCTCCAGAGAACCAAGTTGACATCTACAGCCTGGGTAAGAACAGACTTATACAAACACATAATAAAACAAGCAAGGAAAAATGACAGAGTAAAATTTGCCATGTACTCATAAGAATGCTACATGAAATTTTGCAAGCCATGTAATGCATTTCTCAAAACTNCAGACTTAGGAGAAAGCAAGGCTTGTAAAAAAACTGGTAAGATAATTTCTTTCTAAATCAGAAAGAAAAGCAAGTGCAAAACTAGAAATAGTATCCAATACATTAAGTATTAAGCACACAAAGCTTCCTGAAAGCAGACAGAAAGTCTGCCAAATTTTTTATTATGCATATTGAATTGAAATTCAGCATAAACCAGCCTAGAAAGGAAAGCATTACAAGGAGCAGTATAACTTCATAGTGAAAGACATGTGCTCAGTGAAACATGACATTTTTAGATCAAATGCCATCTCTCTCCAAAACGTGTTTGGTGATGATCTCAGCTCCCTCCTCTCTACTCTTTTCGTATAACTCTCTACCACCAATTAAAGAACTTAAATAGAGACTTTGCCTTACTTCTTCAAGCACCTTTGATAACAATGTAAAAAGGGTGCATGCAAAGTGACGTATTTCTAACTTCATACTAACTGACATCTAGTTTGCACTAGTGCAAGAATTTAATGTGATACAGAAAAAAATAGTGATTCATGGTCATGACCTTCTAGTAGTCAGAGAAACCCTGAACCATGTGCTTACTAATAAGAAATTTCTGTCTCAAGTGGACTAAATTCAGTTTTCCTTAGAAGCGGTTCCTTTTTTCCACAACAGAATACTGCTATTTATATCCACCCCAAAGGAAAGGAAAACCAATAAATCATTCTTCCATCTTTTAAGAAAGCAGAAAGAAATATTTAAATGGAAAACAGTAATGCTTTAATTCCTCTAGGCTTTTATTCTTCTTAGAGATTCAGAACTCCATGACCATAAAGGCAAACTGAGTTCTCCATCACCCCTGAGTGAGTGGTCCTTTGGCAGGTGGAAGGGTAAGTGCATTTAACAAGAATCCAATCCTCTCTTTAGGCACCTTCCTGAAGTGAAGAACCAATATGAGAAAACTATGTGGTGAAAGCTTATACACTATTCTGGACTGATTCAGCTTGAGGTTTATGAACCATAATATGTTATGATTAATTTTTTTTACCAGTGGAAGTTAATAAATTATAGAAAATTAGCAGAGCTCTGGAATAATTTCAAATATTGCACCAGCAAAAGTCTTTTCTGTGTTAGCCATCAGCAAGTGCAATAATTCTCCTTGTTAACTTCCATCAAAGCAACAGAAGTGAAGAAATTACTTGTAGTTTAGTTAATGAAAAAGAGCAAGACAAAACAAATCCAGAAGTAATCTGTTTTTAACTTCAAACTAAATACTTGGATAGATTAAGAGTGAACTATATCTTCTATTGCATGTCAAGAATACACCACAGGTTATCCTGGCATCTTACTGACTTCACAATCTTATTAGCCTACACCTGGAATCTGCTTAGCATTAAAGTATTCCCAACACAGCAATTCATATTTGACATGTTTTGATGTGCGATGTACAAAAGCTTCTGCCACTTTGGAGCCTGGCTGTTAGCCCCCCTGTGCTATTGTCCAAATCCCATACTCTAAGTTAATGGACAGGGTTCTTTTCCCTATAGTGAATACAACTGATCTGCTGGATCCTTAAATTTTGCCAAAAAAAATAAAAAATTGAAAGGGAAAAAATCCCCAAACCAAACTTTTGTTCAAAATACCATGTGTCACAGACATAAATATCATTCAAATGTGAATGCCTTCAGAACTACAAACAGCATCATGTTAGCTTGATAACGAAATATCAGAGGACAGATTGATCACACACCAGCTTTGTCACACATTACAAAATCACTCCATTCAACACTTCACTGCTGCAACTTCTGCCAAATTTGTCATGCCACTGAACAATTATTTATCTAAAGTCATGAACAAATAGACAAACCTGAACATTTTTTGAGAAATAGTTTTACTGATTAACAGCATTAATAGCTTTATTCACAGCAGTCAACAGTGTTGACATTTATACTGTCATAGCAAGAAATAAAAAACCTTAAACTCAAAGATAAAGAATTCAGAAATACAGTAGAGAGGCTTAGAAGTTAAGCATATCACCCCTCAAAACACATTGAAAGATTTGGGTAATACCAAAAAAAGCAAGAAGCAGCTAAAATAACCTCAAAAAACTCCAACCCTCAAACATCAGGTATCAGCTGAATAAAAGGGGAAAAATTCAGCTGTATACAATAACTGCTATACATCTATCTCCACTCTCTACGAGCTCTCCATCATCACAAGTAGTGCGGGCTCATGATTTTTTGTGTGTGTCTTGTCATAGGGGCTCTGTTCCTATGGCTACAAAGAAGTTCTGAATAATCCTGGGTCATTAAGAATCCTTTATGCACATGATGACATTTGGAAAAGAAGGAGGTCTGACTGAAAGGTTTTAATGGGAAAGTGGCTCTGCTAAAGAAAGACCTCTGTATAGAGACCATGAAGTGAACTGGGAGGGAGTCCTATGTCCCAGCACATTGAGCTCATCAGCAGCATATGCTCACAAATTATTCCAGGCCAGGTGTAATATCCCACAGAGCAAGGATTACTGCCAGATACCAAATCTCAAGTTTTACCACACATAAAAAAAACAAAAAAAAAAAAGAAAGAAAGGCAGAGTTGTGAAGCTTGCTTGTTTTGGAGTTTTGGGGCAGGAAAAAGCAGGGTTTGTCCCATGTTGCTATGCCCTCCATGTCCGTCCCACTGCCCTCTGTGCATTATTTTTTGTTTGGTGGTTTGTTTTTTTTTTGTTGTTGTTGTTGCTTTTTACAGTTCAATGAATTTTAGGAACCTTAACAGTCTATATTAAATTCAATTACATAATGACTGAGGAGATAAATGTCAAGTTATTAACTTGTTGTTCATTTCTGAAACAAAAATTCACAGTGCTATTGAATGTCTGCATCACCATTTCGAACAAACTTGAAAAATTTGCCCATTTCCTGCATCAAAGACCTCAGAAGATGAAGCGGATATTATCCTCACCTTAACTTCTAGAAATCCTATTGGCATCTTCAAGACAATAGCAATACCACTGGCGTAAACCCAAGCCAGAAAGAACACTCCCCTTCCTACACCTCTACCCCTGTGGCTGAAGAGAAAAGGAGAGGAGAACTTGAAACTGAAGATGGCTACTGATAGTCATGGGGATAACAAGGTCACCGAAAGTGCTCCTAATTCCTCCCAGGATGCAACTTACATCATTGCAGCAAACAGGGCAGGTGCTTGAGATCCCCTGACAAATTATAAAGCTCTCCAGAAGCACCTGAGAATACAAGACAACCAAGGCTCCTGGTGGATTTTAAAAACCTCCAAATCCTCAAACAAACCAACCAATTAAACAAAAAAAAAAACACCCCACAAACAAACCTTCAAAAACTCTCCTGATATTAAACATTTCAAACTTCATTTAGTTTTATTACCCTTAACAAGGCTTAAGCTACTATACTATTTTGTTCCTTTTTCTTCAAACAGCTATTAAAAGATATCTACTATATCTAGACGTGCATCATTTCAGGCAAAACACATTAAAGTTCACAAAGCCTATTGCAGAACAAGTCATGCTTATTTTTAGATAACGTGCCACAAAACACAGGAATGCAAAACTCATAAAGAAAAAATAGAATGCAAAAAGGAAAAAAATAACACTATTATACTTTTGAAACATACAGATTAATATTTGCTTACATTTCATACAACAACATTCAAGACATTGTAAAAGTTACCTCAATCTTTCCTCCAAGCCTCTGCTGATGTACTGACAAGCTTGAAAAGCAAGACTTGGTCCTGTGAGAAACTGCAATGACTTGCACAGCAAACTCCCGTGGATAGGCCAGTTCTTCAGCAAGTATAAATTCATTGATGCCTGATGGTTTGCAAGGTCCTGACAGGGCTCTGACTGTGAGACCACACTACAACTTCTCCAGGAAACCGCAGCATAGTGGGAAAGCACTACTTATTTCACCAGCTAGGAAAAAAAACCAACAGAAAACTCTCAATTAAACAAGCCAGCCTCCCCCCAAACTGAAGGAGCCTCCCATCATCACCTGGCAGGTGGCAGCAATCTGCACTAACAGCTCGGTCATCACTCCAGCGTCTGCCCTTAATGACCTACACAGGAAAGGGGAAAGGAGCGTCCTAGAGCAAAGCTGGCCTGATGCAGCTGTGGCCAGTTCTGCAGCTGGGGCTTCCATGAACTAATCACCTGCATTTTAGTGTTTCATCATAAATGCCACATGATTTAAAATCCTGCAAGGATCAGACGGCTGAATTATCTTCAGCTGGTCAGACAACTCTCTTGTGCTGAGTCATCTCTAGCCTGTAACATAAAGCCCAAAATCTGCCAGGAATGCTGAGGGTTTCAAGGAAATGGGGGTGCTGAGCTTATAGGAGATGAAATGTGTGCTGTAAGATGAGGCAGCAGCAAAGTCACTTAAGCACAAATATGGAACCATATCCTCCATTTCTTTCTATCACATGACTAAGTGTTGCTATCAAGCCCAAATCAGATGGGAAACAGAAGTTATGATAGGTGCTTCTCACAGCAGTAGCAGTTTCTTTCCAGCCCAAAGCAAAATAAGCCACTTTCCAAGCCTATGTTAGGCTGAACCTTTAGAGCTGCAGTAAAGCAACAGTATCTAAGGCACAATTAAAAAGCTTTTTAACCTTTTATTGCTTGTTTTTGTCCAAGTCCTTGTCAATTAAGCACAGGTATTGAGGGCTGGAAGAAAGGTTTAATGAAGTGTGGTCAATCACTTTCTTCTTTTTGAATATGTTCAATATACAAAATGTGGAAAATCACTCTTTGAAATTAACCTATCCCATGCAATCAAATGTTAGGTTACATTTAACAAATGATCCTTTTCTCCTAAGAGAGAAATCAATATTCATGGTTTCCTTCCTTGCCCTCTGCAACTGCTGCCAGAAATCCATTTTACATAAAACTGAAGAAACAGACACTTACTTAAAAATCCCTAATTCATGTGCTTTATTTCTCCCTTGCCGGGGTGGTGACTCTTCTCCCTCACCAGCTCAGCTGCCTATCTAAGTCAAGGCAGACAACTCCATTATTTCTGAGGAAAAGAGGGTGGCACTGCTGGTGTCCCTTGGCCTTCGGGGTGCTCAGGATTGTATCATATATACCATAACCTCTGCCCTCGGATAAAGAGCCCGGCTCCATCTGGAAAGGGGAGGGCACCAGCACCACCTCCTGTCTACACCCCCGGGCTTCGCTCTGGTCCAGAACTCCCAGGGGCGAAGGGAGGAGCATCCCTGGTGCCCCTGGTGTGGGCTGTGCAGAGCCTGGTGCCGCCATCCCGGCTTTGAGAGCAGCAAACCCCACCCCAAAACCTCCCCTGGCGGCTGAGGCTGCAGAGCCGCAGGGCTGTGTGCAGGGACAGGACTCACCCGGCGCTGGGCCAGGGGCTGCGGGGGCGGCTGCAGGCACAGACACCAACAGGGAGCCAGCCCACGGGCTCCGTGTGCCCACAGCACCCCACACAGGGCAGGGGGCTCACCCGCTGTCCCCACAGCGCCCCACACAGGGCAGGGGGCTCACCCCTGTCCCCACAGCACCCCACACAGGGCAGGGGGCTCACCCGCTGTCCCCACAGCGCCCCACACAGGGCAGGGGGCTCACCCCCTGTCCCCACAGCGCCCCACACAGGACAGTGTCCCTGTGGTGGGGCTCACCCGCTGTCCCCACAGCGCCCCACACAGGACAGGGGGCTCACCCGCTGTCCCCACAGCCCCACAGACAGTGCCCCTGCAGTGGGGCTCACCCGCTGTCCCCACAGCACCCCACACAGGACAGTGTCCCTGTGGTGGGGCTCACCCGCTGTCCCCACAGCGCCCCACACAGGACAGGGGGCTCACCCGCTGTCCCCAAAGCAGCCCAGACACTGTCCCTGCAGTGGGGCTCACCCGCTGTCCCCACAGCCCCACAGACAGTGCCCCTGCAGTGGGGCTCACCTGCTGTCCCTCAGCATCCCAGAGAGTGTCCCTGCAGTGGGGCTCACCCCCTGTCCCCACAGCACCCCACACAGGACAATGTCCCTGCAGTGGGGCTCACCTCCTGTCCCTCAGCATCACAGACAGGACAGTGTCCCTGCAGTGGGGCTCACCCGCTGTCCCCACAGACAGGACAGTGTCCCTGCGGTGGGGCTCACCTGCTGTCCCCACAGCACCCCAGACAGTGTCCCAGTGGTGGGGCTCACCCGCTGTCCCCACAGCACCCCAGACGGTGTCCCAGTGGTGGGGCTCACCCGCTGTCCCCACAGCCCCACAGACAGGAGTGTCCCTGCAGTGGGGCTCATCCACTGTCCCCTCAGCACCCCAGACAGGACAGTGTCCCTGCAGTGGGGCTCACCTGCTGTCCCTCAGCATCCCAGACAATGTCCCTGCAGTGGGGCTCACCTCCTGTCCCTCAGCATCACAGACAGGACAGTGTCCCTGCAGTGGGGCTCACCCGCTGTCCCCACAGACAGGACAGTGTCCCTGCAGTGAGGCTCACCCACTGTCCCCACAGCCCCACTGACAGGACAGTGTCCTCCAGCTGTGGGGGCTCCATTTCGTGGTGCTCCCTGGGCCCTCACGCTCATCCTCTCTCACCCCGAGTCCAGCAGCGTCTGCCCCACAACACAATACCAGAGAATAACAGAAACCTGGAGCAGTCCCACAGCCTTTAAAAAAACATCCCCTTTTTCTTTCAAGGTGAGGTCAGCACAGCATGGCATTCCCAGCCCAAATGTCATCGTGCCAGGGCCTTACTTTGGAAAAGCAGGTGGAGTCACCCGAGTTCCTGCCCTGGATTTATGTAACGTTCGGTCTCCCAGGCTGAGCCGTGCGCTCAGCACACGGAGGTTTATCCCGTTAGCCATTGTAGCTGGACATGTTCCATTCTCTCCATTAAGTCCATTTACATAAGAGTACATTAACATACTTCCAGGTGTTCTGAGCACCAGAACGCAGCTCTTTGCTGATTTCCAGCCAATGTTTTTGTGTAGTTTGCCTGAAAACCCTGCTCGGAGAGACCTGTCTGGTTTTGTTAAAATTCACGTGTATCTCCCTGGAAATGACTGCACGACCAGCACACCTCTGAGGGTCTCTTACAGCAAACAGAGCACAGAGGTTTTTTTCCCTCCTGCCATTTATAACCTTTTGGAATAAGCTTCTATTTTGGGGCCAGCCAACTGAACATCACAGTTTGGAAAGTTTTAGTTCCTGTACTTGCTCCAGACTGCTTAACTCACCAAAAACACAAACACACACCTAGTAGTTCGCTATAGTGCAAGCACATTGCCATCACTGCCACAGTTTCAAGTACTGGAATTGAAATTGCCATAAAAAGTTGAAGAGTAACAACAAGAGATTTTTGTTTAACATCTGTGCAAAATAACAGCAACAATAATATGCAATGAAATCAGGGCCCTTTTTTCCTTTCTATCACTTGTTGTTTATTGCAAAACACAATAAATATGATCAATCAGTGAAAGCAATTAAAAAGTAACAGTAAACAAGAAACTAGGTTCATGAAAAAGCCAGGAATTCATGGGATGCATACCTGCATACAAGGCTCAAACAATTCTGCCCATACGAAAATAAGAAACCACCTGCATGTGTTGTATATGCATTATGAATTACAAAGACATAGCTATTAGCATGGTTTACAGGCTATGCACCACACTATCCTTTATCAAAAAATGCTAATTTAGTGCCTCAGCTCGTCCGCAGATGCTTTATTGTATCATGATCATTTAGATTCCACTTTTCTCATGCCACAGTCAGATATTGTGAAAAATCAAGTTCCATTTACAGCATCCATTGTTATCTCACAAAGTAGCACTTCATGCTACTACTGATGTGTTACAGACTGTTAACAGTAATTTAGTTTTAAATGCCAGTGCATGCCAAGTGTTCTGGATATGAATACTAACAGGATGAAGTTATGCAGGTGTAGAAATTTAAAAGAAAAGGAAAAAAACCCACACCACCACACACCCCACAACCCACACAGCAAATGACTGCCAGCTCTTTGAGGGAACACGCAGAGCATGGGACTTCTCTCTTCCCATTTTAGGTGCATGAAGTTAGTTACTTCTCCCCACTCATCAGTGGAAACACATCCCACTCTAGGGATATCTGAAGACAGACACTAAAATCAGAGATGTTTATACCCCTGCACTGATTATACAGAGAAAGTAAATAATAATTGATGGTAGTTTCTTGGCTTACAGATGGACGTGAACATAGCAGTGGCATATTAGTGGTCCTCATAGATACACATCCTAAAGAGACAACCTAAAACCACTGCGATGAGGTCTGCAGCGTGATGAGAGCTCTGCCTACCACACTGTGAATGTTCTCATTCCTGGAACAGCTTCTCCTGCCTGTGCCATCTTATGCTTAGCTTGCTGCAACACTTTAAGTGTTTTTGTTGACATCCTAGCTAAATGAGTTCATTATCCACATACGTAAGCAGATGATAATAATTAATGAACAACAAAAAAAAAAGCAATATCAAGTATGTAGACTACCAGACCTCTCTGGAGGATGAGTGGTCTCGTTTAACTTTTACTGTTTTAATAAATGCCAACTGAATAAACAATACAAAGAGGGAATGAAGTTCAGACCCTGATGACTCCTTAGTACCTAAAACCTGCTCTTCCCAGTCCTTTCCTGTATGCTTGAAGCTTAGATGGGCTAAAAATTGCTCTGGCTAAGGTAGGCCTGTTGCAAGAATTGGACAAGAAACAGGTTATCTTTATAAATACACAATAAACCTGATTCATTCAGATAGATAATAAAGATCAGATGATGCTAAAAAAAGAGATTGTCCCTTTATCACATCCTTCCCTGTTCCTTCTGTTTCAGATGGGCAATATTTCCACAGTGGAACTTCAAGGGAAAGGTTCAATATTTGGTCGATGTATCCCCTTTTGCTTTTAGCACTCGAGATAAAAAAATGGGAGGTTGTTTTTATTAAACTGGAAATGCCTTTTGAGAGACTGCCAGAACTGAAATGGTTACTGCACATTGAAGTAGTTCTTCACCTTTTTGTTCAATGTGAAAGGCAAAAAAATGATGCAAATATGAAGCAATGTGTCAGTTCTGCTAAATAAAAATGTGCACAGTAAAACTAAATCACATACATTGAAGTGTTATTTTGGTTTTATGGAAATGTAATCTGTGTTATGACATTTGCATTTCATATAACTGCTGCGGATAACTAATCTTCCAATGCATTGCATACTATTTTGTCACCAAAAAAAGTAATACTGTATCATCTGTTTCCACCTGTACACACCAGAATATTCCATGACAAATGTATCAACATCAATTGTATAAATTCACTCCAGAGCCAATGAAAAGTATGGATACATTTAATAGAAAGATTTCTTTTACTCTTAACCTCTACACAGCTATTAGAAGATATCATAGCTTGGTAGCAAATAAAAAATTACAGCTTCAAACAACATAGTATATGGATGTTTGTATGCATTCTAAGAGTTCTGAATTTTGAGCGAAAATTAAATACGTCAATACACACTGCCAATATAGAACCTTTACTGGAGCCTGATGAAATTGCATGTTTCCCATTCCATGCCCAAAAATCAGTTTCCAATTCTAAGATAGTTTACATTATGCTATACATCAAAAAAAGTAATACTTCAATAAGAGTGAAAATACTAAGTACATTTGAAATTCGTTATCCTTTCACTTTTCCTTCTGTGTCCCTTGCTTTTGTTTTCATTTTTCCTTTTGATTACCTTTGCTTTCCTAGGTCATTATCCAACCCCTCCAAAGTTCCAGTTCTCAACAAATGCCTTTGGAGGAAGTTTTAACCAAGGGGTTGCCCAGGCTTTAGCTCAGATTAAGCCCCAATTTCACAATGCTAGTAAAAACTAAAAGCCTCCAATTTCCCAGTTTTGGAAACCAGTCAAAACCAAGCGGACTCCATAGGAATACAGAGTGGAAGAGTAAGCCTTGGATTTAACTCCCAGCCCCTGAAATCCCTTAGGCACAGGGAGCAGGACTTCTTGCAGTAACAAACCAGTATGCTCTGGTCAAGTGCAGTGTCATGTGCCAGCAGGTGGGACGTGGAGCTTCAGGTGACTCGTTGACTTAGCAATAGACTTCTCATTGCTTTTCAATGATACTTGTACTGTTTAGTTATCAAGGGACGTTTCAAACATGTAAATCTATGGGCAAAATACAGAATGGCCTAACTTACTAAAAATTGCATAACTTACTGAAATTCAAACTAGCAAATGTGGGGTCATTTGATTATTTCTTCCAAAGTAAAGGAGCATCAACATGAAACATGTGTGTTTCTTTTCTTGGGAAAATCATGCTTTCCTATCTGCTGTGAAAACCAATGCAAAAAACATGTCTGTTCACTTGAATGTAGCTCTGCAGTGACATAGCTATATTTGGGATTCTTTTGTGTGCTGAGTTAGAAGGAGTAGCAGCTTTTTAAGCTCAGATGTGTAAATGTCCCCATTTATACTCCAGCTCTGCAAAAATAGGTTTTTGTGCATATTGCAGTCAATATACAGTACAAAAGAAAAAAGCGAAATAAAAAAATATAATTCTCATATTAGAAAACCGAGTACTTACCTAGTGAAAGCAGCTGGAATGAAAATGGCTGAAAGCAATAAAAATCCATTTTACCATTTAGTACAGTTTGTCAGACTAGAGAAATGGGATTGAATTTCAAAGCCACAGGCAAGCTGGCAGAAATCTGTGCTTATGCAGTTGATAGGGGGTTTTTTTCCCCTTTTTTTCTTTCTTTTTTTTTTTTTCCTTCCTTATTTACAACTCTTTTGATAAGCCTTCAGCAAGTTACATAGGTTGTTCTAGTTGTATCTCCTTTGACTGGATTAGAATACTTGATGACAGTTTGGATAAGTTTGAGGCAGATGGTTCTTGACATTTTTCATGCCATCAGTTACAAACCATGCAAGGAAACTCTTTCATCCTTTGTTTATCCTTCACTTAGAAGCCACTATGGTAGATCGTTAAACTTTCATTTTTCACAGTGCTGATTAAGGCGTACTACAAGGCAGATGTTATGCAGCACCATTTTTAACAATTTACATTTAGCACCAAAGCTGGCTTTGTACTTGTTCCAGTGGATCAATTCACATTTCAAAAACTTCAAGGTCAACCTCTAAGCATTGCTACTCTGTTGAACAACTAAATATTTCATTAAGTTTTCCCTCTGACTGCAGCACTTGAAAATATGTGCTGCCCACTGTGTTTACTTGTTTATATCAGCCAAAATGAATACAAGTAACTATTGTTCATCTCTGCCACAATTAAATGACAGTTACAGTTCTATACAATCCAAAGAGTTACACTAAACTGAACAAAAGACTACTATTGCAACACACAGTATGTAAAAAAATTTCCTCATTTATTTTCGGTAACAGCATTTCCAGATAGCAAATAATTACTATTCAAATAGCAGTTGGTCTTAATTTACATCAGGTCAAGCAATAACATTTCATGGATGAAAATGTTTGCTGGTTTACTTCACATCTTTATGTGCATTCTTTATTTGATGATTATGCAAATTATATACTTCCTAGCACAAACACTAATAGTTACATGTAAACAAAAATGGGTAAAGGCACCTTTAGAGAATAGCAGAGTAAATACAACCATGACAAAATAAAATAAAATTAATTCACAGAAATTCAATTTTTACACTTTATAGAAAACTGAATTTTTAAAAATACTTGGGCTCATCTGTAGGTGATGTAAGTCATCGTTTTTCCTGAAAATTATGCAGTTACCTGCCCGTTTTTAAGAGGAGTTTATCTGTAGCAAATCATAGCAGTGGGGTAGAAGATTTTGTGCTAGTGACAATTTCACCAATGGGCAATAAAGGCAAAAGGAACTTTTGGTAACTGAAGATTCCTTTTAATTCAGATTCTTCAAATTAGCAACATAAAATGGGGAGAAAAAAGGTATATGTGACATTTAAAAGCATATTTTCTTGAAGGAATTGTCAAGATTTTTTATTTTTGGGAATTTTTCTATGTTTTTGTCACGTTTTTTAAATTAAACTGTAGCAATATGTCTTATTATTATTTTCTTGTAGTTCTGCAGCAAAAATTAGCAGATTGAATTATAATTTTAACCTCTGATACTTTCTGATCCTCATCACACCCTTTTCTTATGCTCAATTTATTCTTTTTTTTCCCTTGAATCTGTGCCATAAAGACTTTTCTATCCTAGTCCTAACTCCCTCGAGACTCCCATCTGCTATTACTACTTCACCCTTTACATCTAAAACTATTTCTTATCTGTATCTCTACCCATTATTCTATTAAATTAACATTTAGGCTTTTCTCAAATTAAAAATGGGTTTCATCTGAGCAGTTCACTTGATTAATGACCAGAAGTTGATGAAATCTTGGTCTTGGGATAAACATGGAAAAAGTAGTAGATACAAATATATCATGAGGAATTTTTTTCCATTGTGATCCTCTGAAATCTTAATTTCAGCAGTACCTGAGAATGCCTTCATTTCACTTGAGGAACTACAGGCACTGCTACTATCAGTCGTGCTAACAACGATGTGGGGAATGCACAGACAACACATGGCCACAACTCTTTCTGCAGAAACCAGTTTGGAAACCTTATTAAAAAAAAAAAAAAAAAAGGCTACTGAATCTCAAGAAGAGGTTTGAAATGGTGCTGACTTGAGTTATGTATCTGTCCTAGATTTGCTACTTTTCCCACCCAAACCCATACACCAATCTGTATTTATAAAACCTTGAGCAAATAAGGCTCAGAGAGGTGATGTCTGTGTCGTTCAGGAATGTGTAGTGGCCTTGCAAATGCACTGCCACAGAGCCTTCCTTCTCCATAGCTCTATCAGCAAAAACAAATATAGGAGATGAATACTAGCGGGAAAGTGTGGATTGCATCTTATTTTTGTTACATTATTATGCTGGCTTACAACAATATTTATCATCCTACAGTTTGATTTGTTATAATTTATGTTTACCTTTTATCTTAGAAGAAAAGAGTATCAGCTCTCCAAGGATAATGGAGAAGCGATGTTATTTAATTATTCTAAACTATCTAGTGCTTTGGTACACAAAAGATAACAGTCAACATACTGCTACAAGTTTGCTGATATGCAAGCTGTGGTCAAGATAAAATATTTAACAGCAGAAAAAATACGCTTTCTAGTGCAGCTGCTATAATGGGATTTTAAATAAGGAAAACCAATTCTGTTTATTCTCAATTTTGAAAATACATACAAACCTAACTACATTCATCCATAACTTAACTTGATAACAAGGGAAGATTGGCAGATAATGGAACATGACTGTTTAACATACACACACCAAACGGGTGCAGGAAAGAGAGGAGGCACATGCAGGTAACTGTCAGCAGCAACACCATCAACACATGCAAAAAAGAACTGATGTTATCATGGAAAAAGTGAAAGGAAAGCTTAAAGAGATCACACTATCATTGTCCCCCAAGGTTCATTTTCAGACTCAGCATAATTTCCTCTGTGGAGTTACATGTATTTGAATGTTTTGAAACAGAAAAAAAATAAGGAAAAAAATTTAAAAATAATAACATAGACCACATCCTTGTAAACTGGTGTCACTCCATGGAAACAGACGAGCAGTGCCAACTCAGGATCTGACATTACATGGAAAAATCCTGAGGCACCTGCAATTCTGTGCAGGTGAATAATTTATGAATACATGAAATGTTCTGAATACCATATTTCTGAATATTTTTCCATTCACTCCATCCTAATCCTTTCACAGACCATGTTCTTTAAACCCATTTATTAAAAGCTTCACAGTAGGATTGTGACAATGACAATTATTTGGCCAATCCCCACCCATTTCAGTTTCTTTGCAGTTTTTCTGGGAGGTGAAGAGAGGTGATAATTTTAGTGTATTCTCCTTCTGACAGTTCTTAGAAAGTGAAAGACAAAGGATAGACAGGTAATTCTTCTTGATTAAGAGGATAGATACAATATCTGCTGGCTTCTCTAATTGCTTTGGCTGCACTACAAATGTTATTTCAGCCTTTTCTCAAATCTACATTGCGTTTTTTAGATCTAACACCCATTAAATATTAGTTAAGTTTCTCATGTCTCCTGAAAGGTCTGATAAGGTGAAGGTAGGAGGCTAGGTATAACTCCAAGTGAGCACCTCATTAAACCCTTCTCTTAGGATCCCATTTGCAAACCTAGAGATCAATAACAGAAAAACAATACTCAGCACTACTCCAAAATTTATCCTTTTTTTAGAGGGAGGGTCTACCTGTTATCTGTGCTAAGGGGTGGCTGCCAGATAGAGCATCGCAGGCTGGCCTTCACCAGATAAGGACTTCCCCAGATAAGGACTTCACATCCCCTGTTCAAAGCTCATCCATTACAGAATTTCTCATCAATGGCTGAAATTCTGGCAAAGCCTGGACATTCATTCCCTCCAGGTACAATTTCTCTACAAGAATACTGCTCAGGGTGATCTTACCTGGAAAACATCCAAGAAACTCACTATGGAGCAGAAATATATTCTTGCATTTCCAGATGCCAGAGATAAAAGTGCGCTTCCAGATGTGAATGCATATATGTAACACTCTACTGCAGCAGAAACATTCTGGTAGCAAGGTTTTCATACAGTTCCTACACACAAATATCTTTGTGGATTTGTCTGCAAAAGAGATGAAACGTGGTGCGAAGCCCCTTTGGACAGCCAACAGCCAAACTGGTGCTCTCTGCAGGGGATTTACTCTCTCGAGGCCAAACCTTCCCCGACTGCCCCTGTCCCTGCTCCCACCCGGAGCAGGAGGGCCCTGATGGCGTGAGTGGGAACACGGTTTGTGTTGGTACCTGCACCCCCACCATAAACATCCCATGTGGTTTGCATGCTGGGGACATACACAACCATGTAGCACAACCAAACATTTACATAGGCCTTGTGAATGCTACTCCAGCCCCTTAAACAGAAACCTTTATTGCCTACTTTTCATCAAGAAATCCTGCGTCTTATGTACACCTTTACCAGCAGGGCTAGAGGAGCTTTGCTCTCCTTGCATGTGCCCAATTTCCCATTAGTCTTCCTGAGATTTATGCATGCATCCAAAGAGAGAATGGCTCTCTATGAATGTTTTAACAATCAGAACAATGAAGCATTGTGCATCAGACTGTTAAAAATGTTTCTAAACACTGTGTCCAATACACACTACTTGATTTCCAAAGCTACTCTGGACAGAAATGATTTAGAAAACAACTCACAAGTAAACTAAAGCTCTTCTAATAAAACAAATATTTCACAGTTCATTTAATCTAAGATATTGAAAAGAACTGCCAGTACTCAGGTACGTGACCTGAAGCACAGAACTTTATTGCTTTCTCCACCAGGGATTAGAAATGTTTGGAGTAAAACAGTTGCTGCCAGGCAGGGCTTCCTTTAAGCCAGCAGTCATATCCCAGGACCACTTATCCTTTCCCAAGTAGTAGACAAAAAAAGAGGGGGAAACGGACGTCAAGGAGATGTCACCTTTTTTTGGCTTTCATCATTACATTATACGTACATCATCCATTACAGAACAAATTCAATATTCTCAACTAAATGAGTGAAATAATTTAAAGCATTTGCATTTCATAATATATATTAAGAGCTTTACATTTTTTCACTTTTTTTCCTCTATGGAAAGTGTTTTATTCTAAAGACCATTTGATTTGTTGGTGCACAAAAATTTTCCATTTCACCATTTTCCCCCACAGATCCCTCTATTTCCCCTTCTCTTCCATTCAGTGAAATGCTTGTTCTAAAGGCACAAGAGTGTCATAAAGGTGGTCAGTCTGCAGAGTCAGGACGTCCATGCATAATGTTTGCAACAGACAAGGTTCACATCACTCAGACGACACGAGGCCGTGTCCTGGACATTTTGTGCTGCATTTTAGTTACAACTAAACAGAGATTACAAGTGTCAGACTAACCAGATGTATAAATGCTTGTTTTCAACAAACACGCTCTTCAGGGAGTGGTGTAGCAAGGTGTTTTCACTGCACACTGTCATCTATTTCACATGTTAATAAAAAACAAATTATATTCTAAATCTTAGTATATGTTTTACTACAATGTAGTAATCAATAGTTCTCAAGATGAGAGGACTAGTAATGCTCCAGATCCCTTATGAAGCTGAGGGTACTTTTTACCAGATGTCTCTAAGGAGACTGAAAATAATTATTTGCTTTCTATAGATCATCAGAAAAATATTAAATCAGTTTCTTTTAATAAATATGTGTGAACAAGTATCATCAAAGTGACAACCATTGATTTATTCGTCTGTTTATCAGATATAGTGACTGAGAAAACCCATCTTGCTAAAAGATTCACAGATAAACAGGCATCCATTGACAGCATAGATTATAGTGCGCTATTAGCTCTTGTATTGAAAAAATACAGTAAAAGTTCCACAAGACATCAATAATGTATGGTCGTAAGAGGAAGCATCAAGTAAAAATTATTATTTTCCCATGTTATTTTAAATAAAAAATCCTAGGTACAAAAATGGGGGGGGAAAAGGAATATAAAATTACACTAGTCTGAAGCATAAAGTTTTTCTTTATGTAGACTTTACATATAATTATCAATTTTATAAACACCTTTTTCTGATTGTTTGCACTGAACTCTAATTACGCAAAAGCCTGGGGCCTGATTTTCAAGTATTTGGTATCAGGAGTTCACTCTCTGATAAATATGGCAGCTTTCTGTGAGAGTTCAGCTCTTTTGAAAAATCAGGCCTTTACCTACTTGAAGTTTTGGGTATTTCTTTTGTTAGATTTTCCACCAAGTCATTTCAGTTTGAGTACCAGCCTCCTATATAATATTCATAAGTTTGTACATAGCGGAGTGGTTAAACTATCTTAATCCAGATTTGGTGAAAGAAACCCAATAGGCTTTGAACTTCACTTAAATATGTCTACCTGATATGAATAATTCATTCCAATTCACGCCAGTCGTAAGGTGATGAGAAGTAAATGGTAGACACCAACATGATGGGAGTTCTTTTATAATGTCCATTTCCAAAGAAACCAAACTGAAATTCTGTCTTCAGTTACAAATGAAAAGGCAGGATTCAGACTTCAAAGCATCCAGCTTTTTCTAGAAAAAGAAGAGAAAAGAGCCATCATTTTTATGCTAACAAAGGTAGAAATAATGCCTTTTTTTTCTCTCATCTTTACATAAGGACATGGACATTGTTGGACTATTGTGGATTTAACCTACATTTTGAGAGCTGGACCAGTGCCATGCTGACAAATAACCATTGCTCCTATCCCAAAAATCTGCAGCACAGTTTTGTCTATGTATAGCTCTTATGTGAGACAGCCATGGAAAGAAAGAACATTACCTTACTTCTTCTCACAGTAGCCCTTGACTAACCTGTTTTTACAAAGCTATTCAGTATTTCTAAGTTATCTACCTTTTCCTCCTATGCTTCAAGAGCCATGGTTACAATGGGGAGCATTATTTTTTACATGGCTTGTCTGATTTTATCTTTCATTAGTTTGTAAAGAATAAAACAGAGCAGTGGGGAGGAAAAGCTGTTCTTCAAACACTTGCCCTCTTATTCTTCCTGTGCTGGTGGCTTTACAGTGTTCTTAGTGCTCAGTTTTGAGCTGGGCAGTGTTGGGGCAAGTGTGATCATAAATTTGCTTGTGACATTGTAAATGCCTTTTTACACGAATGTTATTCCTTAGCAATTATCTTCGTTAATCAGTATTTAGTAGTCTTCGGTTATTCAAGGCCCTGATGTTGTTCTAGTGTCATCTTGGTGACTTAAGATGTGGTTATTGGTAATCATCAAGACCCGGCAATACGTCTTCAAGGCAAACAGAGACAGGCCAGGGACTGTTCCTATGGTTTGATGTGACCCAAGTTCAATGTGTGGAGCTGGCAGCTGGTTCACATTGACATCCCATACATGGAGCTTTGCAACAATTCACAGTTAAACCAAGCCCTATTCCTTAAAGACCTGTCATCCAAGCTGTGATCAAGTTATGTGAGTAAAATTAAATTGATAGACTCAAGCTACGTACAGACTGTGATTTTCAAATAGTTTCCTGTTTTATAATAGTTTCTTAAAAAATGTCATGTTTTATGGTCATGTACAGTGATCTTAACCAGCTCTGAATAATACAGATCATTCTTTCACAGCTCCAATGTGAATGCAGTCCAATAACCTGTCTTGATCTGTACCAGAAACTGCATTAAAAGCAGGACGCCCTGTCATGTCTCCTGAGGAGATGCCTATTTTAACAGATGATGGGAAAACAAAAGACAGTCAGCCACAATATTGTGTTCTCCAAAGTTGTGCAATAGTGAAGGCTTTTAGAGATTTCCAGGAATTAATACCCTTTCAGTCAACCGGATGAAGTACATACAGAGTGGAAAGAGAAAATGACACTAGGTGGATCTGTCCTTAGGCAATGAGGAAGACATTTCTCTCACCTTCGTTCTGAACTACTTCTGTCCTTAGCTCTGGTAACCTGGAATAGCTCCAAATTCCAAATCTCAGTGGAACAGCACTGCATCATCCCATCTACTTAAGACTCCAGCATTAGGTATTGGTAAATCCAGGATAAATAGCTATCTACCTTGTCTCCATGGATGGATGACGAACAGAAAATACTTAGCTATTTAAGATGGAAACAGCTATTTGTAAATTGTTTGCCCAAAACACAAGTGCAAGTTTTGAAACTCTGAGCGTTAGAAACCTGATGCTTGATATTCTGCAAATCAGTCAAACAGAATTCAAGGCAGACATATATGAGATAAGTGCCTAAACAGCGTCACTGACCATTTCTTACCATTAGCATAAAATGTCCAAGTTGCTTGTCAGTTCATGAAGTATTTAAAATATTCAGTAAAAAAATTGTTACTAGGCTATAAAATTGCACTATGAAACATGAATAAATGTTACACTTAAGCTGCCAAGTGTTTCAAATGTAGACATGAACTTTCTTTTGCCTTTGTTTTACCAGAAGAAAAGTATGTCTCATGCAAAAAAAAAATTAGAGTGTTTCTTTATTTCATTACAGTACAGCAGCTTTTGTAAGTAATGGGACTAGAGTCTGTAAATGCTTGGGCCAATAATAGGCCAAATTAAATTCTCAGATTACTAGACAGGTTAGTCAGGCACTTCCCAATTACATCTCTGGGTTATTGTTTCTTATATCATACCAAGGGATATGACTAAGACAGCACATTTAATTTCAATTTGCAATTTGCTTTGGATAGAGATTTAAATACATTTTTCTCCTGGTAAGAACATTTGCACTAGGAGTTCCTTCCCATTGCTCAAAAAATTTGAAGTTCCTGAATTTTCAGTGGAGTTACTAGGCCAAATCCGTTTCTGATGTAAATCTAGCTAAATGGATTTACTGCACCAACAATGGACCACAGTGGTGTTTTACTTACCCCTACATATGCTTTGCCTCTCAATTGCATTCCATTTTCTATGGAACACTGCTAATAAAGATACCACTTTTTATGTTTTAAAGGCATTTTAAGGCCTTCCAGCAAAAAGGGGCAATTTTAATAAATATTAATCTTCCAATTCTATTAGTTACTACATTTAAAAATATATAATCCTATGAACAGTCCCACTCTGTATAGTCAGAAAAAAATCACAAGACTACATAAAACCTTGCAAAGTACACAGGTTAGTTATGCAAAGCTGCGATATGGAGCAATGTAAGCCTTCACCAATAGTGGGGGCTAATACTAACAAGAGTGTATTTAAGAATTAGCAGGAAAAGATAATGTATACAGTATGTAAGTACTATTCAAAAAGAAGCAATAAAAACCTTTATTTTGAAGGATGCCTTGACATAAGCCTTCTGGGTTTTCACTTAAAAGACATCATGATTTCTCATTTTCTTTAATTATATTTGAGATAGAGTGAGACAGTCTTCATATAACACTATTGCCACCCTTACAGGTGGTTGTGGTCACATGCACTCTTTCATGTGTGTTTGCAGAAAGAACTGTGTATTCCCCAGGTTTCAACTTGACTGAGCCTTCCCCGCTCAGCCAACCGTACCACTGAAGGCAGTGGCGTCAGTCTGATGATAAACTGAATAAGCTCATTGCACATCGAGCATTTACTTATGTACAGACACATCAAAACAGGCTTTCCATACCAATTTCAGTTTCAAATTCTTGTA
The DNA here is from genome assembly GCA_013396735.1 of Grallaria varia. NCBI lineage: Eukaryota > Metazoa > Chordata > Aves > Passeriformes > Formicariidae > Grallaria > Grallaria varia. Next base: position 799,200 of record VWZG01005870.1, on the reverse strand, counting down.
CTTCTTGGAGGAATAAATAAAAACCAGAAACCACGGTGACTTTGGCTTTGGGCACTGCTCAGGGATATAGTAGCTCTCCTGAAAAACTTTCTAATGACCTTAGTGGCTTGAGCAATTTCCCTGACACTTCATTCTCCAAATGCAAAGGAAGAGATGTGTGATTTCCTCTTTCGTTTTTATTTGCCAGTGAAAAAGATGCAGCAAAACCATGGACTTCAGGCAACTTTACTCTGTCAGGCATATAACAAACACTATTCCTAATCAAATACTTCTAGACACTATGATATTAGAAAAGCTTCTCAGTTCTGTTGTGATTAAAAGAAGGAAAAGACAACACCTATAAAATACTAATTAGAGAATTACCGACACTAAGATAGATTTTCAGAAGAGTCTGAATAATACTTTTAATATGTTTATTAAAAGGGATTTATTTTCAAAAAACCCAAAAAAACACTAGCATGTAAATCAAACCAGCCTGTCCCCCATTTCTAAATAATTCTCATTTCTTTTTGCAGCCTACTGGCTAGTGCCATCTTGCCTTATTTACACTGCATACTGACTATCAGAAAACCATACAAAAAATTTCATACTTCAATTTCAGCCAACAGCAATGGAAAGTGTAACCTAAATTGCCTTACAAACGCTTCTTGCATCTGTAAGTGAATTAAACTAAACTACTGAGAAACCTGTCTGCTCAGTGCTATTGTGAACAGTATATAGTAGATCTGAGGCAGGAGCACGGATGGGGTATATCCCATTTGCATAAGGAAGATAGCTCCTTTGTAAACATTGATACAGAATGGCAAGTCTAGCAATGACTTTTTCCCCCCTAAACTCTCTCCCCTCTGACTTACACATCCTTGTAATATATACTGCTGTTTTGACTTGAGCTATGCACCCAAATAGACTATTTGTGGAGTATTTGTGATGCACAGATCTATTATGCACAGCTATCAGAGGTCAAACACAGAGCAATTCTATACCTCTGATGTCAGCCTGAACAGAAGCATTGTTCTTGGCAGTGACAGGAAAAAGGCACCACATCCAAATTACTGAAAGCCTTCTCATGGCAGAAGAAAAAGCTGTCAGTTTAACAGCTGAACACAGAAGGTTCAACCAGTATATATTCTTCTCATTCAAGTAACATGAAACCCTGGAAAGAAAAAAAAAAAAAAAATAGAAAGAAAAGGGGGGAAAAAAAAAAGCTGGAACTGTGTCAGATTTTTTAAGTTGGAAAAGCTCTTGTCAATGCTGAACAAAGAAAACCAGCCATTTGTGTTGCCAAGACAGTGCTACTGAATTACAAAATAAAAGAGAAAGAAAAAGCCTCGGTATAAATATATAATGTGCATGTCTGTACCAAAAGAGGAAATATTCTAAATTTACTACAGTTTCCTATTTACACTGCAAAGTAGGATGCAAACTGTGTGAATATCTGTTAACATGCACACTCATACATACGTATATGCTGATCTATAGCGAATCTATAAAATGTGTCCCCTACGTATATTTCCCTCTTCTGTGTTTCATTACTCAGAACAAAAATAGTTCTCTCTAATTACCAGTCTCATATCTTATTCATGCTCAGTGTATGTTCCTTGAATAGCATCCCCAAACTCCACAGCTGTACTTAAAGAGCGAGGAGACATCCTCCCTCCCTGGGGTGAGTGACCCCTTCACGCATCTTTGATGAAACAGACCTTAGCGTGTCAACAGCTATCTAAGAATGATACAAGAAAAGAATCTCATGACTCTGGTCTATACGAAATAAAGGTGTAGGCTGTGTCACGGCCGGAGGCTGCAATGCCCTCCCCATTCCCCTGGAGCAAAGTATTGCCCAGTGTAAGGGGAAGCTGTTTGGAACCACGGCAATGATAAGTACCGAACCTTCATATGGTTTTTTCGCTCGTAGTTTTAAAACATACACTGGGTGAAGAGCAAGCATTTGTAAGAGCTAAGTATGTCATCCAGCTTACAGGCTATATTTCATTTTCTAATGCATAAGTAAGAGAGATTTAAAATGCCGGTAAATAGTTTTAACCCAGCTACATCACACAAGTGAAGCATTAGATGGGGAACGTGCACACATCTGTCATCTGATCTGCCACATGGTCCTTGAAGAAATATCAGTCCTGAGAGGTGCTTTACTAGTTTTGTTTTTCACTACCACTGGATAAGCAGTTTAAAAAGTGATGCTAATTTTTAGCAGAAGAACCGTGAGGAGTAATGTGAGGAGACAGTTGTACACAGTCACAGGATGAATTCAGAATATTAAAACGCTACTTTCTGCCAATATTAAGGAAAGAATTGACTTTAATTTCATTCCTGTGGGTTGCTGTTGCTTTTTTTTTTTTTTTGTAATTACAGAGAAAAAAAAACATCATTTTTGCTGATTAGAAGTTCCCATGCTCTTCTTATTTATCTAACACTTGAAGTCATAACACTCGTGACAACATAATTGTCTCCATAGAAACTAATTGAGTTCTCATGAAATGGAGCATTTGCACAATATTTGGACCCTGTTTACTGAAAACCTACTAAACGTGTGTACTGCACAAACTGCCACCACTGGCAGATTTCACAGAAACCCACAGACCAGTTTAACAGGAATTCATTAAAACAATGCTGTTTTCCACCTTTAACCAGCCAAAAAAGTAAATCAATCATTACATTAGGGCCAAGTAAACTTCTCAGCTGTTCAGCATCAGGATACGTGCCTGGTGTTGTTTTAAGCCCAGGTGTAGCTCTGTTCAGCTGAAACTGTGCATTAGGTCTCTGATTACTGTGAATTGTCAACATATGGCACTGACTCACAAACCAAAGAAAACTCTGTGAATACTGTTTAGTATGAAATGGATTCTGAGCTTAACTTCCTATTACCTTTTATTTTTCATATGCTTCTAATTTTAGATCTTTAATCAACATTGAGTATCTCTTCAGGCTCAACTTCGACACCAAACTAAATGCCCAAAACCACCTCAAATACACATTTTCTATAAAAGCCTTTAGGAAATGGTGGACTTCTGAATTTTTCTTTATTTGACTGCAATAAATGGTAAAATGCTATATCCGTTGCTATATCAATGCCTGGAATTGCTTTTGTACATAACTCTAAGTGTGAGATACCTTACTTATTTTCATTCTTTCAGCTCCCTTTACAGCAGCCAATAGGTACTGGCAGATAACAAGTCAATCCACATACTCAGAACAAGTACCTAAGAGTAAGGTGGTGTCTGGAAATGAAGTCAGTGGCAAAATTCTAATTAGTCCATAAACGATAGCACATCCTCCTGCATGGCTGACCTATGAGGTTACCATGACCATCTGGCTCTGCACCCCATTCCAGGGCTGAAGAGGTGAGGGCACAGCTCACCAGTGATTCAGAACGGTGAATGCAAGACAAATCCAGTGCTACTCTTCCCAAAAACAGTATCCAAGTTTTTCATTATCTCTAGTGGAGAGCTATCTGCTAAACATCTCAATAGAAAATGTGACTTGTGGGATGGGGGAGTGTCTCGTCTGCTGGGGGGTTTTTAGACTATGCACAAGAAGAAAAACCAGAATTCTTGAGCATCTAACGATCAGGAGAGCCTGAATATCTCAGGTTCAGTCCACTTATACGTATGATACTACCATTTGATGCTGTCTTAGATATTTGCCAGAAAAGAAACAGATGGTGCCAATAAAAGGCAAAAATGAACTTCATTCTTTCATAACAAGGCAATAAAACCCAGTATAATATTATTATTTTCCGTACGTCAGGTCTTAACACGTAGGGGACAAAAGATGAAAAACTGAAAAAAAAAAAAAAATAAACCTTTTCCTTTTGTTCCAAAGCATTGATGTCATCGCTGTTAGTTTTCGGAAAAGACCTTGCAAAACTTTAAAATTCCTTTTTAGCCTTTAGGTCACTCTGCTTAGGAATTTAGAAACAATGTCAGTGTAGGGTTACAGACTAGATTACAATTCTCTTTGCTGCCAGATGTATATGGGCTGGAGAGATAAAAAAGATGCATGAAGATGAAGTTTGTAGTTATCTCTTTTCCCATATATTGACAGAATACATTTCACAATGCTCTGACTGAGGTTTTTTCTTTCTCTCCCATCCTTAGGATCCCCTGAGTATGTGAATGTTTTTCTTTCTCTCTCTCCTTTCCCCATTCTGTCTTGGAAGTTTATCCCACACACCTGCAAGAGCAGGAGCTTTCAGTCACAAAGAGCTGCCAGAGCTCTCATCTCAAGGAGGAGACATAATTTGGAGCATCTTTTTCAGCTTCATTAATAACAAAACACCTGTGAGCTAGGGAGTTTAAGAGATTCTGTCTTCATCATTTATGAATCTTCTTCCCTGCTGTGGCACTTAGCTCTTTGCCAGCTCAACCTGGCACAATTCCTCAGCATCCAAAATTAAAAAAAGGAAAAAAATGCCCTTTTGTCTCCAGTGAAAGCAGTGTGGATGGAGAAGGCAGCGTGCTGGGAGAAAACAGCACCGGGAGCTGAAAGCTTAACCCTGCTACAGCTGGTAAGAGTGACAAGCCCTGACATTGCTGCCTATTTATTCTCAGTTTGACACTATTTTTTTGTTTGTTTTAAGAAAAATAATGGCCAAGGAAAAATGTAATCCTAATGATTTGAGTGTGACATTTGAGTGCTCTTCTCCTCCACGGTCCCATTGCAAACTTACCATAGTCCATTGAATTTTTATTTTTATTGATGAATAAAATAGCTATGGCAGTGGCAGAGAACAGCTTCTAAGCCTATCTTTCCATAATAAGTTGTTAAAGGGAAGAACTGCCATTAACACATTCTTGCCATGAAAGGTTAAACCCTATCACAAAGATTTATTTTTTGAATCATTGTCTTTTCTGGAAAGCTTCAAGGAACACTCTCACAAAATGTTCCATTCTGAAGCACTACCAAAGGAACAGCTTTTGATTTGCAACCAAACCAACAGCAGCTATGCAACACACTGTGGTTAATTTGACCTCTGAGGACACTGAAGCACTTTGCAACTGTCCCAGACTCCCAGGCACTGGAATCGTCTTTTGATATCATCTGAGTTATTGCCATCCCCCATGAGCCTTTTGAAATTCTCTCAATACAAGTGTTAGGACCTAGGAGTCCTTTGGTAGACACTATAAATGCAAGCCAGAGATCATTGAATAAATCAATTATTCCATCTCAGTGTTGTTCAATAGGATAAAATAACATGGAGGTCTAATAGATATCGCTATCTAACTGTAGCAGACACCACAGCGACCACCATCGAAGAATTTTAGCTGATGTTACAGGACTAGAATCAAATCTTGGATGAGAAACCACATCTCTAAATGCCAAAGAGTCACTAAGGCACTAAGGAATTACCAAATCTGTTTTTTGACCCTTTTAAAGAACACGCTACGGGTCCTGCAATTTCTTCTGCTTTTACTTTGGGCATGGAGTGTGGGCTGCAGCTCTGTCCACCAACTTTGTACTGGTGCTTTGCACTCCTGGGCTCTTGCCTTTTCTGAAATAAAAATTTCAGATTCTTACAAACCATGAGAAATATGTTTATTTTGGGATATACAGATTTTGCACGCAATATCTGTTTTATTTACTCCTCGCAGAAGGAATGTAGTAAAAATAATAGTTTGAAATACAACACCTGAGGAAGGGCTGATGTACCACAGGTTTCCCCTCAGCTCTGCTAATGGACCTCCACACAACTTACAGGGGTTTTCTTTTGGCTTTAGCAAGGCATTTCTGGCTGCCCTCGAGTTGTTCTACTCTGTGATATAATCACATGTTCTGCAAGCAGAAAATGAGTACGTCTGCTATTCATATTCTGGTGCTTCATCATATAAACAATGACTTGAACCTGCCCCGTCAGGGCTGCCATCGTGGTTCATTAACAGACCGAGCAATGCGTGTAACCCCAACGTGAGCGAGTGTCTCCATGGGATATGCCTGACTTCAAGTTCAAATCCAAACACAAAGAGATCCAGCTGAGACCTTTGTTCTTTTCTCACATGGCAAGCACTGAAAACCCCCCTGGAAATTCAGGATGAGATGCGTACTGTGGGTTTCCATAGTGGGAGGCTTTAATACCTATAACGTTCAGTACCTATGGTTTGTGGAAGACCAGGTTTCAATACCCCCCTCCCCTCAGATTAGCTAGTAACGTTAGAAATGCATGTACTGAAATCTCACGACAGAAAAAAAAAAACCCTCTAATATTTTTAGAAACATACTATTCAAAAATTCACACAGTTCTTACATTTTTGAATATTCCCAAGTTGAGTTTTACAGCATAACTAACTTCTGGACAGAAAACCTGAATTGCTTTAAATGGTATGACATTTCACTGCTGCACGGGTTGACAAGTATAATTCAGACAGCTCAGTGCTTGGTTCTGAGTCACTGTTTTAGTCTAGTTTGTAAAGAAAACCAAAAAGTTTCTTAAATACGTATTCTTTTGGGAGAAAAAAATCACTGTAGGATGGAAAGTACAAGATCCCAGCCCAAAAGCTAAAATCAAGGCATAATATTGAAGAAATAAAACAAACAAGCCAACCTAGGAGACATGCACAGTGAAAAGAGGGTATAAGAAAACAACTGAGTGAAAAAAAAAAAAGGGATTGTGAAGGAATTTTCTGCTTTTTGTTGAGTCGCTATTCTCTAATCCTAATTACCATATACTTTAGAAGATAATAAGACAAAATAAGCAGATGAGATCAACAAGAGCAATGAGCCCCACTCACAGATTAAAAGCAGGTGGCAGAATGAGAGAATAACGTGAATGGGAGAGGACTTCTGGTCCAAAGGAGAAAGACAAGGTGGACTCAGCTCGCCCCGACCAGGCCCCCGGCATGGCTGGGGAGAGGGGCAGCCCCCACCGACACCATCCGGGGCATCTTCCTCACCCAAGTAACGTGAAACCGCAGAAAGAAAACTAGAACTCTCAGGTGGTTAAAGTTACAAAAGCTTTTGTCCGTGCCAAACAAAGGACACATCTGAGGCAATGTCATTGGATTAATAAATAAAAGGCAGAGTTTCAACATATATTAATAATCAAAGAATAATATATTAATAATCAAAGAATACAGAATCTGCTACGTATGCAATGCATGTATCTCTCCTTACTGAAAGACAAAATCATATCTTCTAATACAATAATTACAACAAATGTATTTAAGGCACAAGTAAGCATTATCTAGAAAATATAAATTATATAAGTACAACACAAGTCATATGTGTACAAACAATCACCCACTGAGAAGAGCATCTTTACATCACAATCTTCTCTGCTACTTTTCCTACACACACAGCAGATGAAGGTCTTCCTAAACCAGTACCAGCTCTGGCAGCCCTGGGGCAGAACGACACGGGGGGCCTGTGCTCAGGCAACCCCATTGTACCGTTAACACTTAGAGCCACAATCAACAACACATATCAAGTGTTCTGCATGTAATGGCATTGAGTAGCATCTAAATTTAAAAAACTGAGCATATTGCCCATTCAAATGGGATATTTCTCGTTATTTTGATGTTAGATGTGGTTTACAAGGCCAACAAGTTAACAGCACAACCAACAGCTAACAAACTTTGTAACATATGAATGTGGCTCCAGAGATGACAAACATGCTCTGACTCACCTGCAGTTTATTTTCTGGCATACATAGATGCCTGCACTCAGGATTTATCCAGACTCCTTTTCAGTACTGCCAACAGTAAAAAAAATTGAGAGCAATTTCAATGAAGAGTTTCACAGACCAGCAACGTAAATGGTCTTAGGAAGCATGACAGGCCCATGTCTTTCATGAGCATTTGTCATTAACTTATATAAATCTATTGACGGAGGGGGGGAGAACAAAGAAGGAATAAGAAAAAGAAAAACCAAGTGCTGCCTTACTAATTAACCAGAATGGTGATTAAAACACAGGAGTTCCCAGCACCTTCAGCATGGAACTGGTTGGACAACAGGTAAGTCAGAAGCCTGACCAAACTACTCTCTTGAATAACCTGGAGGGTTGAAGGGAACACCTACTTACAGAAAAAAAAAAAATCCATCAGATTATCTGTCTTCTGTTGTTTATATTATTGACCTGATCACTTGGCAGGGAAGGTGAACAATGTGAAGTCAAATTCCCAAATGGTTTAATTCAGCACAGCTTAATTCAGCTTTAATTTAGCACAGTTTCATTGACTGCAGTCCAGCTGGGCTGATTTATTCCAGTTAAAGGGTTGGCCCCATTCTAGTGTAACTGGTGAAAACTATTATCCACTGAAAGCATGATCATAAAGAAAAAGGTATTGAGAGGCATAGTATGAAATACAGGCTGTTGATATACTGAATGCTAACAATGTTTATCGCAAAGACAGCTCACTCCTTCACTGCTGTGATTACAGTTGCCTTTTGTTCCTACGGAGCGAAAGAAGAACATCTTTATTGCTTGGAAGTCCATGTGCTCCTCCTATTTATCTTGCACTTGAAATCTTTCCCCTTAGTTTGTGACAACATAATTATCTCCATGGAAACTAGCTAAATTGTCATGAACTAGAACGCTTGCGTAAGCTCAGGACCCTGCTGCCTTCCCAGCAATCACGAGTGCTGTACAGAGCTGCCATCGTGGGCACGTCCCACGTGGGTCCGCTCCTGTGGAAGTGCCAAAACATACTGCTTTTCCTGTTCATCCAAATTAGACCACCTACTACACTAGGGCTTCATAAACACCTGAATTTTTCAACGCGATGAAGAATTACTCTGGTTTGATACTCAGATATCTGTATGACTACCTCACATAGGCTTATGATGATTTTCAGTCCAGTACAATGTATGTAAGGTGTGATGAAAAGCAACAATGCTTTGCAAAACTGAATTTCCAATTTCATAACCTGAAGACACAAGTCTAGCAAGGAGAATATTTCTTAACATGAGTTAGAAGTTCCTATCATGGAAGTTTAGCAACAATGAGAAGATTAAGTATGGGAGTTCTATTGAAGTATTTTTCCCCTTAGTGCTTTTGAAAATCCCACTGCACACTATTAGTTGCAACTATGCTGGGCCAATCCTATTAGCGCTCTCCCTTAAGTGTTCACAACTTCCCCTGGAAGATGTGTTCCTCCATTTCAGCACATATTTCATAAATTAATTGCAGGTTTTTCACAGTTAAGTTGCATTCATTTTATTTTAAATTCAGCATGCAATGATGCTTTGGGTAATATTACAGAGACCCTCGAATACTTCACCATACTTACTAAATAAATAAATGTGTATATAAACACAGATTTTTCTGAGGATAGAGGAAAGGGAATCGTGTGGTAACATACCATGCATTTGTAACATATTGCAGATATCTAAAGGCCAAATTATTTTTAGCCTGCTTTCCTAAAGAAATGAGTCTTTTGTGCTTGTGCCTCTCTCTGTACCTTTGAATGTGCTGGCCAGTTCCCCTCGACAGACAGGCAGTATTATCAGAGAGATTGTTGCTAAAGATTTCAGAGCCAGATCCTGTCCCCATTAAGGGGATGCTCAGAGGACTTGGTCCCTGTAGGTTCTCACAGTGTCACTGCTGGCTGCTCACGCTGAGGACAGGCTTACCCCTGGACTAGCAGGGATCTGTGCTGTCTTCCTCCCCTCTAACTACACAAGAGTTTATGGGCTATTGGGGAGAGATTACAAAACATTAAATTAAACAACTTCATCAGTAGACAGGGCTGGAATATGGAAAAGACTCTGAGGTACTGCCATGGAGAAGATGAGATGAGGAGAAATAAAGTTGCTGACACGGAACGTGTTAAGGAATTGGATAGAAATCTGCAAGACTTCATTAGGGAAGGTTCATAGGGGAGTTGTTCCTGAAAAAAACAAGTGCTCTCTTATTGTAAACCAATTAACTGGAATTCCCTGTCAAAGGTATTGCTATTTTTGTAAATTATTTCCAGAGAACAGTCATCTAAATTTACTAACGCTTTCTGTTTCAGGTGAATACATAAGGCTTTCCTCCCCCAAGCTACTCATTTCTAAAACTGTCCTGTGCTCCAACAACAGCAATTTCATCCCACATTGTATTTAGTAAATTGCACTGAAGTGCATGAAGCCTTCCCATAATCTCTGTAAACATGGCTGTATGTCTAAAGGCAACTGTTACATATGGGTCATTATCTATTCTATTGCTTGATATCTCCTATTCATGACCATGTCATCTCAGTAAAAATGAAGTTGTTTTGCATTTAGGTGCCAAGCAAGATGTTCTAAAATATATAAGATACAAATATTTCCACAAGCATAATTTGATATTCACATAGTAGATTATATCATACCTATAATGCCTTTAAACCAAACAAAACATACACCTGAAGATTTAAAGAACTCCACTAGCACTAGGTATTTTGCTTTGAATGCATTATTACCTGTTTACGTATTCCCTTCTCCTGGGCAGTGGTAACGAGTGAATCTGAAATGTTTTGGAGGCTTTTTCACCCATCTGAAGTTTAGTATAAATTGACTCAGGAAAACAAGAAGCCAGGCACAACAATTTTCCTGAAGCTCCGGATGCTGCGTGACACAGTTTACACATATGGTGTGGCACCTGCTGCTTATTATGTACAAATCAAACAAGCTCATCATTCTTGTAAAACATTTCTCCAACATGAGCCTGTTAAACTCCCTTACCTTCTATTTCTCTCTAATTTTTCGACATCACAGTCCAAAGGTGAAACCCACTACCAGGACCAGAGCAGTTTGCCACCAGGGAATAGACTGCAGCGAGTACCCTGGTTCAAAAGCCTTTCAGGTTGTGGTCCTGTAAGATCAGGCCACAGGACCCACCCACAACAGCTGAGAGCACTTAGGAGAACCCCTTCCCTGGTTTCATCCTATGGGTGTGCATTTCAGAAGCTCTAGGCTAGACTGAAAAAACCCCGTAGTACCCAAAAGTATCTAACAGGAGTAGCAGAAAGCCTGTAAAATCAATGCAAAATGCACAAAAACACAATTATTAACCATCCCCATTTGAATCAACACGGTAGAATTCTAACTGCTGGAGCGGGGCAGCCTCGGTGGTTACCCCAGTGCAATTTAACAAATGCAGAATAGTCTTCAATGTTCTTTAATAAAACTGTCCCCTGGTGGTGGCAGAAGAGTGGAGACGCAGTGCAGCTGCTAAAGGGTTCGTGAGGATCTCTGAGTTATCTCCTACACTGCTTCCCACTGCTGCCCTTGCCTTAGGTCTGCAAGAGGCAGAACACATTTAATGACCTAACAACTAGCAAGGAAAGGATTTAATTATATGATAATTTAATGGCTGGGGTAGACAGGGCTTGTGTTATGAAATGAGACATCTCACAGGAGCACGTCAGTGAAGCACACACCTCAGTTTGTATTTCCATGTGCTTTTTGCTCTGGATTACCCACCGTGCCCTGCAGAAATGACCAGCTGATGTGTGTCCACCCTGTGATTGCACGAAACAGCATAAGGAAAAGGGACCATCCTGCTTCTCTGGGCAGCTGTGTAAGCCAAGTAGCTTTGTAGTACAGCAGATCAATTACCCAGTCCATAATTACCCTCTCAAATTCCTGTTGCTTAAACAAAAACACAAAAACTTTCCATCTAGTTTTCATATAGAGAAGATGATGCTGGAGGAAGAGGGTGACATTTTCACATGGATTCTTTCTTTCTTTCTTGATAATAGAAGGCCAGATTCTGTAATTTTAAATTCTTGTATAAGAGTTTGGATTCACTGTTCTGGAACAGGACAAAATAAAAGTTGTGCAGTCAGGCAGAAAATAGTAAAAAATAACAGTAATTCAGAATAAAGACAATCAGAGATGATACATAAATCTCTATAAGAAGCCACTGCCCAGCATTTTAATAAAATACTTCACAATGGGCTATTTTGTGATATTCTTCAAAAACTAATTTTTTCCTAAAAGAAGAAATTTAACATTTTTTTGCCATAGAACACACCTCATTACATTTAACTATAATGTGAGGGAAAGCAGTCATACATGAGTTATACATCATCAATAACAGAAAAAGAACCAACTATTGGTAGCAAGCAGATTTATTAAAAAATTTTGTGAGTATATTTAATCTCTGTTAACTTTTCCCCCTACAACTAAGAGTAGGAGTTTCTCTGTCATTGCAACACTGAAGCATCATCTATCATAAGAGGAACAAAAGACCAAAGCACTATTTAAAGATGATAACAGGAAAGGCTTTGTGAGCCTTTCATGCTCTCAACCTAATTCTGAATTCTCCCTTTCTCAATTATTTCTATATAGTACTATATAAAATCATGCATCTATCTAATGGAAGATTTCATCCAGAGGTCAGGATTTAAAATAATACTCATACTAAGCTATAAATTTTTCATGTTCTTTCTCAGCTTCAAACACTTCTTTCCCCCTAGTTTTCATAGCAGTTATACTAAATAGATGAAGGTATCTGTCGTAAAATAGTTTATCCTTAGTGTCTGAGTATTTAGGCCCTAATGGCTATTTATTTGTTAAATTTTTATAAGGTAATACTTCTCATGTCCTTAGTACTTTTCTCAGAGGACCTCAAAGCATTTCACAAATTATAATGAACAACATCCCGATCAGGTTCAAATCTTTATTCTCATTGTACCACTAGAGAAGGAGAAACATGGGCAGTTTTTTGCAAGATTTTAAAAAATCTTAAGCTTGTGGCAGAGTTAAGAACAGAACCCATAATCACAGATGTCCAAATGCTTTGGACACAAAAGCTTTAGTTCAGAATGTGTCTCATTCTTGTTCAGAACTATTTTCTATGCTACTGATTTTGTAGACAAAATGCAGCAGAGCACTGAAGTCTTTCAGTGTTTTTTGTCTAGCCATAGGTACATGAAGTATTTATTCACATGTTGACATGAATTGTGTCTATGTAGCCTATGAGAATTCTTTCTTACTCTGTTTTCTTTCTACTACTTCTTCAATTTTTCCACTTCTCATCAATCCTCCACAAGTACAGCACATGCATTTTAATGGAGAATACATCAAAGGTCCACAGTGATGCCTGGCTACTCAACAGAATGCCAAACTGGTGAATCACAGCTCACAGACCAAACAAAGACCAATCTACACACTCTACATGGGCTCGGTTTTTAATCTCTGTACCCAGGAATATACTCAGTGTCTTTTCCTGGGCTCAACAACATTCAGCTGTGCTTCTACCATTCACACACAGTTTTTGCAGCCTTCTTGAAATAACAGCAAAATTTCTAACACCTAGATCTGTTAGAACCTTGTCTTTGCCAACCATCCTGAAAATATCTTTAAACGCATTAAAATTCTACTTGGAGAGTTAAAGCAAAAACTAAGGTGGAAAGATTTTTACAGACTAGTGTTCGAGAGATTTAGATTCTTGCGCTTGCAAAAAGAGAGGATAAGAGGAGAAGGGAGAATAGAAAGGGAATATAAGTTATCAAGAGGACTTAATTTATATCTTAGATGAAGTCAGTTCTGTAAAGCATTGTTTGTCTGGTGGAATGAGAAGCAGGGATGAATGAATGGCATGTAAGACAGTTCCAAAATTTCATCCATTTCCAATAAGTTCCATCCATTTCAGTAATAGTGCTGTTGTTGCATAGGGCCTCTCCCCTCTGTAGAATAATTTCATTTTTAATGGAATAAATACATAAATTTAAAATCTTAGAGCTTGGCTGCAGCCATTAGTTGCCTATTCACATGTCCACCTATTCTTGAAAGGACACTTCCTTACCATCTCTGTACACTGGCAAGTCAGAGGGCAGAATAAAATGAGTAAAGTGGAACTAGAAGTTGAAAACCAGATTTCTAATCCACAAAAATGCTGTGTTACCCCAATATTGGGTTGATTATTGTCCCTTTTCACATGATGACTACCAGCAGAGCCCCACAGTACTGAAGACCAGGGTAAGAAAACATAAGAGGACTCCCATCTCCAGGGTGCAGCAGCAGCAGCTCTGCACCAGCTTTACACCAGCGTGACTCTGCAGAGCTGTTGTGATGCAGGGATGCCTCCAGCACAAAAATCTACCCTTATGGCTGATAAGAAACACCAGAAATCTAATGAAAATAATCCATTCTGTAGCCATTTGATTTACAACCAGATGTGCTTGACCCAGGATTAATACATGAACACATCAACATAAATCCTGTGCCAACAGTGACCATAATGACCATAATCCAAACACTTCTCTCCTAAGCACTGCTGGAGGAGTAGAAGAGGGACAGGTCTGTGCCCAGGACAGACAGTAGGAACAAGGATTCTGATGGCTTGGGGCCATCTCCCTTCCTTACGTCTCCAGAGTGCCACTTAATTCTCCCCACTGCTGACTAGGCTGTCAGAGGAGGCTCAGGATCTGATTCTGAACAAACAGGGCAGCTTTTCTGGGTACACCTTCAAGACATTGCTCAAGGATGCCAAGAGAACTCATCAGAGAAGATCTAATAAATATTGACAATCTGATTTCATAGCAGCTTTTGTTTTCTTTATCCAGGGACCCCAAATTATCTATAGGTCTAGCAGAGTCCTGATGTTATTTGTGCATCACATACTGCAGGTACTGCTTGGCATCAAAGACTAAAAGGTATTTCTTTCTAAGGCACATAACTTGTTAGGAGCTGTCTGGACCTGGAGGCATCAAACATCTGTAGAAAAACTAAAACATTCACGTATTTTAAAGTGTTTAGAGTTCAAACCAACCCAGATACACTCTCCCTGCTTGCAGAGAACGAAATGGGCTCCCATTCATTCCCCTTTTAACCCCAATACATACCTAAATCAACTGGGAAGGGCGAGGTGTAACCACAGCTGAGTGGAGGCTACAAAACCAAAGCTTTGGAGTAGAGAAGTTTGTAAGAACTTGTCCTTCTCAGAAGGCATATCTATGTATGATATTATCAGGAGGACAGTGTCCAAGCAAACCAGAAGTAAAGAACACTTTAGAAACAGGAGAGCAGGGGAAAAAAGGTTGTTGGGGTTTTTTTTGGTTTTTTCTTTTTTAAATTAAATACTCTTTCCTAGTTTTCCTTGGCTAATTAGCATCCCTTCTTAGCGGTTTAAGTAACTGCTCATTTAGATCAGTGAATGATTGCTCTGAGATTAGGGTGTGGGAAAAATCTTTCTGTTGGGAATAATCTACTTATGCTACTGTTTATTTGAAGCAGTGATAAACATAGAGATTTTCCTTCCATATGTGCCAAGTATAAGAGAAAGCAGAATGATTAATGAACCCTTGCATTTTACCAATAAATTACTAACTTCAGACACAAATTTATAGTTTTCATTAGTACAAGTTTCATTAGTTTCATTGCAAGCAGTTCTTGTTTTTTTAAGAATGTTTATATTATTTCTGTTTGATCTGCTGGGAATGACATTTTGCGCACCATTATTTATAATCTACAAAAATTAATTATGCTTCTAATTAACAGCATGAAAATAAATTATTGCTCGAGGAGTTATTTATTCAGTTGTAAAGCAGAAGCTTTAAAACTGTATATATATATACACATTTCATTTGTGCTTCTAGGGTTTTCTCTTTTTTCCTCTCCTTTTTACTTATTAATTTCTTCCCAGATTTCTGAGGTCCATTAAAGCTTGGCCTTTGTGAAAGTTTTCAGAAGCTTAAATTTACTTCTTCTTCAATAAACAGGAGCGAGATATGCAATTTGATATACATTTCCCTTTCTATACAAAGGATAAGTCACCTAAATAAATTAATAATGGGAAAGAAAAAGTGAAACTAAACGACTGGTTAATATTCTCCCTTCTCATGGCCATTTAATGCAATTAGCAGTTGTGGAATGTGCTAAAGGTGGCTCCAGAGACTGACATCTCGTTATCTAGACAGCACATAAACAGGACAACCATCATGCAAACTACTTTATTTCACCCTACTGTTTTATTCAGGTGCAATTAGAAGGAGTCACTTTGTGATGGAGGTAGGACACCCTGTCCCACTCCATTGTCACCTCCTTTTGTCAGGTGTCACTCCCGGGTGCAGGTTTGCTGGACCTCAGTGGCTTGTTCTGACACCGTCTGTCTCCTCTCAGAGTCTCCCAAGAGCTGTTGGGTGACAGAAACCCTCTGCGACAAAAGGGACTGAGCAAATGCAACCACGCAATTACTCTGTTTGTGCCTGTTTTCCATACATTTACAAGTTAATGGTAGACACAGTCATAAAAAATATTTTGAACTGATGTTGCAGCATATTCAGAGAAAATGCACTTTACATCATAAATATTCATTCACCCAAATTTAAAAAGTAACTACTCCACATAGGGTGGCAGGGAAATTGTCAACGGTGTTATGTCCAGGCAGAAAACCTCCAGTTTTGAAATGTAAACAACCAGAAACTTAATTTCAAAACATTTTATGAACTGCAGTGTGTTCACATAAATCCTTTCAAACAAGTGAACCTGGGCTGTCTGCTCATGGACACTGGATAGAGAAAGAAGGCAGCTCGGAAATTCTTAATTGTTAAGCCAGAGATAACCTAAGCATGTTTTTTTTAAAACTAAGATGACAATTAACTACTGAACTAATTTATCTGAAGTTCAATGAATCCTTCATAGCCTTTAGAAATGAAGATTAAGCCACCTAGGGCAGTTTCCAGTAGTGCGTCCACTGCCTATTTTAGGCCATGGTGCACATACAAGCCTCAAAAATGCGGGCGGTGCAGACCTCCCTCCCTTTCCCCAAGCCCCCAACATCAGCTGAGGTTTAGCACTTGGGCAAAGGTGAACCAGCAGTACCTCTGCTGTCCTGCAGACAGAGTGCCTCCTGTTCCTGCAGAGCCGCTTCCCACTCTCCCAGTTCCCAGCCGGCAGCCGAAGCCCCGCACGCCTGTCCACGACGGTTCCACGGCTCCCCGCAGGGTCAGGAGGGCTGAAGGGACCCCTCCGCGTCCTGGGCAGCCAACCTGCCTTGGTCTGCCACCTGTTTCCTGGAGACTGGCTCTGGCACAGTCCTCTTCAAAGGAAGCTGCAGGAGCACCCGGGGGCTTTTGGACGCAGCCGTGAACTAAATGTATTAGGAGGCAACATACGGAATAACTGAATGTAAAGCACTACCAAGAACCAAATGCACCCAAGAAAGGTCTTGTTGAACCACTGAACGCTATGGCACTCAGACCATATTGATCTGAAACTTTACAATAATGGTACAGTAATTTTGCTTTAAATATACAGCACATATGGAAGGGGAAGCCTTCCTTTTCGATCTGGTCCTTGATCATCCCTTTTTCTTGGTGGGTCATGTTGCAAATGTAATGAGACTATCAAAAGGTATGTTGGACAGTTTTATAGAGTAGCCTAATAAACAGATGCAAGTAATGAACAGCTACCAGATAGATTAACATATCTTCTTTCTAATAAAATGTAATGTAAAGTAGATGGATTGTGATACTCAACAACCTCAGTAGTGGAATTAAAATTGAATTATATAAAAGAAAAAACAGCTCTGTTCTGATTTCAAAATTATGATGATCTACTATTATGATCCATCACTAGCAGAGCAGTAGGTGAAACAGTAATAAATCACTCTTATTTATAATGCAGCAAATTATAAGAAGTATCAAGCAGAGTAATAATTCATTTTCACTTCAGGTCATAATTAGACATCTACTACATTGTATTTTTCTATAGGTATATCAGCAGCTTGATAATTCATAATCCATCACACAGAATCAAAACAAATGGAAACCAAGTAAAAAACTATTTCTCTCCCTTGTGGATTTAACATATGCATTAAGTAACTGGAATAAGTACAGATATGCAGTATACACAAGTGATACGTAGTATATTTTTTCTATTATGCCAATATATTTCAATAATTTGTGCAAAATTCCCTAATGGCTTTTGAATTTGAGAACTTATTAAAAACAACTGCATGCTTCCAAGCATACATTTACCAGGTATTTGCCAAGCTTTTTGGATAATACAGGGCGTGATTATCAGCCAAATAGGGGCTGCTGGTTTCCTCTTGGTTTTGGAGTGCTCAGCCATTCAAGGGAGATTAGCAGCAAACTGGTATGGATTTGCATTGGAGGGAGGAATTCAGTTATTTTACCTTCTCCCTTTTCTTGTTCTTCTCCCAGTGTGAGAAATTTTGCTTCATGGATCATGCAGGAAGTGCTGTGCTGCTAAAAAGCAGCAACTGTGATACACACCTGCTCAGATCAGTGGAGTTTATTATAACAAGGATTAGAGAGTCTTAGTCATATTTACAAAGAGTTTCTCTCCAAAGCAGAGTGAAGCCCATGTAGCTTATTCTTCATAAATAAATACCTTTCTTAAAAAAGCAGCGCAAGACCAGTTTGGACATAGAGACATTGTATTTTCCCTTGAGATACCGTGAGAGCAGCCTTGCTGAGGAACGTGCTGTTTCCTTGGTGCCAGATCCAGCCATCTAAGGTCCAGGACCACCATACTTGGTTTTGGTCATACAGCCAGGTTAGTACCTGCAAGGGTCTCTGCTGCACAGAAACTGCTCATTAAAGATGAAAATGAGACACTGCGTTGTACATCTCCCAGTGGCACAGCCGAGGTGGCCCCAAGGCAGATGGATATCCTGCTAAAAGCCACCAAAGGCAAGGCAGGAGTTCAGAGACATCTGGGGAAATTTATAGCAAACTGCTTAAACTTCCTATGGGTTATGGTGTTACTAATGCCCTGTGTCACTCAGCTTGTCACCTCCCCATCCTCTCCTGCCATGTGTGACCTTTCACTGGAGCTCTGCCCCTCCGCTCAGGCTCCTGTCACTGTGACCTGTTCTGGCAGTGACAAACAGCACATTTCAGTCCCGGTTTACAGATGGCCCAGGTCAGGCTTTAGCACCTCTGAGCATTATTCTACGATCCTAGTGATTACAGAGTTACTATGTGAGAACATCTGTCTGTCACTGAAAGGGTATCCTCGCATCGTTTTGTCACTCCTAAGGCCACAGCTGGAGCGAGCAGCACCCCTGTAACAAAACAAGGCAACTTCTCAAGAACGCGGTGGCAAACATGAAGGTAAGCTGTCCATCAGAACAGTGGCTTGTGCTTCACCAACCTGCAAGTCAAGAAGACGTTCGTAGCGTCCTGTGGTGGCCAGAGGTCCTTTGGTCGAGCTCCTGCAGCCCTGGCAGCGCTCGGAGCCAGCAGGGTTAAACACGTCCCTCCCCGATGGGAATTAAGCAGCAGTTCCCTGTGGCAGGGGGGACCTGCCCCTCCGGCTCTGTGCGTGCCACGTTCGCTGGAGACATCTGTCTGATAAATAGCTCATTTTGCAATCACTATCATATAATTTAGTACTTTGACAGGTGCATAAACTTAACATGAGCTTTATATAAATATTAAACAGCCTTTCTAAAAATGAAAGCTCTGAAATGAACACAGTTCCCCAGGCCTGCCTTAATAATTATTCTGAGGAACGGTTTTGCTGAAGAAGAAAGGGAGAGATTTCTGTAGTGAAAGAGCATTGGAGTAATTTGGTGATATTGTATCTGGGTTTGTGACTCCCAGTTTCAGGTGCAACTGAACCAAGCTTTCCTTTCTTCCCTTTATTTTGGGATTCTTTTGTTTGTTTGCTCATTTGTTTTCCGTGGTGGTTTTTGTTGTTGTCGTTTTGGGGGGAGGGGTATTGCTGTTTGTTTTTTAATTTTATTTTAATTCTCATACTGTTCAGGACCCTCTCTTTTTTCCCTCTCCCGAAGAGAGAAGTTTACTATACATTTGCAACAATATCACAGAAGGGGATCAAGGCCGAGTGAACACACAGGAAGATTTCAGAAAGCAATGATAGAATTAATGGAGATGTTCCATCCCGATGAGAGCAGCCTTGCTGAAGCCCTTCATCCCGCGGTACCCCTGCTATTGTCCACCTCCTTCCTCCTGGCCGCTGCTCCTGCCCTTGCTGGGCACAGCTTTGTTCCTGGAGAGGCACTTCAAGGAAAAATCCTGAAGCCTTTGTGCTGCCTATTTTGCCTTTTTATTTTTTTTCCCCCTCACAGACATTGATTTTACCAAGAATGTACTCCACTCTCAGCAATCAACATGAAAATACTGTGGCACCATTTCCGAGGGCACCTTTCTTGTTTTGCGTATTACAACAGATCATTTAAAGCGAATGATACCAATGAAACTTGCTGTTTAACTCCTTGTAAAAATGTTCTCTTCTGTCCTTAAACGCAGTATTTAAAGTAACCTCTTACGAGGCCTTCCTCTTGTCACAATGACACATCTGAAAAATAGTGGTTTAAATATACTCCTGCTATGCCCTAATAATGACAATTAAAGGTTACACAAAATACTTGCCTCATTTTAAAGATTTTTTTTTAATGGTAATCAGATAAACGAGCTGTCCAACACAACTGAGACAGCCAGTCTTGGGATGCAAAATTAAGAGCCACTGACTCATATCAGCCACTGCTGCCTCCTAATTCTCCTCTGTGGTTAAATCTGAAGGGTCTTCTTGGCCAAGGATGGTGTTCATGCCTTGAAACCCTGACAGAGACTCTCAGTGAGAGTCACAATGTAAATCACACAATTTCTGACATGTCTGCCTCCATTCCTTTCGGTTACACTGTTTTTAAAAACACCATCACTGTTTATAACCTATTTGTTTATTCATTACTTGTGTAAATTCCATACATTCCATGCCTCACTGGATTTTTTGCTCATTTGCTATTTTTGTACTGCAGGGAAACAGGTTTAGAGTAAATTTAGCTCGGTGATGAGGACTTTCTTTTTTTCCCCTATAGCATCATCTGTATTTCAGTCTTTTATGTCTCTCTAGAAATCCCTTGCTGACATGCAGATACAAAGAGAAAAGAAATATTCAAGCATCACTTCTATTAAGGATTAAGTTCTGCTGGGTATGACATTGAAGGTGAAGTTTTCAAAAGACAAACTTTCCCACAGGATTGAATGACTCGATTCTAAAAATGCTTTCTTAAATTGGCAATATATTAATAATGGCCTTATGCAAGCACAGTTGCTGTGGAGCTCATTTTGGTGACACATCAGAAGCAAAGCAAGAACACAAAATCCAGAATGTTCTTTCCTTTTATTATTTGGTATTCAGACACTGAATATGTTTTACTGTCTTTTTTGTTTGTTTGTTTGTTTGTTTGAGGCTGGTGAGTTTATCGGATAAGTTGATTCATGACATGGAGCTGTTGCTCTCCCTTTAACCCCCAGGGCAGTGCTGGGGGTGCGAGCTGGGTGCCTGACTCTGCTGCCCTGGGTCATCACGATGCCCACAAAGTGCAGGAGGAAAGGCAGCCTGGACTCCGCTTTCCTAGCCTAGTAAAATCAATCTAGTATTTAATCGGTTTAGTGTGGTATTTAAAGGGAGGTGCTAGCAGCTGCTCACCTCAGGTTTTGGTCTTGTGTGTGCTACTCTAATACACAGAGATCTCATCTGTGGAAAAGGGAGAATTAACTACAAATAAATGCCACTGTAATAAGTTAATATGCACATTCTACCAACAGAAAATGCAGCCATGGGCAAATAAGTTGAAAATATGGACCAACTATAAATATAACATAATACAAAATCAAGTTGATTAAATGTAAATTCCAAGAATATTTACCAGAAGTTTTCAGGAAAATCCAATTCTTGTGACTACTATATCAAACCAATTCTAAACAAACCTCTATTGGACTATTTCTATAACATGTTATCTTGCCTCCCTCCTTACATGAATAAAACCCCGAAAGTCCCTCATTATTATTTTACCAGAATAACGGTAACTAAGTCGAGTATTTGCTTATGTTGAAGTGACTTTTAAGGACAGATTTTTCCAGTAAAACAATATGGACGTCAATAAAGTAAGAGAGCTCCCAAAATATTTAGCAGTGGTTATTTTTAAGACCCATCTGAATTTCATGGACAGGTTTTATCATGTGTGATTTCCATTCCATTTTCTTCATCTCTGTTATAGCATAAAATTTCATCAAGTGTAAATGTCAGATCTTTTCTTTATTATTTGCTAATGTCATAAAAAGCTGAATTGTTTGCTTTGTTAAAGGGCTTACTGAGCATTGACTTTTCTTTATTTGTATTTTACTACCAAAAATGTTTTAAAAAATAAAATAATAATAAAAAATTCCCATCTGAAATGGGATTTAAATAACAGAGCAAGGTTTGCCATTATCATAAGTGTATAAAGTGCTTTGTGAGTAATAAAATGGATCATGGATTCTGGATAATTCAAACTGAAATGTTATGTTCAGTATCAAGATTAGATTACATTAATGTAGTTCATTTTAAATGGTTTAAAGGCCATCAGATGCATGTGAAAAGAATCTGTATCATAACTTAGAATAAATAGACTGAGACATTTGTTTATAATGTCAGTGCTAAACAAATCTATTACTGCATTTCTGCATGTAACATTATGTTACTACTGTTATTAAACAGGCAGAGCATGAAGATAAATTATAGCTTTAATTATAAACATTACCTTTGTATATTTATTAATTTAAAATGAAACAATGTTCACTAACCTTGGATTGTTTATATTTTCTAATATTTTAATTAACTTTGGTTTACTTATATAACTTCTTTGCTGCTGCTTACACTGCCACTTAACTTGTATAATCTAACTTATCATACTACATGCTATCCAGGAAATCATACAATGCTGTTATGGTTAGTTTTGCTATAAGATACATAGGAAAAAAACAGAGTTAATGACCGATGGGAAGCCCTTTTTAAGCTTATTCTTAGATATAAACTCCAGCCTTGCTTTTTTTTCCCAAACTGCACCCATCTCACCAAGATGCTGGCCATAATGCAAAGAAAACTCTGCTTACTCTGAAACTGGTCCATTTGACATTATGCCCTTGGTTCAACATTGCTGGCATTCATTCTTAAAGTGATTTGGGGAGCAAAAAAAAGTCCTTGAAGGACTCCATGTTTATTATAGCTCAATAACGAGCAGATAATGGGTTATATGGAGGAATTAAGGTCATAATGCAGCCTGAAAATTTTCTTTGCCTGGTTGAAATATTTCAGAAGAAGAGAAACTGCTGAAGTTTCAAATCCCTGGATGAGTTTCAAATCCTTCCAACTTCCAGCTAGAAAATAGGAAAACAAGCTTAACAGTGAAATTTTTACTGTTGCTTTACAATGAACGTCTTTAAAACCTCCAGGCAGAAAAACTTTGCTAAAGTCAAAATAGGACTCAGCTGACTTCAACTGCAACTCTGGGGGGCCACCTGCAAACCCCCAGCTGGGACCAGGGCTGGGCAGTGTGGGCTCTGTCCTGCTCTGGTCCTCATGCCCTGATAACTGGCCATTATACCAGCATTTGTCTTAGGAACAAAGGTTTAGGTATGGCTGGTGAAGTGGCTAAGAGATGAAGACATCCCCATATAAATGCCTTTCAATTTCATGTTAAATTCTGCTATTAAATTTTGGCTTATGCTTATATGGGTTCCCTTTGTCCCACAAATCTGGCAGAAAATTTGTTTAATCCTGACTCTAATTTGAATATTTTAAGAGAATCTTCAAAATTTATCGTATTTTATATAATTTAAGTCTTAGAAAATAAATTTTGTCAAGAAAATGAATTAGCTATCTTTAAAGGAAAAATAAATCTTTGAATAAGAGCATCTTTAAATTAAAGTAAATAACACAAATATTTTTATTGAATTCTTGCCTCCAAAGATGGAGTTGCCTTAGTAACCATGAGACAGAGGCACTAAAGGGAATGAGCTAAACAGGCCTGAGAGTGGAATGAAATGCTAACACATTTTTAATATTAAATAGAAAGCCTAAATGAAGTTCTATAAAGGCTTTGCATTCTGTGATCCTTATCTTTAATATGCTACAGCATCATCTATTCTGAGTAACTGGGAAGCTCAATATACCCCGTTTTCTAAATGTTACCCCATTTGGACCCAATTCTGCAAAATTTGACCGGCAAAAGAGTTGAAGATGACTTGAATCAGGATTAATTGTGTGGGGATTCAGCCGACGTTCCGAGAGAAGCCTCGGGTGTCCTCTCCATTGCAACCAGCTGCGCATTATTGAACAGTGTTTTCCAGGACTCTGGTCAAGACCTATCACATCTGAAATGAAACAAACAGAAGGAAGTCCAGATCACTCCATCCCTTTTCACATTGCAGGAGCAGAACAAAAGGGGGGCAGGAACAGGGGGGGACTGTTGAAATATTTCTAAGGGGCAAAACAGAATTGGACTTTGTGGGCAGTTCCCCAGTGTTTCAGTTCCCCAGCCATACTGTAGCTACTTGACCATATGGCCAAGATTCTCTTGTTGTTTTAAGAAATTAACATATTTTTTACTGTGACCCCAAAAAGGGGGGATTTTACTCTTTTAATTGGCACCTTAATTACAAATAAATGAGCCCAAATGTTGCCATTTTTCTACATTCTGCAAAACTCTACTTCAGTCTTTACCTAGGACCATCTAAACTTCTCTGTCCTTACAAAATATATACCATACTGAGTTACAGTCCTAGCAATGACAAAAAATAACCTTATTAATTATAAACTGCCCGTTTTCCAAAAGCTTATTGCTAATCCAGTCTAAGAGCAGTTGAAACTCTTTAGTGAGATCACATGTTAATTTCTGACAATCATCACTAAAACTGTCTAATTATTCCAATTCATTATTCATTATGATGACTGAAACCTCCTTTATCAGCTCTTTTGACCTCTATAGTTTTATTATTCTTTAAATCATTTATAGCATGTCTCTGAACATAGCTGAAATTGTAATTAACCTTAGAGATATCATCAAATATTTTATCAAGTTCTTCATCCAAAAGTTTGGAAAAGGTTAGGAGTAGTAGGCAGAACTAAAAATAAAATGTCCTCAGTGGTAGACCTTGCCCATCCAAAATTTGTTGTGAAATAATGATGTAAAATCAAGGTTATATATGAACGATGGAGAATCATCATTCTTCCTTTAGAAGAATATTGTCTTAGTTCTTGCATAGGACGACAGTATTTTTAATGATATCCAATTAAACTCAATAAACCAATTAGCATTAACTCTCAGGGTAATTACATCTCTGGGCTTGACAAAGATCATACTTCAACCAACACGCTAGCAGAGCTTGGAGACCGAATAAATGTGTGGTTTACCTCACAAGGTCATCTCCCTGATGTTATTAGCCCTGACAAAGGAGCGGCGCTGCAAGAGCACAGCAAGATGGCAAATGTGCACACTTGTCTGAGCCGGCTTTTGCCCAATTCTCTTGATAGGCAAGAAACATCTCCTGGCAAAGCTTAGACAAAACTCCGCACCATTTCAGCCCTTCTTAACAAAAACGGAGGAGAAAAGCAATGTAGCCATGCAGAAATTAAAATAGGGAGTGCCAAGGTAATGCAGCTCTGCTTCGTACGTGCTGGGAAGGCTGGCAGAGCAGAAGAGGAGCCGCCCGTGCGGGGCGTAGCTGGGAGAGGCTGCGCTGCGAGGCTCCTGTGCCTGCCCCAGGAGCCCTGGGTGAGGCAGTTCTCTGGCTGGGCTTCCCAGCAGTTCTGTTCCTGGGCAAAGAACTTACGGAAGAGAAAAGGACCAAAGCAAAAAATGTTGTGTTCATTCCAAACCAAATTTGGCCAAGTTTATGACACCATCTTAATATAGCTCAGGAAATGCTTAAAGGTTGATTTCAGAGTCTAGTTCCAATTTCAAACATGCATTTTCTTTAGATTTTACTTCGTTTAGATTGTGCAAATTCAGCTTCCTACTAACCAAATATGCAAAATGTTATTAGAACAAGACAAGGGAAAAGAATGATCTTACTGTGATCCATTTTTTTTTTGGTGGATGGAAACAGTGTAAGAAGTGATTGACTACACAGCATTATAACACTTCCTGCTGGTGTTAACAAATGTCTTAAAATGCAGAATTGAGAAAGGTGATAGACAACTGTTACTGCGATATATATAATAAGTTTATTTCTGATTTGAAAATAAATTGATCTCCAATTCAGTTGCACTTTTTTAACTAGTTCACCTTTCCCTAATACCTTCACTTGATCACATCAAGAAACCTTAGGAAGAGCATTTGAGAAGAGATAATACTAATTCTACTGTGACACATTTAATATTATGCCAGATTTGACAGTTGGAAAAAATCCTATTTCCAGCATGATTTTTTCCATTGAGTCTTAACCACAGAATTTGTTTTTAAAAGATTTTAAAAGTTACATTTGAGCTTCAATGGTGGGTGCTTCATATTTGAGAAAACAGAGATGAAGCAGCGATTGTGCTTCTAAACCCTGAAATATCCAGGGCTAAATCTTGCTCTGAAATGCATCAAGCACACATTTCAAAGGCTATTGCCTTTTCCCTGGCTCCAGTGCTCCCCAGGGGCACAACCTCCTGAAGAGGAAAGGGGGGAATAACCACACCTAAGTGCCTTCCCCACGGGTCTCCTGCTGTTCTTCTGCGGTGGCAGCTGAGACAAATACGAGAAGATGCAGATGGCCTTTGGAGGTAGGTGGGGGTGACTCGCAGGATTTGCTCAAACGAGACTGTCTGAAGGTTTGGGGATTGTGTCCCACAGGTGGGAGCCACATTTGTGTGGCTGAGACTCCAGAAGATTTCTTTTCCAATTTCCCAGCACATATCTGAGATGTTGTTCCACGGATGTTGTGTATATAATCTTACTAACAGACCAGTTTAATCAGGTCTGCCACAGTACCTTAGCTATCATTTACCTGACTGTGATTTATACCTTGCATATTTAATAGCTATGTGATTTACCCACTTAACCAAAAAAAAAAAAAAAAACAGACAAATATTAACAAATGTTATACTGTGAACTCAAATTAAATATGATGTGTTTATTTCTCTGGATTTTATACTGTACTAAATAAAGCTCACAAGCTGAATCTGTAGAGAAGAAAAAAATTCTTCCTAATTATACCTTTCTAATTTCTTACTAGAAATCAAAGCATCATTGCTGATACAGCTAAAAAGCTCTCGTTATGTCCCACTCATCCTTAGCCCCAGATCTTTTTCCAGTAGCAGGCGACCCTTTATCTCCCCCTTTTCCCTCCAGGTTAACCGCATCCAGCATTGTCCAAAGGGCTGCAACACATCTTGTGACATTTCATAAGCTTTATAGATTCCATTTTTCCCTTTTACTTGTTTCCTCTGGTAGTTTTAAATCAGTTTATCTCTCCCACGGAGCAGAGGTCCCGACCTGACACGGACCTTTGACCGAGGCAGTGCTAACACAAGAGCTCACTTATCAGAGCCGAGCGCCTTGGAAACCCAGAGACAGCTGGCACTTCCTGAGAAGGGCAGCTCAGGAAAATTAATGGCCTTGTACTGAAACGCACAAGGTAAATATTTTGATATGTTAGAAGAGCCCTTATTCCCATAAACTCATCCATATGGACACTGTACATGGGTGGGGGCCGAGCCGGAAAGGGAGAGGCAACATTCAGTGCAAAACGTGGCTGCTTCCTCTGCGAAACAAGTTGGAGGGTTTTTTTTCCTCCCACATTTCTATTTTCTGTAATCGAGTTTTAAAATAAAAGGGAGGTCAGTCTGCTCGTCCTTGGGATTCTTGGAAAATTATTGAAGGTCAGGGACATGTGGAAGGAACCATGACCTCCTCGGTACCCCCCAGGAAGGGGCAGCCAGCTGAAATTCTTAACTCAATTTGTCATCAAACTTATGACAAACACTTCAATTAATTAAAATATCTAAAATGAAACTTTTATATCAAATGCTATGCAGAGGCAGATGTTATTTTAGCAATCACATCAATTTACTAATTTTCAAGAAAATTAGTTAGGAAATAGCTGCATTTTTGCGTTAAAAACCCCTCAAGAACAACCTTCAGGAATTTAGAACTTATTTACGTTCTTATACAAGGTTGGAATACAAAGCATGAATTATGTTTTCTTCAGACTTTCCCTCAATTTTCACCACTGGAGGAAAAAATTCAAAACAACTGGAACACCTATGGAACAATTTCTGTTTTAATTACAGCTCTATACAGGTTCAAGTTTGCTATTTCTGCCACGGTGTTCATGTTTGCTAAAATGTTTTCTGGATATCTGAAGGAAAATCCTGCATGATTCTGTAATCTTGAGAAATTTAAGAGGGAATATTCACCCTCTCCAAAATTAGATCACTCTCAGGAAATATATCTGGAATGACAAAAGATAATTCACTTGTAGTCCAATGGAGTTAAGAAATCAGTCTTACTGCATTAGCTTGATTTGAAATTTCATATTCCTGCCTTTCCCCACCATCTCTAGGTCTGTGCTGGGGCCAAGACAAGGAATCACCTTTTCAAGTCTGGGTTTAGGACTGGAAAAGTGTAACTAAAGTCTGACCGTGCACAGCCCCATCCCAGCAACTGGAATATCCATTATTGAGCAGAAAAGGGACGTTGGATGTAAGATTTCCTCTCACATTCCTGGGGCTTCCTCACATATAGGAAGAGTGACACAGGTACCTGGATAGCTGGGAAACTGCTTCCTAAGAGCTGGGAAACATCTGCAGCTAATGTTTCCAAACAAGGTTTGTAATTGCCAGTAGAACCCACTGAAACTCACTAACAAATCCATCCCAGTAGTTTGTATTTGTACCAGCAGATATGCTGTGATTTAAGGATGTTAAAGAATTAAAGATTCCTGTACTTCTTGGTAATAATTTCTGCTATTTAATTACCCTTATGATATCCCGCTGAGAAGAGGTACCTGAGCTGAGTTTGAATCCCAGACACTTCAAGAAGAACAATTAAACTTGCACTGTTTAGCAGGAAGAAGTGAGACAGAGAAAGGGAACACTGAGAGGAGATCGGCAGTGCCTTCAAAGGGCTGCAGAGGACACTGGCACAGAGGGGTCACGTGGGATGGTTCCAGTGGGCAGCACTGGGCAGCCCCACGAGCCGTGGAAATGCAATGGCTCTCCCTGCCGAGGGGTCTGAGGACGGGCTCAAAACATTTGTACAAAATCTCCACCCTTGGCAGAGTGGGGCTGCCCTTGGGAACTGAAACAGGTGAGCACTCGGGTTCTTCCAACATAAACCATTCTTTATTTTAAGTCGTGATATTAATTTTCTAAATACTGCATCAGGACTCGGGCCTATTTGCTGGATTCATGAGCACCATAGTGTCAGCTCTGTTTCTAATACATACTCACAGCCCTGGTTTATTTTCAGATTTGCACTGATCAAAAGATGCAGCACGTCCTACCGTGGGTTCCTCTGACCAAAAACGCAATCTTCACTTTCCTGAAGACTCCTAGTAATGTCAATGGGATAAGTTATATGCGTAGGAATATGCAAACAGGTTCTTTGTTGCTAAATCTTTATTACTCCAGGGAAAACTAGTTTGTCACATAATAAAAGTGGTGCTATTAACAGGAATATTAATATTACTGGTGAGATTGTTAAGATTCCAAAGGACGCAATGTGTTTTAAACACCAAAAGTGCGCAATTCGACACAATCACTTGCCACTTACAAACAAGTCGTGCATGTACTTTAGTGAGAAATGTCCTTTTTCCTTCACACAGGAAAAAGATCAGGCCCTGACGTTAACCAGTAACCCCACCCCCCCAACCCCAGCTTTATTAAATATAATGGCAGTCTTGCCATAGGCTTCATTAAATAAAAGTAACAAACAGTCAGCCTTTCAGTTCAGTGCTTACACGTCCATTCTGCTTTTCCTTCTTGCTAATAAGCCATGCTCTAGCTTGCTCAATAAAATTCATATTCTTTTACAAATAAATCCTTCTTTGGCACTTTTCTACAAAAACTGACTAATCACAGTTTAGAACATAAATTATGGGAGCATAAACAAGAACACATCTCTTCCCCCCCTCCCCCTCATTCCATCTTCAAGTTTGACTGTGACTGGAGGGGGGTCGCCAGTAGAGTTGGGCAGTTTACGAGCTGTCCCCAAAATCCTGAATGATGTTTCTTGCTGAGACTGTGCCCCACAGAATCCGCCAAGCAGACATCACACTAATCCAGTATTGAACTAGTCAAGCATGTGGGAGTTCGAGCTGTCAAGAACTGTAAGAATCATATGCGAGAAACTCAGCTTTTCTCTCTTTTTCTTGCCCCTTTCATATATGTAACCACATTTATCAATATGCTATGTGTTCATCTCACCACTCACCTATTTTGATTTCTTGCTCTGAAGGAGCCACTATAATCAATCTAAACCAATCTAAACAATCCAAGGAGTCTCATATGTTCACTTCAGACAGAGCTTCTGTGAAGAAAAGGCTTTTACAATTCATGCACAAGATGAATGCGAGGGTAGGCGGCTGAAATGGGACAACTCCGAGTGGTCACAGCTTCCACCGAACCCTGACCAGCAACGGAGCCTCTCCGTCCCTGCGTCTGCAAACACCCGCAATGCGACCCCAGGAAACAGCGGGTAGTTCGGCAGTGAGGAATTTATGCAAACCATGAACACCCTGATTCCCCACCACCCCCAAGTTTAAAGAGAGAGGGGAAGGAAGGTGCCCGTCCATCGTCCAGCGCAGTGGCACTGCCCAGCTGCCCTCGCTCAGGCTCCCTCTGTGCTCAGCTCTTTGCAAACGAAACGGCACGATTTGGTTTAAATACAGGGGTTGGCGTGGCTTTAAGGACGTTGCATACGATTCTGAGCGACTCCTCAGAAATTATCTGACCCAGAATTACCCCTGGCTCACGCAGTGTAACTCACCCTGCACTTCCGAGAAAAGGCTTTTTTCCTTCCTTCTTGAAGACCTGAGTTTTTGGCCACGCTCAGCGTGGAGATGCACTTTGGTGGACAACCCAAAAAGAGGTTAAGAAAATCAGACGAAGGCAGACACCCCCTAGAGTTGTTATATGACCCTGTGAATGGAAAAAAACCCAGCTTGAGCTCTCTGTAGCAAAGTGGGCAATCTCTATTCCAAGAAAATGTTTTTATCATTTATTATGTCATAAGCAAAAGAGTAAAATAAACTGTTTATTATCATGTATAAAATGCTTTTGACCAGTCAACTGAAAAACTAATTTCATTTTCTCATTACACTGCCTCAGGCATCCTTTAACGTCAATTTTTATTACAGACAAAGAAGGGAAATTTAAATTATCAGTTACAGTGGAAAAAACACATTTGTTTCAGATTTTTAAAAAGTAAGATTAATAAGCACTGAACCTGCTAATCATTCTTGGTAATTACCATTAATTTTGCAAGAAATGGAAGAGAGGTCCTTGGGATCTGTATTTTCATGCCCCAGAAGGAACTCCCCTGTGTGGAAGTATTAAGGTTCCTAAGAAAATTTGAAACAGTAAAACCACAAGTCTCTGCAGAGACTGCTGGGTCTCGTTGCACTGGAATAGGAAAGTTAGTTATATAGATGCTCCCCGAAGGAGAATTAGAGGCATTTTTCTTGCTTCTAGGTGGAATTTGCTGTTCTCCTTTGGGTCCGATTAAACCAGCTTCACCAGCACAGTCACACACCTTCTCATCTTTTATACTTCCAGAGAGCGTTAGATTGCAGCACTCGGATGGACTCACCAGCACAACCACCACATGCCCACAAGGGAGGTCGCTCAGAGCCCCTCTTCTGCCCCCAGCCATCCCTTTGTGTAACAATTTCATAGGTATTTCCAACCCAATTCTCAAGCTACTCACAGATGTGGGAATTCAGGCTATTCATTTCCCTGAGACATCTTTAAGAGCCATCCTGTTTCCCCTTCTTTCTTTTCCTTTTCTCCTTTCCTTTTCCATAATTTGCTTCCTTTTTTGCAGAAATCCTGGTCTGCACTGGGAATGATGAGTTCCAAAGGATGACAGACTATTACCCTTAAATGATTCTCACTGTCTTGCATGGAAAAGACTCCAGGGCAGTATATTTATAAATATATGAAGTTTTAATTCACCTACATATTAAACAACCATCTTCAGACAGCAGAGCTGGTGATGGATGGAGGAACAAAGGCAGAAGTGTGTGCCATGAAACATGGTCAGGTCAGTTGCTTTCTGGAGTCATACTAAGGGAGTCGATGCTTACCCATCTGCAAAAATCAAATTGGCAACCTCTTAAACCTTGCTACTATGGTAATTGTTCAGGATTATTTACTTTTAAAGCATCCTCCAGGACAGTTCTTACTGGAGCCTGGGTGAGAAGGATTTCTCTGGCTGGTTCAGGCTTCATCCTCAGCTCTTGGATCTTGGTGGAGTTACTCTAATTTATTCAGTAATTAGACAGTTGATACCAGTTCAGGATATAGTTTGTACATGCCTGTTTGCAATGTTATATGCAGTATCAATCCTGAGACAAAAATGTCCTTGTTTAGATCTGAGTCCCAGACAGGTGTTTTTCTCTTTTGTTTCATGAAATTTGTTTAAATATTTCAGGCTGGTGCTTGAGCGATCACCAATAAAAGCTAATTTACCATCTATCTCCTTTCCAAATGACATGTTGATTTAGGACTGCATGGCACATCAGTTATAAAATTGACTAAGCCCACCTTAATTATTCTTTTATTTAAGTCTACTCATTATCTGTAGGTGTTTCGCTGCCAGGCTAACACTCAGGTTGTGGCAAGTGCCCTTCACTTTAAAGTTCTTCTGGCTTTTAGCAGGCAAAATTAATGTTATTACTAAGCTGTTGAATCCTAATGTAATTCATCTTGAAAACAGGCAGCTGCAAACAGTTAGTGCATAAGGATGATGAGCAGAGCTTGCTCTTATTGCACTCACAGGAACCTGCCACTAGTTAACAGCACTGCAATATGGTTTACTTGGGTCTGTAAAAGTCTAGTCTTTCAGGACATAAAAGTAATATAACATTGGATTAAGGGTATAAAAGGTGCTAAAATAACATTTCCAGAAAGCAAGAAAGACAGTTAAAACAGAATGCACTCACTACACAGAAGTAAATACAGAATTTTGAGAATACCTTCTATTATCCCTGTGAATATTCTCAGGAGGATAAGGAGGCTTTATATCACAGATAATTAAATGCAGGCTCTTTACTATTATATCTGTTGTATTCCAGAGAGCAGTAGGTTATAGGGCAATAGACTGAAATTAGATTTTAGCAGAACATGTGTCCTGACCTTTCTTTAAAGCAGATCTATTTACTTTATAATGCAGTTCATCTTGTAAGAACTGATGTACTCATAGCCAGTGTAAAGGTTAAGATATATGCGACTCTTAAACCTTCTTGCTTCTAACTCTGACATAATTGTCTTTGCTTATATTGTACAAAGAGATATTTTAAATAGCCAGTGCTGAAAATAATCTTTCTTTGTGGTGATGTTAATTTCAGCTATCGTAACGTTTATACAGGCAGTGGAGCAAATGCATTTCTAAATTGCAAATCTAATGGGCCTGATCTTCTCAGCGTAAATCAGAGCAGCTCCACTGAATCAAATACTGAGGCCAACGAAATTTCCCTGATTTATATCGAGGTACCTACCTTGGAGCTTAAATGGATTAAAGCCAGATTTACATGATTGTAAGGGATAAGATCTTGGCCTCGTGTATTTTGGTACATCATGGGCCAGATTGTGAAACCCTCATGTCAGTGGCACAACTTGCATGAGTGAGCGCTCACCGACGTGGCGGTGGGCTGCACAGTCCGGCTCTGTATTGCACAGATGTAAACAAGGAACCAAGAGAAAGTTATTAAGCGGCTTTGATGATCTCATAAATAAACACGTCATGACACTTAAGTAGCTTTAATAGTATCAGAACCACAAGAAATATGTACAGTCCTATATTGCAGATGCCCTGTGTTGGAGTCTTTAAACAAAATGGATGAGAGTTGAATCAACTACATCATGCCATGATTCTGGATACCATTTGATTTGCAGAGAAAAAGCAGCATAAAACAGGGCAATGTTACACTGTGCAATGCAAATAGGTGATTTTGCACCTTCCTCTTACTGTTGTTGCCTATTGATCACACCAAATCTTTTTCCTTTTGCTTGTGATTTTTTTTTAAGCTCTTGATCTTACCTGCCTTCATGTAATTTGTTTTCCTAGTAAGACCGTCATGTTTTGAGCACTACCTTTTTTTTGGCAGTAGGTAAATTTATCTATTAATGCTACTCTTAATTTAACACTAATGCATATAACAGAAATTACAAGTGTGTGTGTGTGCATATTTCAATGACATTAACACACACATATACTCACGAAGTTTGATTCTACATACATCATGTAGGATAATTCACAAGAAAGTCAAATTTAAGTGGTGACATCATCCAAAGTATTCAGAGATACACTATTTAGTGCATACCTCAAAATGTATGCCCACCCCAGGAGCCACTGCCATGTCCCCGCAGAGAAACACTTTGTGATGTTGCAGCCACTTAGGAGCTGTGCAATCACGTTACCCAAAGGCACGGGTCTTTCTCTACTGACAGTGCCATGAACAATAAAAACAAAAGAAATGGAACAAAATAGCATTTTTCGTTCAGACAATAGTAGTTCATTTTAGGGAAGTTTCCTCTGAACCTACTCTGACCATTTGGGGGAACAAAATTTGCAGTGTGCAGGGACAATACTTGAGCCCTCCATTGGTTGGGAGGGGGAGCTGAAGGCTGGCACCTCAGCAGCTTCTCAGACACTGCAGGAAGCAAAATAAAAGAAGACTTTTACAAAGTAAGCATCGTGAAACAATAGAGCAACGAAGAGATTGGCCAACAGAGCCTCCTGGACTCATCCCACCCCAGAGCAGCTTTGTCATGGACCAGGAATCACTCACTTCCCAAGGGGCACTATTCAGCTCAAAGCACAGTCACCAACACCAGCACCTCGTGGGGCTGGAAATTCACTTCCCAAGGAGCATTCTGTCTGTGTCAACGTTTATTCTGAAAAATGTGTTTCCATTTAGGTCAAAGGACATTCCAAACAAAGTTAAAGTAACCAGAACAAACAAATAGAAAGGCAGAAGTGCAAAGTGTTGTGCACCTGCACAGCAACACAAAATTCTACATGAATCTTTTTGAGACATATAAAAAATTATGCCTTAGAGAAATTATTTGTTGAAAAAATAATTTTCCTCCTCTTAGTTTTTATACCTACTATTGTAATTCCTCTCATTCCCATGAATTACAGATTCCAGTTTTATAAGCCATAGTAAAAAGCAATAAGCAGTAAAACTGGGAAGTTTCCAGGGGAGAGCCTGGACCAATAGCTCTGTTCTGACATGATATGATAAATATCGATTCACCCGACTGTTAGGCCTTTCTACTGGATTACCCCAAGTCAGTTTTTATTACTGTGTGCAGGGACCCACAGGGCTGGACCACAGGGTTCGCCACACTTAGCAAACAGTAGTAGCAAGGTGGAGTCCCAGGCTCGTGGCACCAACAGACCTGGGAGCCTCCTCCCAGCAAAGCTGGCCTTTGCTACTAAGGGCTGAAGACAAGACCAGAAAATTCTCCTCGAAAATGCAAGCTCAAATTCATAGCACCTGAGATCATCTAATTTGATATATCAGGCCATACATGTAGGTATACAGAGAAAAGAAGGGCCGGGGAAGGATGTTCAGCAGGAATATTTGCTCACTGCACATTTTTTCTAACCAGGGGACATCAAAGATGATTTTAAAGGTTGACCCAGGGTGGGAGCTGCATCGCTGCCTGCTCAGCTCTGTGGGCAACTGGGCTCTCAGCAGGAGCCCCAGTTCCTCCTGTCCTTGTCTCCCTGTTTCGTGGTCACCCGAGTGAAGTGTGCCCCGCTAATGTCACTCAGGAGAAAGGAAAAAAACCTCCAGGCTTCTGTGGGAGAACCAGACTTCAGAGAAACCCTTGAATACTTTGATGGAGCAGCACTTCTTACCAGCAGAAGTACCAGGGAAAAAAAAAGGTTATCATGGCTGATAAATCCAGCTGCAGGCTCCTCACTATCGCAGCTGCTGTAGAAAGGGGAATTTGGAGGGCTGCAACCATCAGTGTTTCCATTGGCACCACGAAGAGTCAAGGGGCCCTCAAAGCAACCTGGCAGCACACGGGGGTTCCCTGCACCATCTTCTCTGGGCGCCTTGAGACTGGCCTGAGACTCTGCCCCTGCCACAAGTGATGGGAGGCAAAACAGCAGAGAAACTCCCTCTCTCTTCCCTCAAAGCAAAGCTTTGCTGCAAAAGGGGTGGTTTGTCCTGGAGCGAGGGCACAGCTCCGAGAGCAGCCAGCCCGTGCGGTGGTTGCTGTGGGAGTCCACCCGCAGGAGCGAGCAGCAGCTGAGCGGCTGTGACAGAACACACGGCACAACACGGGCTGGTTGTTCCTCCCTGCGGCGCCCCAGAGGCAGCCCCAGACCTTCCCCGGGAGCACCACCAGGCACAGCCAGGCTGCGGAGAAATTCTCGCATGCAGCCCCTGGCATGGGCGCCCCTCCACTCCCCTCCTCTCCCCCTTCTGCTGGGAAATTTCATGCAGAAAATGGACGTGTGAGCGACCCTGGAACTTTAGATGCAGTTCTGCTGCGAGGCCTTTAAGACTGCAGTGAAAAGCTGCTTGTAAGAAGCCTCTGTGGAGATCAACAGGGAGAAGAATGTAAACTTAGAGAAGATGCGGCAGAAGATTGAAAAACAACGGCACAGAGAGAGATCCCGAGGACTTTATTTTACACCAATAGAGTCGTGTGTTATTGGCATTAACCAGTCCCAGGGTGGTTTGCAGTGTGTGAGCTATCTGGGTTATTTAAGGGGTGTTTTCACAACAATAAACGGCATTACCTTGAGTATATGGATTGTCCATGAGTTTCCCTCGCAATACCCTTCCTCTCATTTCCTGACATCTCCCTTTAGTTTCTGAACTGTGCCCCCTTCTCCTTCCTCACAGGAATGGCACACAGGGGCTACGTAATGCGCTGGGGGACAAGAAGGGGAATGGGGACTCATGGAAAACAGTAATTAACGCTGCAATGCCACATGTGGTGAGTATTTTTTAATCCATTGCGTAAGATTAGCGTTTTCTATAGATACTTTGTTCCAGTAAAAGACTAGGCTTTCTCTTAAAGCTAAAATAAAAAGCAAATTCTGAAACGGCACCAAAACCCACAATCTTGGTAATTATTCTCAGTAATGCAATTTTCCCCCAAAAAATTCACTTATTCTGGCAAGTTCCAACTCTGTGGAGCAATTACCACTGGCATAGGGGATATCAGCACTGATATTAATGGGAGTAAAATGGCTTCTGCAGTGTTCTTAGAGGAAAAGTAGATATATTATAGAAGAGGCCTTACATAATAACCTTTTTGTAAAGCTTGGATGGCAAGATGATTCTGTAAGACACTGAAGTCACATGTCATTAATCAGAAATGACAGTCTTTATTCATGTATATTTGACTGAAACTGCATAATTTTAGCCTCCAATAGCCCTGAATAAATGACCCTAAGTATAGCACTTTTTCAAATTGACAGTGATTGATGATGGACCAAAAAATTATGAACACTGAAGAAGTAAACATGAAAAACAGACAAACCCTTTAGTATCACAGATTTCTTGTTTTCACTTTTCTAACTCTTTCACTCATTTTTATCTCTATAACCTTGCTCATCATGTTTTAATCATTTTTATGCTGCTGCATTTGTTACATTTTGCCTGCAGTGCCCCCACGCTAAACCCTGAGCTTGCTGAAAGATTCATTCAGATAAATGGAATTGATTTCATATTTTCCCATTCATGAAAATAGTCTTTAAAGTTAGAAACTCTCTATGCAGTACAAAACTAAATAAACTGATTACTTCTAACAGCATTTATCTACATCTCTTGACAAAACTGCAGAGCACTTATTCACGTGAGCAGCATTTCTTACAGACTGAGTGGTTAACCAGCCTCACCAGAGCTGCAGCAGCCCTGTGGCTTCCACGTCCCTTTTATAAACACAAACCACCTGCCTGACCAAGGGATAAATAATGTAAAGAATGTTCTCTAAGTAATTAAAACCCCACCCTATTGATCGTTTTACAAACCACTATGTTCTCCCACTAATTGATGAAATAGTAAAGAGAAACTGGAACCTAATTCAATTTGTTGTGCATAAACTAGTCCTGGTCCGTGGCAGGATCCACTGCTGGAATTAATTACTGACCCCACCTCAGACCCAGCACTGTGTCTCCACACCAGCTAATGCTCCCTACAAGAGCAGGACACAGGACTGAGCCGGGAATTAAATACAGTTTCTGTGCCTTCCCCAAAGGGTCTGCCTGTATTGGAGCCTGAGTTTATGGCATGACATCTATACTGGGACAGCATGAACACGCACGCTGGGGCAGGGAGGGTCACCCATTTGCTGACAGGGCTGGTGCACCTCTCTGTGACTCATCACGATGGGACCAGCTGGGAGATGGGCAAGTGCTGCCCTGCACCTCCTCCCTCTGCCCCTGCAATCAGACACCAGCGAGACGTGGGTTTTGGTTTCAGATGGGCTTTGGATGGCTTAATCTACAAAACAGATTTCATGGCATGAGCAAAGAGACTGAGCAAGAGGAAAGCCAGTGGCTTGCAAAGTGTAAAAATGGATGTATCTTGTAATTCAGCTACTTATGAAAAGCTTTAACATCTGAAGATTAAATTAGAAATAGGTGGTGACTGTATTTTTTTCTCTTCAGATCAGGTATTGGCCAAGTATGAGCATCATCCAGAAATCACCATGGCCCTGCTATTTGATTCTGCCACTGAGGCTGGTGGTTGAGCTGATCCATCACACACTGTTTGATTTCCCTCACAGTCCGCAGGGCTGGGTCTGTGGCAGTGGTTAGTCGTCCTGGCAACTGAAATACCATTCTAGATGCTGCTTTTATCTGGGATTGTACAACAACACAAATCCCTTCTGCTTGTCAGGCTCAAATGAAAAGTTTTTGGGGTTTTGTTTAGTTTTGGGGGTGGGGAGGTTAAGCCAAAAAAATCTTGGTTTTAGTAAGAGCTGGCAGTTGGTATGGAGGTAAAAATGAATTTTAAAACTTTTAATTGGTATTAATTCACTGTATTCCAAAACTTTGAACTGATTCTGGGAGATTAAAATTCTGCATCGTTTCATTAAGAGCACACTGATGCATGTGCAGTTAGAGTGTATAAAATGAAAGGCTTTTATTATCACTTTTCCCTATCACGAGAGTGACTTTCATATTGGATTAATAAGGCTAATATTGCCACTGCATTATCACTTTATGAAAATTTGCTAATGAGATTTGAAATTGCTTAATGAAAATATCCCAGTTCTTCCAAACACCTACACT
Organism: Grallaria varia; assembly: GCA_013396735.1. Taxonomy (NCBI): domain Eukaryota; kingdom Metazoa; phylum Chordata; class Aves; order Passeriformes; family Formicariidae; genus Grallaria; species Grallaria varia. The sequence goes on along the minus strand of VWZG01005870.1, from coordinate 760,049 downwards.
GCTGACCACCTGCTGAAAGCTGGAGTGCACAGCCACTGCCGAAATGGGGAGCGAGTACCTGCTGCGGAAAACCTTGATTTCCTCACACACTGCATCATGTAAAGTCATTCCACATCAAGGTGCCCCGAGTTACACCATGTTGGACCAGTTTAGGGCTTCACGCAGTGTAGCAGAAGGTGACGTGGCATAATCCCAAGCAATAAACTCTAAGGACACTGCTGCCTCGTGAAGGCACTTGTGTGACAGGGCTGGGCGCTGCCACCGTCAATAGTCCCGGTCTGCTGAGCCCTGCACCCCGCTCGGACCCCACACCTCTCTCCAAACCGGGGTGGGCAAACCCTGCTGCAACCACCTGCCCCTACAGCTGGGGCAGTGGGAGTGCAGGGGGATGTACCCTGCCACCGACCTGCTGACAGCTCCCATATTTCAGAAAAAAAAATTTAAAAACCCCAACCAACCAACCAACCAAAAAAAAACCATCAAAAAAAACCCACGAAAAAAACTCAAAACAAAAAACAAAGAAAAAAACCAAGAAAAACCACCAAACCCCCCCCAAAATAACCCACAAGCAACAGCAGCAGTAGTTTTTCCTTGTTGGCTATTTTGAATAGCTTCCACTTTGAGGCTAAATATGAAGGGTGGGGTTTTTATTTGGTTTTAAGCTTAGCTTGTCCCGCTTTGCTGTTCCTTGCCCTAAGGAGGCACAGCGATGGTTTGGACACTTAGAGAAGTAGCTGCACTTGCGAATTTGCAAGAGGGAAGATCTTGGAGGCGTTTACCATTGGGAGACACCCAGGAATACTCTGGGACTAGAAAACAATTATGATAGATATACAGACCTAGTCCACAGATTTGCAACAGCTTCCTTAAAGAGGACCACTTCTCACTTCTAACAATAATTGCTGAAGGTCATCTGACTCCACTGGAAAGCAAAAAAGCTCCACTTTTTCCTCATTTCCAGCTGTCAGAGTTTTCTTCTGGGCCATGAAGACAAAGAGAAGGAGAGCTGGAAAAGTCTTGGTCCTAATTCTGCATTCCCTGGCACATTTCTCAGCTGAGGAATTATGCAACAGCAGAATCTGTCCTCGGGTGTCTGCTTTTCTCCTGCCATGTGTCATGGCTTGTATTGCTGCATTCAACGCCCAGTGAAACAAAAAGAGCCCTCTCTGTAGCAGGCATTTGGGCCAACGTTAGCTGTGTGAAGGGCTCTGGACAGGGAGCAGCGTGCTGTGCTCCAGGAACCACCGAATGCCAGTGTTTATCCAGCAGGGATCTGGAGCACCTGAATTTCTCTTTTCACTTTTTATTTTTTCCCCCTTTATCTTTTACTATCTTGTCATCCAAGTGAAAAACTTACATGGAAGAGCCACTATGCCATTTAAGAACAGATTAGTGAGCAGATGTCAATCTAATCCAAACGCTCACCATGAATTCTTGTTTAGACCACAAGAAAGATGCAGCTGCTGCTAGAGTGTGCATGCATGTCTTGCACATCAGGGCCATCCTGCTGCAGGTTTTAATGCAGCAAACCCAATTTTGGAGGCACAGCCACAGTAACACTGACAGGTAGCCCTTAGGCCAAGCAGTTCTACTTTCACACTGGGCTCCTGGTGCCCCCTGGATTCGCACCAGCTAGGATTCACCAGCACTCCAGAGACATCTGATGTCCAACTGAGGCCATTAGGACTCCTTTCCAAGCTTATAGCCTAGACCATTTTAGATTTAATTTTTTGTTTCTTTTTCCCTCCCTACAGGTTGGTATGTTCTCACAACACATCTGGGAAACATACACACCTTGATTTGAGCACTGTGCCAAAGGCAGCTGGGGCAATTGGTTATGTCATTATTTAGTCAATCCCCAGCACAAAAGGCATAAACAAAGTCAATGTTAATAAAATATTAAATCAAGGACTCCCAAACAGTCTACCTGCATTGATCTGACAAGGAAAACCACAGAAATGAGCAAAAACCCAGCCCCTGAGCCAACCTCCAACGTGGCAATTGAGGGACTTGGAGCATCTCATTCTCATTCACACAAAGGTTACTGAGGCATCACTGGCAACATAAAGATGCCTCAAAGGGGATATAAATATTCAATCCTTAAGGTCCATTTATATTGCTAGAGGGGGGTAAAATGGCCTTAGGGTAAATGAGAATTGAGATAATAGATTTTAAGGCCAGAAGGGATCACTGTGATTACTTAGTCTGACTGTAGAGTTTTAGTCAGTAATTCATTTGTTGAGTTGATGCCTTCCCGTGGCAGGAGTGCATCTCAGTGCCACAGGTATTTACTGCCCAGTGAGCCAGAAGGATATTTTGCAATTAATATGCCAAGGCTACCCAGCGCAGTGAAGTGCTCTTGTGGTATCCAGGCATCCCATTTGTAAGAGCTGGGTCCCTTCTGTTTGGGCTAGATCCCACCAGGCTGGGAGTGTCCAGGCCAATAGTGCCACTCGAGAATTTTGGCTGGGGAACAGCAACAGCAGGAGCAGTCAGGACAGCCATCCAGGGAAAGTACAGAAGAGGAGATTGTTCTTCAGTGGTTAAGGCAACTGACTTCACATGTGTGCAGGTCACAGTCCAAAACCAGAGACTGTATTGATATTAATCCCACTGCTCTGCTGCTGATGGTCATGGTCATTGGTGCTGAGACGCACGGTGCTGAGACACCAGCAGAAAGTGAGAAGGTGGGAAGACATCAGCACCGAGGTGGATGCAATAGTTGCAGCCTGAAATGCAAGAGGATGGAGTCCCTGATGCTGGGGCTCATCCCCCATCCTTCTGGGTACAGAAGTTCATATGCTCAGAGCTGGATCAAGCTCTTTGTGCTCTAGATGACCTACTTTTTTAGAAATTGGGTTTAAAATGTAGGCCTTTGCAAAAAAACAGATGCTGCAAGTGAGCTGAACAATCTTGGGTAATTAAATAGTAATAAAAAATTTGCTTCATTCATTAACTATGGTAATTGACCAAAAAGCAATAGGACACCTGCTATTTTCATTACAACTGCCCTGATATAATTCAGGGTGCAATCTCCATGTGGAACAGGTCATTTAAATTTAACATGGCTTCAGATTATTGTATTAAACAGCTCATAAATATCCTCACTTTCTATTTCCAATCACTGCTTTTAACAGTTTGACCAAAGCTGAATCCTTAGCCCAGGATTTATAACAAACAGCATTTCTAAGAATATTCTCATCTTCTTTTGCTCATTCCTCTAGGACCTATCTAGCATGAAATGTAGTCATAAAGATCTCTCGATGGTCAGTGGGTGTTGCCTTCAATTTTGTTTATTTGTTATTTAAATGTGATAATGTACTGCCTTATTTTTATTTTTATCTATTATTTACAGTGTGCCAATCGTTGGAAGCGTCTGCCCTACAGAGTACTGTCTGACAAACAGATGTACTGGAGATGCAAAAGAGCACTTCTATTTTTCAGCAGAGTGCTTTTCTTTACATCCTGCAGAAGAAGGATTTATTGTCTAACTGTATGGATATCAATGCTGAGCCAATCCTGCAGCCCAGTCAGGCAGGGTTCTTGCTGCAGTTAATGCATTTACCCAAATACCAATCATTGTGGCAAATGGCTGCAAGGATCCACTAAACGCGTTTCTCGCAGTTTTAATTAAGTAGTCATGGAATCATCATCTTGGCTCGGCTTCACGAATGAAGATTTGGGAAGGGCTCTGCCCACGCTTGCTGCAAGCACGCTGATGGCTAAAGAAAGAGGCCGATGCGAGACAGGCAAGTCCGGTTGCAAAAGGCCCAGCAGAAAGTCTCCATAGGCGGTGTTGGTGAGGCACGGCTCTTTCTGCATTGTCTTCTCTCCTCCAGACTGATTCTGCGTGCGTTCTCAAAGGAATCAGCAGCGTTATGGATGGTGTGTCTCCACGCCTCCCAGTCGGAGGCCAGAGTGGACCATTGATGGTAGTCAATATGGCCAAGGCTGAGGTATTGTTTCAGAGCGTCCTTCTATCTCCTCTTTGGGGCTCCTCTCTTGCGGCAGCCGGTGGCAAGTTCACCATAGAGCACGATCTTAGGGAGGCGATGATCCTCCATCCTGGAGACGTGCCCTGCCCAGCGCAGCTGCGTTCTCAGCAGCGTGGCCTCAGTACTGGTGACTGCTGCCTGTTCAAGGACAGACACATTGGTTACGTAATCAGACCAGTGGATGTTCAGGATAGTGCGGAGGCAGCGCTGATGGAAGCGTTCGAGGAGACGCAGATGGCGGCGGTAGATGACCCACGATTCAGACCCATATAAAAGAGTGGACAGCACAATGGCTTTATAGACACTAATCTTGGTACTTTTCTTCAAGTGTTTATTGTGCCAGACTCTTTTATAGAGTCTTCCAAAGGCACTGTACGCCTTTGCTAGCCTGTTGTCTATCTCTTGGTCAATCTTACCATCTGAGGAAATGATGCTTCCCAGATAGGTGAACTGCTGGACTGACTTGAGTTCTGATTCACCTATGGTGATGCGGGGGTGATGGAAGGCTTCCTGAGGTGCAGGTTGGAAGAGAACTTCTGTCTTCTTCAAGCTGACCTCCAGCCCAAAAAGCTCAGCAGCCTCTGCAAAGCAGGATGTTAAGCGCTGCAGAGCTGCTTCTGTGTGAGCAACGAGGGCGGCATCGTCAGCAAAAAGAAGCTCCCGGACAAGGTGATTGAGGGTCTTGGTGTGGGCCTTCAGTCTCCTGAGGTTGAACAGGCTTCCATCAGTACGGTATCGGATGTAGATGCCATTTTCTTCATCAAGGTCTGCCGTGGCCCTTTGGAGCATCATACTGAAGAATATTGTGAACAGAGTTGGTGCGAGAACGCAACCTTGCTTTACGCCATTGGTTATTGGAAAGGGCTCGGAGAGTGCATCGCCATATCTGACTTGGCCATGCTGATCCTCATGCAGCAGGATGACCATTTTGAGGAACTTGGGGGGACATCCTAATCATTCCAAGATCTGCCACAGGCCTTTCCTGCTCACAGTGTCGAAAGCTTTGGTGAGGTCAACGAAAGTTACATAGAGTCCTTTGTTCTGTTCCCTGCACTTCTCTTGCAGTTGTCTGAGAACAAATACCATGTCTGTGGTACTCCTATTGGCTCTGAAACCACACTGGCCAGCATAGCTCGCAACCTCATAAGGGCACGCAAGCTTCTCCCCCACGACAAGGGGGTGTCCATGGAGAAGAGTAATGGAATAGTAATAAGTAAAAAGAGAAAAAAATGAGATGAATTCATAAAAAGTAACCTTTTCAGTGTTTTTGTTTTTTTTTTTTACTGTGAAAACTACCCCAACGGTCCTAAGTTGTATCTTGAGAATTTTAGCTAAGCTGCTTCTTGGCTGTGTTTTGTAAGGGCTCTGCTTATTTTCAGTTTCAGCTGTACAACTTGTACAGCACATTGAATGATTTAACCAAGCAGATTTAAAGTTCAGTAGACAGTGTTCTTTGTTAGATTTTAGTCACATACCAAATTCAATAGACTCTGCTGCAGGCGTACGTCAAAATGCCAGGAAGGCATGAGACATTGTTGAATATGTTGGAGTTTATTGTTTAGAAAAAATTAAACTTGGTCTCTCATTCAATCTTTTTAATTAAATAGTCATACTCTAAAGCTCAAAGGACAAAGGAAAAGAGAGAATAAAGACAGTTGTTCTGTAAAACACAACAGATATTTCTTTATATCTGTATTGAACAAGTCACTATATGTCATCTTCTCTAAAAATAAATACAAGTATTTTGGGTAAATGTGTTCCAAGCAATGAATTATCATCACTACTGCTAGCTATTACCTACATAAGATCATTAACAAACAGCTTTTCTGCATAAATAGAGCTGTGTTTGTTTCCTGATAAGAACTGCCATCATATTCTCAGCTGGTGAGTTTTGGAAAAAACAAGTTTTAGATCTCTCTGTAAAGACCTCACACAAAAACTGAACAGCCATGTGTGACAGCTACCTCAAAATCAAGTCATTTTTCTGCTCCCTGCCTGCAAATTTGTCCTTAAATATGAACGCTGAGCAGACTGCATGCTACATCCTATGCATTAAACTCCCTAAGCCCGCAGAGCTGCCAGGAGTCTGCCAAGCCTCCCATTTCAAGGAATCCGCTCAAAGGCCACTATTAATAGTCTGACCACAAACCAGACCCACTGGATTAAAGTGGGAACACTTGAAAAGTGCTCAAAGTGTGGGCAACCACACCACAGCAAACCACTTTAACTTTGTCGCCCCTGCGACGCCGGAAGGATGTTCGCTCTCCAGGGGTCACGGTGGGAAGCAGCTGCTCGCCAGCACATTGATGGCTGCAGTTTGTCAAACCATGAAAGCAAGGTTTCCATTTCAGGCCATCCACGGGACGTGGTCCTTTCCACTCTGTGCCATGTTTGCCCAGACACTAAAGCATGTCACCAACCTACATTAAAAATAACAATGGTTTTGGCTGCTCTCTGGCATTGACTGTAGGATCGTCAAAATAACTAACAACAGAAAGAATAAATCTCTTTCATCCTAGTAAATGTTAAATTGTGTGACAGAAGTGCTTAATTCCTGCAAATGCAATGAGAATGGGAAATGGTACAAATTCTAAGCCATTGAATTACAATCTTTAAATCATAATCCTGTTTTCCTCCTTGCAGACTTAATTCACAGTAACTTGCAGCAAATCAATCAGTAACTCTTTAGACTGGGCTTCTTAATGTTCCTATTCTTAACTATCTATTTAATGTGGGTAGAGAAAGTTCATTATTTCTCTCCAGTATTTTTAAATGCAAACCAAAGTTTTACAAGGTTGTGACCAAAATATGCACTATTTTCATATACCAAACTGTGAAGTCTGTAATCACATTATTAATGGGGATCAAATGGGAGCCATGGTCTTATAGGCAGGAGCCTCCATCTGTTCCCATTGAACCTGAGTGTTACCTGGCCAGTTGGTCACAGCAGGGACAGGTCAATGCTGAGAGTACTCAACTTTGGTAGTATCTGAACCATAAAATAAGGGAATACTGCTAATGTACCTACAGTTTGATAAGGAACAAAAATTCATAGTTGCTGCTCAGCGCTGGACAATTAAGCTTAAGGCTTGGAAGAGACTAACTTAACTTGATATAGTAAATTTTCCCATGTAGCCTCCCATTGTCCTGGATTTTGCCTACAGAGTTTGTTCGTGAAACTCAGCTTTTGCTTCCCCATTCTGAAAATTCCTAAAGCCAGAGTAACCTTTGCAGTGATTTTAAAATTAGTCCTTTCAACATAAGACTTATAAGTTGAGGTCGCAAAGCCCATTCTCCAGTGTCCAACAGCAGCTGCTCTGGTGTGAGGGTAAGCACAAGACACACCCAACATGCTGTTTTCCCAGATTGCCTTCCAGTCTCCCATAAATTGTCTCAAGGGACCTTCCCAAACCACAAACGGAGTCTTCGTGTTGAAGAAACCTGAATGGATTTCCTTTGATGACTGACCAGTCCACCCTTTGAACCCTCAGGAACTTTTCGCCTCCTGCCAGGGGGAGCCCGACAGGTTGAATATCTATATTGTGCGAGGGCAGTGGGATGGCTGGGACAGGTGCTGTGCAGAAAAGGAGGGCAGGATGAAACCTTTGGCATTAATCTATGTTAAAGTAGGTATTTAGCTGAGAGTACAGTAGCTATGTGGCAGTTGGGGTTTTTTGGGTTTTTTTTAAGCAGAAGTTAACTTTTTTGTTTAGTTGAACAGGCTTGAGGTAAATTCTACCAACTTCCATTTTCAAACTACAATAACCAATAATCACTTACAATCCAGGTGCTGGGGAGGTGTGCAAGAACCTTTTAAAATGTAAAATAACACGATTCTGTGACAAATAGAAAGGAAATCATTTTCAATCTAAAAGCAGTTGGAAAATTCATGATGTGTACTCATTAAAAGTGCCTTCAAGATATCAAGACAGGCTTTCTCTGTAAACGCCAGATGAATAAGAATGGTAAGTAGCAGCTATGATGTATAAAATGCTTCAATGAACACAGTTGGCTTTGGTTTATGCTGCTGGGTTGGTTTTTTTAAGCAAATCTGTATTGCTTAAAAGAGCTGTGTATGTACCAAAAGTGGGAAAGGAGTAGGGAAAAGAATCCAATCCCACTCCTGTGTAAAGAAAACCCAGCAACATTGATTTTGCTTTGTGACCAAATATTGGGACAGTGGAGGCAGCACCTTTTTTTGGTAATTTTTGGCTCCTTAATTACCTATGTGTGGAAAGCGAGACACCACACTCACAAATATGTGACTCAAGTCATATTGTAAGGGGAAACATTATCAACTTTTTCAACATCCCCAAATTCTTCCCACCGCCAGGATTGCCCACAGTCAGTCATAGGAGGCTGCAAAACTAAACAGGACTCTGCTGGGCTCCGAGGCAAGTGGCCTTCACCTTGCTGCCAGCAAAGCTTTGAGTTATAATAATTCTTTTATGTTATAAAAGTACCAAGGCTGCTCTGTCAAGATTTGGTCCAGTAGCACCAAAGCCATTGTGAGCTTTACAATGGATTTCAAGAGGTGATGGCTAAAATCCCAGTGGTGCTAAACTAAAAGTATAGGCTGGAAATTCTACATATAATACTGTAATGGGTTAATGAATCTTTATTCAAATGCAGTTTAATTCACAGAGGAGTCATATATCTACTCTGCTCCAAGGACTCAGTTTCTTACAGAACCTGACCAGCAAATCTCTGTCGCATCAATATTTGCCTTGAGCTGCAGACGATCAGCCGCTCACCCTCTGCTTTTCCACATAGGAAACCCAGGAGGATGTTTTAAAGAAAACAGATGCAGTTATCAGCACTTAAATAACCCAGACATTAATTAGTCACCAAGAATAATAGTGACCTGGTTCAGCTTTTCATGAAGTCACCTATTTAATCTGCTGCTTCAGTTTTAACAAAAAAACCCTCGATAACAAACTTTTCTTCCTGCTTCACTTTTATAGAGTGAAATTCTTTGGGAATTCTCATTATTCCTATTTTCAAGGTCTGGAGAAAGCAGAGATGGATTATGAGTAGTTACAGGCTCTTCTACCCTTCTTAAATCCTAATTTTTTCATACTCAGGAACATACCTCATAAGGAGCTTACCTTTGAGCATGTGCCTAAGGGCCACTGAATCCAAGGAGAGCAAAGTGTCAAGATGCTGGTAATCAGAAATGGTCTCTTGGTGGGCCACGGATACCATCAGCTTAGCTCCAGGTTCAAAGCCTGACAGAGGTCATTGTTACTTGTGGGAGACTTAGAATGGTTTGTTCTAACCTGGACTTTTATTGGTGTTTACAATTTTTCTGTAATTAAAATCTATGAAATTTAAGCAGATTTTTACATCTAAATATGTGCTGAAATGGTGCCACTGAATGACAATAGGCCTGAAGACATGCTTTTTGCAGTGCACAGTAAGGGCTGAAATACATCCAGCCCAGATCAGGTCCCGCAGGAGCCCACAGTCCTCCTTCACAGGGAACGTTCCCTCATGTCTCAGGGATTTTTCTATGATGATCCTGAAAGTCACTTTACCATCGACATTGCCTGGCTGGGACTGGCTGGCTGTTGAGAACAAGCATTGGAGACTAATGAGATGGCCTCAAGTCTGAATAAAAATGAGAGTACTGGACCAGTGGTAACAAACAGAAAGTAACGTTCGCCCTCAAGAACAAGGCTTGGGTAGTGCCTGCACATGCACTGCACCCTGCAGGGACACTGCAAGTCTGTCTTCTTATTCTCAGTTGAATATTATGAGAAACGAAAGCAATTCTGGAGAAATTTCTGCTGCACATGAAAGCTCATACAGTCATAATTTTGAGAGTGTTCTTTGTTTTTTTGGGCGGTTGGGTTGTTTTGTTGGGTTTTGTTCCCCAGTACTCTCAAATAACCTGAAAGCTATATTATTTCTTCATTGTGTGGTTTCTTGACTTACTCCACTTTGATTTTCCTGTGTTCTCTGTTGAGACAGTACCCTGTGAAATGCTTCTGGTTTGCTGGTACAGGGTGCTCATGTACCCTCGCATTTCCTTGACTGGAGATCTGTGTAACTAAACCCATGCTTCCCCTTAGGAATGCCTATTTGGAGTCTGTGTTCCAAGTAGGGCAGCTCCTTGTTAGGGTTTCTTAAAGGTGCGAATTATCCTGGGATACACAGTGTGTGTGTAGTCTGTCCCAGTTTATGTGGATGACCAATTCCCACCCATCTCCTTTCCCCCAGCTCTGTTTCAGCAGTGGAGGGGAGGGCTGTGCCGTGCCCACCTCCCCCCTGGCAGCCCCTGAATCACCCTACATGGGACCCATGGCCCTGCCACAGACAGGCTCCCCCAGGGGTCGTGTAACTTCCCAAAGAGGTGACCTTCCTCTGCTGCTCAGGTTTCTGGGATCTCCGTCCATCTGTTTGTTTGGTCCTCTTGTGCTTCCGGCTCCCTTGGAATGGCCCTGGAGAATGTGAGTTACTACCTGAGATAAAAAAGATAAGGCCAACAGCCCTGCCAACCCAGATGGAAAGGACTTGAAATCACCTTTACCACATTTGTATGTTAACCAAAACTCCTGTTCAGTTAGGAACACTACAAGTATTTTGCATTTTTTACGAATAAGGCACCTCATACTAGTAACAGCTTTTACATGTATAATGGCACTGTAGTTCTATAAAATAAAATGTAATACAATACTTACACTTTCCAATTACACAATAGTAATTGTGAATAATTGCGCAAACTCTCCAGCCTTTTTTATGGCTATTTCTAACTCTGAGTTTGTGCACATTCTATAAACACCATCTGTAGAGAATGTAAGACAATTTCTGTTGGAGCACAGATACATAAAAGTGTACCATTGACTTTTCAGTGAGCATCCAGTTAAACAGCTACTGTCTGTACCTTCCTGTAAGCTACACTAATTCACACTCTTGCTTTACTGTGTCCAAGCTTACAGACCTCCAGTACTTTGTTTATTGCCAGAACCTTTATGCATATGGCCCTAATCCCCAACTCCACCTCCAGCCCATCCTCCCCGGGCTCCATTCAGCACGCGTGTGCCCACATCCTGCCCCAGCCCCAACACGGGCGAGGGTGATTATGCACCAGCAGTTGACACAGAGCAGTGGTTTCCAAATTCTTGCTGTGAAAAGCTTTTGAGGTGTTTCAGTGGTAGGCTGCTAGTTGTGAATACCAAAGCAGGGGCTTTCCCCTCTGCAGAGGCCCCTTCTTAAGTATGAAGTACAAACAATGAAAATGAAAAGCAATAAAAAAAAAGAGAGATCTGGGCTTTGAATGCGTCTTAGGGTCAAGCACTAAACCCTCTTTTGACAGCTACACAACCCACACTTGTTCTCCTCAAGAGAATTTGACCTCAAGTAAGGAATTGAACAAAGTGCATATTTTGTCTACAGCGGACAAATACATTGTTCTAAAGCAACAAACTGCAGATAAAATATACAGATAATGATAGGGAAAAACGCCCACATTCCTGCAATGAAACCCCACCATGATTTAAAAAAAAAAAAAAGTATTTCTGTTTTCGTTGACTTTGTGTTGTATGGCAGAAGGTTAATCAAACTAAAGCATTATATTTCTCCTCTGTTATTGATTAACCAAAGTCAAATAACATTATCATTTTGCTTAATGCATTTAAATCACAAATATTTTCCCAGATGCTCTGCACAGGCACTTTGCAGATTTCAGTGGAAGTTGTTTACATGCTGAAACATTGAGCCTGGATAGAAACACTTCACTGTGATAGCAACACATACACACCAGTTTTCATTTTGTCAATTCAGAAGGAAAATTGCTGTTCCTCCCTCTTCTTCAAATTCTCTTTCTGCGAGAAGCATTGCTACGTCACTGGAAAAAAATTACAAGCTTGCTCATAACGGCTGCATTTTTGTGTCCATTTTCAGCTGAGCCCTGGCCCCGAAGCCTCCTGAAATCACTGGGGTTATTTCTGCTGCCTTCATGGCCTTTTATTTAGCCCTGGGCACGCTGCAAAGTTGGTTTTAATTTTTCAGTAGGTCCAGTGGTGTATGCAGAGAGTTTGGCCCGCTGGCACTGCGGTGCTCTCCTGCCCCGCTAAGTGGCTGCAGTTACACCACCCATGGCCAGAAGATGCCGCGGTCCATGACAGGCTGGTCTGCTCCCTTTGGAATTACCAGTCACATCTTTCGCATTGACTTTTAACACTGAAGTGACGTGAAATGAGACAAAACACGGGACCTGTGCTGCGGCCACACCCCCACACCCTGCAGTGCCCTGAGTGCTGGCACTGGCCCCCATTCCCCGTGGGGACCTGCCTGCTGTGCTGCTCAACAGGCAGAGATGCAGAATCATGCATCAATTCTTCTTTTTTTTTTTTTTTTTTTTTTNGTTCTTTTTTTTTTTTTTTTTTTTTTTTTTTTTTTTTTTTTTTTTTGCTGATCAGCAGCTTTGAAAATGGAAAGAAATAATCAGAACAAACTCCTCCTTCAGTTTAAAGCCAAGCACAGCTTCAGCAAACATCAACAGAAGTGAATGCGAGAATATTACATTTTTGTTATGATTTTTGTTCAAAAATTATTAATTTGTCCAAGTCTGCTAGCAAGCTCTGGCCATTTCCTGAAGTGAAGGATAAGGATTTCATTTGCATTAGGTTAAAGGAAAAAAAAAACAAAGAAAAAAGAAAGACTGCTCAGCCCTTATGGAGACACAAGTATCTAAACTGACACTTGGAATTACATGTATTTCACCATGAGCTCAAGATCTGCCGGAATACGCTATCTGCTGTAAGTGACCAAACCCAGATTTGTCTGCCACAGTACTATAAGGGACAAGGCCCGTTTGCACAAGGATGATAATTATCACTAGCTTCATCTATATTCTGTCAGTGCCAGGGCATGCAAAGCAGTAACCAAATCCTCTGGCAGTCCCTGCTGCAGAACACCAGGCACGTTAACCCAAAACTCCCCAAGTGCATGGCTCAGACTGAGCCCATTTTAGACATTTGCTATGTACCATTCAGTGCACACATCCGGACGGACATCTCTTTATTAAAACATATAGGTATTGTGTATGTGTGCAATCTATTAATTTCCTTGTGATCCACAGGCATAGGAGCCACAGGAAGGGAGCCTGAAAGAGGAGAAGCTCTTCAGGATGAGCCTTCCACAGGTGGTGAGCAGGTAAGAGCAGGGTGCAAGAGCTGGCATGGGCCAAGTAAGCCCTGGTTGCTCCTGTGATTTGCAAAGCAGAGAGAAATGTGGATAGGGAGCATAGGAAAAGCGAGAAGAAGCTGGGAGGACCAGGGAAAGTGATTCGGTTGCAGGCACAGTGCAGGAACACAATTGTTTGCTCCCATACCACAAAGCCAACAGCAAAATTTCAGTGCCCCATGCTGTGGGCACACAGGGCACGGCATCTTCACACGAGGCTGGGATGCACAAGTGCACTGCTCACTACTATCAATTTATACTTATTTATACACACACACACACACCAGGGCAGCAGTGAGAATCCACTCATCAACAGCTCCAATCTTCAGTCACAATATTCTGCACATCTAAAATTAAAAATAAAGTAAGAAACGGTACAGCTACTCAGTCTTTTTTAAATATAATGGTCAATTCTCATGATTCATGGAACACCAATTCCAAAATTAACTGCCTGTAACCGCCAGCAAGAAAATCATAACGAAAGGGATTTATTATTTATGTACTTTGTTCTGATGCAATGAATACGTTTGTTATCAGTACATTATGGGACACAGCATTGAAATAAACCAGCCTGCAGTAACTACGCCCTTTAGGCTTCACAAATACTGCCAGCGGGTATCCTGGTGCTTTGTTTGCCTGCATTTACTTCTCTGTTTTGTAAATACAAATATTTGGTTAAGGCATCTGCTCAGTCAAGAGCTGTGACTGCTAATCCAGGTAGAGGTTCTCAGACCCGTGCACAGAACCAGCCCATCTAAATGGCTGCAGATACAATTCACCATCAGGTTTATTCTTTACACATTTCTGATGATTCACAGTCATTGAACCAGCACTAAGGTCAGATACTTGTACTTGAAAATGAAACCTGTGACTCGTTTATAATAGAATTTAATGGGGAAAAAATGCCAAAAATGCAAAATAGGCTGTGTTACTTTTAGGTTCTGATTATTCTTATTATTAATACTTGGAACTGTTTGGAAAACAAATACAATGTTCTCCAATTAGACCCCTGATCTATGAAAGCACTTGAGCAACTGTATAATGGAGCATATGAGTAGTCACTTTAATGAAATTACTACTTATATACATGAATTACCCACTCATTTTAAGTGATTTGTTGGATCAAAGCCTTTCTGTTACAATTAGAGCAGCAGAGTTAAAATGATCGTAACTCCAGTTTGGAGACAATAACAGGCCAAAGGTAACTGCATCATAAAGATATTCCCAGAGAGCAAAGGGAATAAGTGGTATCTCTAGGAAGTGCCCATATAACTACACCACATCAAGTATAATTATCTGCTCAACTTTTTCTACCTAGAAGATTAAAATAAATTTAATTTCAAACCTTTTAAGAAAACTCTCCACTACTTTGGTTTGTATGGAGGCTGAAGATGTTAATGCTCCAAGAATTTGGACAAAACCCACTATTTAAAATCCCACTTCTGGCTTTTAACTGAGGTAAACAGAATGCATTATAAATCTCCAACATAGCCTATTGAAGTGTCAGAGCAGCTTGTTCAAAGCAATACATCCACTTTTGAAAGATTTTAGTATTATAATCGAAAATTCTCTCCCTCCAATGCACCTGAGAAGCATTAACTTCTTGGTGACTTTAAGAACCAAATCCTTTAATACAAACCTAGCTTTTCCCACAGGCACTTGAAAATATTTAGCATTTTTTCAGTTGGATGCAATTTTCATAATAAAGTAGCTCACTCGGCTACCTGACACCACAGACAAAGACGCTGAGTGAGCTGCTCCTGCCAACTTAGAGCATGATCGCAACCCTCAGTTACATATTAAGTAGGCTTTGAAACATCCAATTGCTGTGACAATTCAAGTAATTTATGTATTATATGTTATTGCTATATATTTTATTCATTGTTCATAACATACGTATTTTATTCTGTAACGTCCGGGCACAACCTTTCCATGCCCCATGTCTTTCAGTCAATCTTTACAGAGCATACAGCAGATCTTACATTTATGTAACATTTAAATTCTACCCTTTTTTGGGGTTTAGGATATCAAAGCAGCTCTTTGCTACTCTTCTGAACAGCACCAGCTCATCCCTATTGATGCTGCTCCCTATGTTCATTTAAATTGCACTGGCAAACCTTGCAGAAATGTATGGGAATGATATATATTTTGTTCTGTGCTGAAATACTCAGTCCAGTCTATCAAATCAGAAATGTTCATAGTTAACTGCATCTCTGGCAGTTTCAAGGGTGTAATTTTAAAACTACAGTATCCTGTGTTAAATCAAACCCTGCAATGATCCTGTTTTACTTCCATCCACTTAGCCTATTAATGCAGGCTAATACTGCATGTTCTTGTGGCAGCAAAACCTAAAGTGTACCAGGAGACTCCGGTGATAGATTACATGTACATGCTGTGTCATATCCAATTAACTCAAATTGACTGTGTACTGCATTATGCTGTTAGTGCATGGAAGATCAATAAATATGGAGAAAATCCAACGAGGCGCTCTCCATTCCCATCCAATTCTAGTAGGTCTGAGACAGATCATGCTCCTATGATGTGTGTGCTGCTGCTGAAGAGGGCAGGTGGTGCATAGACACCATTCAAACTTGGCCTATTCAATCTAAACTCCTCTAACTCGCCATTCATGCATAGCAAAACACCATCTGGTCCTATTTTGCCTCCAGCAATCACAGCTGACCAAAAACGATAATAACAGCTGTTGCAAAACAAAAGCCAAACAAAGGGGGGAGGGAAAGGTTAGAATGCAGTCCAGTGCTGCAAAATACTCCATGAAGTGAGAAATGGAAAAGGAGCCATTCAAATAGGAATCCCCATTGAAAAGAGTCAGTGCAAGACTTGTGGTTAAACTTGAGATATTTAATCCATCTGTCCTGCAAACCACAATGGTCAGGTGATAATATAAAATTGAGATTATGTTGCACAGAGGTATTTAAAGGCTTTGTTCTCCAAGTTAGAAACTAATGACCCTGTGTCAGCTAAAAATTAAACCTCCTTATGTTCTTTCATCATGTGTCAACCTGGGTTAATGTGAAAGTAGAATGTGGTTAACTGGGGTGATAAAGCATCTGAAACCTTGGGAAAAGAAGGGAGCAGTTAAGTGCTTGTAAATGCTATGAAGGAAAACATTCTTTAAACCATGCACGACACTGAAATCGTACGGGTTATTGCATTTTTCCTGTATAAGTTGCATATCAAGCGATTTAAACTAACAGTTTTATTTATGACCTATGATAGCACAGTTATTCACTTAGACTTAGGGAACATGAACACAAACTTGAACAGTTTGAAACACAAGATGTTCTGCAATATGCTATTGTGCGTAATGTAAAATATAATTTTGCAGCAAGCAGGGGGATGCTCCAGTTTTTCAAGATTCAAATTTTGATATTTAAAATGTACAGTCCTGCTTGATGATTTTTTTTTATTTTTTTTTTTAGCTGCAGTAATTAAAACTATTTTTCCTGGAATTGAACATCAGTAGTTCAGCAGCTCTTAATCAAATGTGATAAAACCCAGGATTTATGAAAGCATTTAATGAGTGTAATAACACCTGCTTCTTGCTGCAAATAGTTGAAAACAGACTTCAGTTGTAATTAACTCTTATCACTAGTGACATTTTTCCAACGATACTTCATAGGTCTTCAAAATGACAATTATAGAACTAATACACAATTACTGTCACATGCAGTTTAGCAATTATTTCTGAAGACATTTGTCTAAAGGTTTCAAAAAGACTATAAAATGGTTCTCTTTGTTATGTAACATTGGTTAAAACTGACACACACAAAATCTCTCCCAACCAGCCTCTGTTGTGCCATTTCTACTGCAGACAGACTTCCTGGCACTTGGAATAAACACCCTCCATCCCAGACATTATTAGATATCATGCTAAGGCTATTAGGAGCATGGGTAGCTGTCAACTAACACCTATTATGAAAAGCTTCAATTTATACATGATTTTTCCTGCTCCAAGAAATCTATAAATTTATAATTAGAATCTCTTGCTGTTCAATATTTGTACATAATAAACAGAGTACCTGAGGATGCTGAAATATTGAAAGCTAATTCTTTATGAATAAACTCATGTGGTACAGTACCTCTTCCCTCAAGTCTGGCTGCAACTTTTTGGGGATCTATAGTCCATTATTTTTGGGTTGTGGTCTGAGCATGGTAGCCATACCTCAGACAGGATTAGGATTCTGCTCAGGTTTGACACTTGCTGTTTTTAATTTTCATTTTATCATAAGCAGTTTAAGATTGTTGCCAATGGTAATTTGCAATTTTTATCAAGACCTCTTCATTATAGCTTCTGACAGGACAGATGCTGTAATTAATCATGCCAGACAACTGGGGATAGTGGTCAGGCTGCACTCGCACCACAGATACTGCAGGCGAAGAAGGGAAAGGAGAAAATAAAGGATCTCTTTTCTGTCCAGAGCAAAACTATACAAACAGCCCTAATAACCTGACAACACACTGGATGTGAATGTTCCCAAACCTTTCACATGAAACACTTGCCCTCTCCATCCCCCCGCTCCATCATGGTCTACTTTTATGCCCAAACAAGGCAGAGAACTCAGGATCAGCCTGAGTGAAGAGCTGGAGCTTTAGGAGGGGAACCCACAGCAGTGGCTGCGTTTGCCTCTGAAACTCTCACAGAAAACCACAGTTGGGCTGATTTGCATCTCTGAACTCCTCTGCTGAGGGACAGGTTGGCCCCCCTGCTCCTGCACCCCAGTGGAACACAGGGCACCACCACTGCTTTGTGGCTCTGCCACCTGCCCTCTCCCCCTGCAGATGCAGAAACCTCGGGGACCCTTTGTTGGCACGTGCTGGTGGACACAAGGATCGGTACCTGGTTACCCACCATGTTTGATGAGAATCCAGAGGCGTCCAAAAAACATCCAAGGAAGCGTTTGCAGAAGGAAACATTTCTGGTTTTTCTATCAAAGACTTACGGCTCATCAGTTTTACTGAAATGTGTTTATTCTATAGCAAGATAAAAGCATTTATTTTAGATAAGCAAAATACAAACAACTTAATTGCTGCTATCATAACTCATAAAAAAGTATAAAACAGCATAAAAACACAATAAGCAATGTAGCAATTAATAAATCATGTTACCAGTGTTTACATTAAAGCCTCATTTATGAAAACTTTACAACACATGATATGAAAACTTACAACTTTTAAAGAAAATATTTACATTGATTATTCGGTTGTGGAGTTTCATTTAAATATTCTACTGGTTTTACAGCGTATTAATAACTCTTGCATTTCTTGTCTTAGCTTTCTGTAATAACAGTTTTATTTAAGTGCATTTCCCTTTTAAAAATACAGTGTATTAAATCTGAAACTCATCACTTCAACACAGAATATAGTATTCACATTTGTTCTGTAATTCAATTAACATAAGAGGGTAAATGTCAATATATATTTTCTTACAAACTATGGCAGGTTTATTTGGAGAAATGAAGTGAAAGGTTGGGTCAAACATTTAAGTCCACTTACTTGCATCTGTTTTTCTGAAAACATTTAGGAGAGAAAAAAATTAAGAGCTTTGGCAAAAATCTGTGATTTACTCTATTTTTTCATGACAAAAAATGCCATCAACTAACTCATGTCATACAAGTACGATTGTATGAAATCCAATCATCATTTTACAGGTAGTCACCACTGTGCTTTAAGGGCTTCATGAGTTCATACTGCCTGGAAGTGCATTACTCACTTTTAGAGAAATAAAGGGTTATAGCATATAACTCTGAAAGGCCATTTTGCAGTCATAAGGTCCAGGTATTTATTAGGCCAGTTGATTCACATATTGTAGGTAAAGCTTAAATAAATTAAAAAGGCATCACATGAAAAACAGCATTTTATTTTAAACAAAATGATTTATAGTCAGCTAAAAGATGATACACAGCTACATTGTAGTTCTTTATTGCCTATCTAATAGACACTTTAGAGGATCATTTGATCTGTTATGCATCCCTGCATAACTACCATCAACAATTTACAGTTTTCAGCCAAATATGGTTTACCGCTTACCCCCTCCATCAACACAAAGCCATGTTGCAAGATCATTTATCTTCAGAAAATACTGACCTGCGACAACACTTGAGTCTGTGTCTGAGACTGTATTTGTGCCTGGTGCTGCTGAGGTGCTGGCTGGGGGCTCCCGATGGCAGGGATGGGAGAAGTGATCTGCGAGGCGCCGGGAGAATGCTGCTGAGGAGAAGGCTGCGACTGGTGTTGCATATGCTGCATTTGCTGCTGCTGCATCTGCTGCAGCTGTATGTGCTGCAGTTGCTGCTGCATTTGCTGTTGATTGATCTGCTGCTGAAGATGCTGCTGCTGCTGCTGCTGCAAATGTTGCTGCATGTGGTGCTGAAAATGCTGCTGCTGCATTTGCTGTTGTATTTGCTGATGCATTTGATGCTGATGTAGCTGCTGCTGCTGCTGCATGTGCTGCATCTGTTGCTGCTGGAGCTGCTGCAAGTGTTGCTGCTGGCTTTGCATCGAGGGGCTGACTTGAGAAGGAGACGGCGTTGCCACCAAGCTTGTTCCCATAGAGCTCATCAGCGGAGCCGCAATGTTTGTTGGCATGTTTGGGGCAACGGTCACAGAGGCTACAATCTGATTCATTGGCAGTCTCATGGTCAAGGGTTTGGGAGCAATTGCTCGGGGAAGGGGCTGCTGAAGAGTTTGAGGAGACACCGACACGGTTGCGTGTTGAGAAAGAGAAGTATTCAGAATGAGGGAGGAAGACAAATTGGTGGATGCCAGCGTTTGCTGAACAGAACGAATTGTCTGGGCCTCAGCAGATTCTGCAGCAGCCTGTGTTTGGAAAAGAAATTAATTGTCTTTCCAACAGAAAAAAATATTGTTACTGTTTAAATGGAAATAAAAGTAACAGCTACTCTGGGAGACTTCATCACATTTTGTTTTCTATCAGAAAAGATCAATATGGAATCTGAAAACAATCACTGATCCACCAATCCATTACATCACCTCTTTATCTGTCTCCCTACACAGCACCTCCAGTTCTCAACTGGACAGAAAGCTAACTTTTCCCCTTGATCAGCCCCAGAAAATCACAGTTTCCACATATATTTTGTTGCTGAAAGAGTTAGAAAGGGCCCAACGCTTTCTATATTTGTTTTTTAAAGAAGCCTGTTCTTTGGGAGACAGCAGCCCCCCCGCAGTTATCATGGTACCATACAGCCACTGAGCATTTAACTGGTATCTTTGAGACATTTACCCTGGAATGTGCCAAATTGAGCTGCATCCCTACTCTGAGCAATCATCTCAAAAGAAAAAGCTACAGCAAGGATGTCTTGAGTTACAGGAGATGAGATAAATACTGGACTTTAAGTGTAATTTTCACCTGCAATCTCCCCCCAAGTTACTTGGCAGCCCAGGTCCCATGGATCTGGGGAGAAAATATTTCTGATGGTTTTGAAAAGGGAACTTAGGACTGGGGCAATAAAATCCCTCAAAGGTATTTAGAATTTCTGTTGCCATTGTGATACTAAAGGCTTTTAGACTATTTTCTAAGTCCCAGAGGCAACAGAAAAACACAGCTTCTCAACACAAGGAGAAGGAAGCAGTCTTCCAGCTTTCAAAAACACGTGTGTATAATTTCTGCTGTTGTATTTTTAATAATTAATTAAAAAACACAGCTGTATGATTTACTAATGCTCTGCAGTTGTACATTTAAATAAATATTCTCAGGAGTTAGACATCATCACCCTCTATTGCTTTCTTGCGATTGAATATATTTTTGCAATTGATCTTCATGAAATATTATTAGAGAAATAACCACCTCGGTAATGTTTTACCCATATTTTAGATGTCTATAAGCGTATTTCCATTATGATATTAAGATGCAACAGATCTACAACCTGCATAGTACTGCCAGCTAGCAAGGTAAATTCTCAAGTGAGACAGCAGAGCTTTGTTTTCTTCACAAGTTTTATTTTAATTCAGGATCCACTTAAACACTCCTGTGGCTCACTGCCAGTCCATTTGCAAGCACTCTCCAAATTCAGAGCCACCACGCATTTCTTACCCCTCACCTGCAGGAAATCCTTCAGCTTTGTCACCCAACAACTGCTCTCCGGCTCCACGCAAAACGAGCCTGTCTTTGGAGAAGCAGCACTTGAGGAAAAGCAAACCTCTGCAACGAGCTCGCAAATGTTAATGGAAAAAGGTTGGGATATTTTTCATGACTGAATTTTACTTCAGTAGTGAAGTGCATTACTCCATAGCTCAAGGAAAATGTGCGATGACAAAGATATTCTTTGGTCATTGTTAGTATGCCAGGAGAGAGATGAAATTAGTTTTGCAGAGACTAAGCAGGGTTCAAGCTGCAGCACAACATCTTGTAGAGCTGTATTACAGACATCCTAGGATTCTACTTTTATTTTGCATAACACCCTCCCCCCGCCCCAAATATTTAAACACCATTGCCAAAAGCTCACTTGCATAACATTGAAGGCATTATTAGGCTTACCTTAGAAACAAGGCTTGCTCTGTAGGCAGCAAGTGCCTTTAGGTATTCTTTTTTGGCAGCTTCAGTTTTTCTTTTATATACCTATTAAAAGAGACCACAATTTCACCAACTTCAACTATTAAGATTTTTTTGCCAGAATGCTTTCAATATCGCTTGCAAAGAAACAAAAAACAGACCCAAACCCCTGAAAACACTCTACTGTTAGATGTGCTTTTTCTTCCTTGAAAGTTCTAAATATTCTTGCAGGTGGCTACAAGATTTCCGCTCTACTCACTGGACTTGCACTACAACTTCTATTGATTATCATGAATAACAAAAGGCTGCAGTTTTATATCAGTCTGAGCAGCCAACTGCTTGACAAGACTAGATACTCACATTTTACTTCCCCAGAAAATGATATTTTAATGACACTAAGTAACAAGGATATTAGAACACTGAGTATTTCAGATGCCAAAATACATCAGCTCTAGCATACGATGCCTATGCATTTTTTTTCAGAACAAATATTTGAACTACATATAAAAAAAATCTGTACACTTTTAGAAAAGGGGGTTCAAAGAGCTTGGAGTTGCCCTAAGGCCAGCGTGAGAGAATCCCACTGAGTTAAACAAGAACAGTTAGGCAAATAATTAATAAATCTGTATTTTTAATCATCAATAAATTTAAAGTCCACCTTTAAATGATGTTCATTATCATCTGCTAGATCAGACCAAAAGTTTCCAAATGTATTTCAGAAACAAGTACCATTCATCTGTTGCCAAAAGGTGTCCTATACAGGAATCTACCCTTCCACTGAAGCTCCTGTTAAGTGTTGCTGGGAGCCGAATAGACTATCAACAGGCAAACAAAGGGTGTCTTTTTTAACCCCCTTCAATCCATGTGCAGGACTTACATGTGTGTAAGAAGAAGAATAACCTTAAGGAAGTACAAAACTCATCACTCTGTACCAAGTTTGAGTTGGTGATAGCATTTCACACACTACATTGCAATGAGACACAGAGCATTGGCTTCAAAGGTTGGAAACCAACACGCTTTGTAACAAATTTGCAAGGCAGATCAAAGGAAAATGGTAAATACGCTGTACCTTTCTCTTTTCTAACTTATTAATAGAAAACAAGAGCTTTGAAATAAGAATCATCAAAAGATGGTCTTAAGAGGAGTCTAGGACAGTATCACCTGAGCTCTTTTACAAACTGCCCTTTAAAATTTAAAGACAAACACAGTCACTTAACACTACCTACTAGCTCTTACAAAAATACTTTCGAGATGCCAGGTCTTCAAGAAGTTCAAAAATCAGTGTCGCTCTACAGAGGCAGAGGTCTACACCAGCAAGTCGCATGGTGCACTCAGAGCAGAGGGAAGAGGTTTTTTTGTTTTTTACAAGGATTACAATATTACTTCTTGTGAGACAACTCTGCATCAATTCTTTACCTGTTTTTGTTCTTCTCCTAAACTGTCCCACATGGATGCCACTATTTTTGAAACATCTCCAAACGTAGCATTCGGGTTCTGCCCTTTAATTGCAGCTTGTGTATCCCTGAAGAAAAGGGCATAGGCTGACACTGGCTTTTGTGGCTCATTGGGGTCTTTCTTTTTCTTCTTCTTTGGAGTCTTGGGCTTCTTGCCAGAATCTGGGGCAGCTCTTTTTTCTCCAGTAGCCTAAGAAAGAGTAAGAACAAGAACAGTCAATATATGCATTAGTAAGTCAGATTCATTAAAAAAAATTATTGACAGTCAGGTTTAACAATATATGGATAAAGCTACTATATATGCAACATTTGCAAGTCCTGTTGTGTGAGCCATTCTCCCCTACCAACTAGTTCTTAGTTCCAGCTTAATCTCATTGGAGCTATTGGAACTACATGCCTGAATATTTACTGCTCATTTTTAAGTATGGCTCAGAGAGTCAAATCCTATGAGCTTGACCTGAAAAAGTACATCCCAATGCTAATTTTTATCTAAAAAAAATTACAACTTAACTCATAGTAAATTTTGAATGGGTCATCTGTGTTTTTCCATTAAGATACAATTTCAGCAGCAGAGACTCAGAGGAGAGGAGCTTGGAGGCATTTCCCAGTTCCAAGACGTACAACTATCAACTTAGACACGGATCAGGGGTTAAGAAGTCCACTTTTCAGGAAAGATGCAGCAGCAACTTGGCAGTTTCTGCCCACCTGCAGCCAGCACTGGCTGTGTCCCCACACACACCGGTGCTGGAGGCTGCGTGCTCCCCAGCAGCACACCCAGGGTTACAGCAACTGCTACAGCAACATTTGTACTTCATTTGCTGAAAACATTTTCCTTTTAGAACAGATTTTTTTAAAGGAAAATGTAAGTTAACTAAACTTTCAGTTAGAAGAATGCTTGTTTTATTTCTGTCTAAATGCACCTATGTTGTACAAGACTCCAGAGAATACCAAAATGACAAAACTGTCCAAAGTTGATGATTGAAGAGGTTCACCGGATCTGAAAACCTGAAATGAATTAAACCGTATGTATATGTACGTGTAAGACTATTCTTAGGTTTGTTATTATTGAGGCAGTGGGAAAACTTCTTAAATCAAGAACCTAACCAGCAAATGAATCCTATTCCACTATACCATGACATTTGTATTTTAAACGACTGCTCTGCAGCTGAGCTGATACCACCGCATCCATGAAAACACAGCACACAGGCTCACTACAGCCCATGGAAGAACTTACTCGATTGGATTCATCTGCATCCTCTTCATTGATAGAGCTCGATGGGGAAGGAGTGGCTGATTTACTTGCAGGAGGGGAGGGCGAAGTGTGTGGCAAATTAGTGCCGCCTAAATTTAGCCCCAGCTGCGCACTTAGCTGAGACTGGTTAATGGTGGTTAGCTGGGACGGAGGCATCATTCCCGAGTGAGCAGCATCGCTCATATGGACAATCGATCTCATAATCAGAGAGTGGTCCTGGCGGTACTGGGAAACTTGCGTGTGACTCTGATCCTAAAAGAGATTGAAATGTTATTTAGTCATTAGCAGTTACCACACAGCAGAATCAAGGAAAGTCATCCTCACAGCCTTACAGAACCAACACTGTCAACGGGCAGTTTGCTTCCTTTCTTTTTAATGAATTAAATGCATTTTCCCTAAATTAAATGCAGCAGCAGCTACCACACTTGCCCCAGATTTCCCTTTTCCCACCACTTGTGGGTGTTGGGGTTTTGAGGGGGTTTTTTGTTTGCTTTTTTGGTTTTTTGTGGGTTTGGTTGGTTTTTTTTTGGTGGAATAAGAATTGCATTTCCCTATTTCTAAACATTTCTTCTCTTGATGCAGTGAGAAATACCCACCAAAACAACAGGCAAACAGGCTGGCCGACGATTCAGGGAAAACACTGCAACTGAGGGGACACCAACTGCTGTCAAACGCAGAAAGTAAACAAAACTAGGGCGGGGTGGAGGGATACGGAGAGAGAGAGGGAGAAAAGCATCTTCCTTTACTGACACTCAGTTACTCTTTGCCATTACCAGTAACAGCAGCAGTGGGTATAAAGCAATCCTGGCTCAGTGGGCTGGGGAGCCGACCCTGTAATCCTGAACACGCCTAAAGATCCTTGTTTGCAAGGACCACATGAAACCACACATTTTTATCTTTAATCCAACAATCAAACACGTGTGGGAATAGCAAGTGATGTACAAATCACCAACTTTATTGTGCTTGTACTCCATGTCTCAGACACACCAGTGCTTGCATGGCTTGGTTTGTAGTGTTTCTGGAGGGCACAAACTGTGTCTCATACACAACATTTACCACATTTGTGAAGAAAAAGAAGAAAGACCCTGGAGGTAGAGTCAGCTGGAATCTGCCTATGGAAAAAAATCTTCCTTTTTTTTTTTTAACCACACACAGATCAATATACAACAAAGCAACATTTAAACAGAAAGGAAGATTTTTTTAAAAAAACTTTAATAAGAGAATAAATAGCTCACAAATTGATTTAGCAACCTGATTAATCCATAGTCATTGTTTGAACAGCCAGAAACATGAGAAATAAATTAGATTTTGAAAACTCTTTCATTATTAATAACCTACATTGCAATTAGTAGCAGGTGCAATGCCTCTTAATGAAATGACAGAGAACAAAACAGCAATTGTGGGAGCCCAGTGTACAGCCCACAACACAGCCTGACCTTCCTGGTGCTCTCTTATTAAGTATGGATAAGGCCAAACCAGTCTTCAAAATCCGTGTCAGTTTGGAGGTAAGTTTAGCTCCAATGACTTTTCCTTTTACGGTTCTGCCCTCGACAGGGGCAGTGTTTCTGTGCTCCTGGAAGCCTTTCCCTGCCTGGGACAAGCGTGGCCATACAAAGAAGCCATACACATGTTAGAGAAGATGCACACCCTGCCTTGTCCATCTTTATGTACAAGTGCTGCAGCACACTGCTTCTTTAGAGCAATAATTCATACTAATTCTGAATTTGGCATTCATGTGTCTTTCTACAGAAGCCTATACAGAAAAAAAAAATCCTTCTTTAGCATAAAAGTGCATATAGTGTTGCACCTGGATCCAGTGCAGATAAAGGTAACCTCACAAGCTCATGATCCTGATTTCCCCATGTTTTCCAAGCCATTGCCAGCTTGGTTCATAATCCACACCGTACCACACCACGCTGCTTTTCCTACTTCTTAAATTCTTTTAATATTTTCCGTGAAGGGCTGTAGTTCCTCAGAGATGTGTGTGTGTGCCAAAAGTGGAGCACTGGATACAGAAAGATCAAAACGTCAGACTTATTGGCTGAAATACACATTTGCTCCAGGGCACCTTCCTGTGACAATCTTCTGCTGTTAACTACAGGGTCATTTTGATTGTGACTTGTATTGGCAGTGGCATCTGGAAGTCATTCCAAGTCTTTTGTAAAACGATATCACTGCCTATTCCTCCAATCATTTTATTTTACAGACGTTATTTTATTGCAGTAATTCTGCTGGTTTTTTTCAGCAGAGCTGAAGATCATCAGAATGACTTTCTCTCATAAAAACTGGCTTTCTTCATTGTTGTGCAGGCAGTACTTTCTTGAAGGTGTTCTACCCCTAAAAGGCTGGCTTTTCTCCTCCTTCTATTGCTACACAACACAGGCCTGTCTGGCCTTTACACTGAGGCAACAAAATGTGACGACACGGGTTACAAACCATTTACCCCAAGTCTTGTCATTTTGGTTGCGTCTATGATTTTATTGAGACTAAATTCTCTTGACTTGCACTGACCCAGAATCTAATTTTATACGCAAGCCCATGAATTCTTAACTGCCCCTTTTTCTGACACTATTTGACGCTTCTGTGGCTTTTTTATATCCACTTATTTAATTTCAGTTTTTCTTTTCTGGATCTTTTCCTAATTTCTTTAGCCTTTTTGGTTTGAATCTTAAAAAATTCAGTAAAAGCTAGAAGTGGCAACAGCAATATTTTTTTAACCAGCTAATTAGCATCAAACTGATAAGAAATAACAGATAAAAAAATGTTTCATATAATTTTCAATCCCTTGTAATTTAGATTATATATGCATATGAAAACAACTAATAATATGTTTTCCACACTTTAAGTTACATGGTTGATCAATATTAAAAAAAAAAAAAAAAGACAGGAATGGGAATTTCATTTTACTTCGGGGTACAGTGTTATGGGTCTCAACAAACAATGGCACCTACAAAAGAGCTTTCAGGCAAGGTAGTATAAACCATTTTGTATGTTTATACAGTGGTTTGGCAAGTAGCAACAAGGCAGCATGAAGGTAGTTAATGGCAACATTAAAGTCCACAGCACTTTTACATAGTGCCTGAGCAAACAGAAACCTTCTAAGGAAGAATCTATAACCAAGAAAATAAAATTTTCGTCAATTACCTTAACTCTAATTTTTTCCCTGATACTACCAAAGACCAATAACAAACTGAAAGGATCAGCAGCATTTCATTATGTTTGAAATGTTTAACAAAGAAATATTGAACAATGAAAGTCACCCTATATCAAAAGCATGCATGGAAATATAAGTGCACTGAAGCATCCACATGACATCTTAATTATGTTACTATATGAAACTAAAAACCTCGTGTATCCAAAAATAATCCGCTGAGAGTACTGGGAGAATTTTAGAGAACACCACAAGCTCTTTTATATAAACTTAACCAGAAATAAATGTGAAACACGAGTAATACGAGCATTTAGGATTTTTTGTAACATTAAGCAAAACCGACAGATTAGTTCTGACAAAAATTCATGAACTCCTCAAGCAGACAGTATCAAGTTTTCATTGAGCCTGATCTGCTTTACGGTCTTAGATTGAAGTTATGCAAAACACGGTGATCTTAACACAAGTCAGGTAAAGCTCAACCACTGGCTTAGTCAGCATGACAATCAAACGAGGACATCATGTGCGAAACCAAAACCCAAAGAGAAGTAACTTGTATAATTCCTTTGCACACTGAAATGACTTTGACTCGGATCTTTCTGTTGCCATCATATGAGTGCGACAACAACCTTAAGGTATAGAGATTCCTTTGGTCTTCAGCTACAGCACAAGGGGTAATGGCTCCAACCGGAAAGTGAGTCAGGCTGGATTAGTTATTAGGAAGGAATTCTTTAATGTGAGCGTGGTGAGGCACTGGAACAGCTGTCCAGGGAAGTTCAAGGCCAGGCTGGATGGGGCCCTGAGCAGCCTGGTCCAGTGGAAGGTACATCAAACTATCCTACTTTCAACTATTCCAATCTATTTAGACACTCATGCCAGAGAAGTCATCTTTAGTCCAGAGGACACACGTCTCATGGCATATGACAAATATATAGCTTATTTTACTTTGATTTGTAAAAAAATAAGTTCTCAAAAACTGATAAAATATCAACTCATCAACAGACACTGGAAAGCAAAAAACAGAGTAATGAGGCTTTAAAAAAAAAAAAAAGAATGTGTAAACACCCACACTTTAACTTATACAGTATTATCAAAGGTGTTTTTCAACACACCATTGAGTACTAAGAGAAAAAATTACAGCAATAAAAGATAAGTTCATTCTTCTGTTAGCAACTCATCAAGCATCCAGTACTTAGCACACCTCGCAATACAGTTAGTATTTATTCTGACAGATAAATGCATCCAGCCATTACGTTGAGAGATGTCCTAATTTCCACTTACCTTCCCTGTATTTTAAGAATCATTTGCATACAATAGTTTTATCCTGAATTTCCACCCTGATACAATTTTAATCTCTGGGAACATTCAACAAGATAATTAAAAATATAGCTAGGAAATCCCTTTTTAGAGCATTTTGAGCAATATTGAAGCCTCGATTAATAAATGTCTACAGCCTTCCATCATTAAAACAGGCAACACCTCCAGCAAGATTCTAGCCGTGTCAGGACTGAGCCCCTGGAGGTGCCTACTGGAGGACGCAGGGCTGGGATCTGCCCCTACACTGCATGAGCTAGTTTAAGGGAAGTGAGGAATCTGCCAACCACAACAACTAAGCAATAACTAAGTAAAACCCAGCATTTATGGTTATGCTCACTGTGCCCTGGTTTCAGAAGTTGACTTAAGCCATTATATATTCTGTTGCCTGAGGAATTCATCACTGCCAATGTAACATAAGCTGATGTTATATTTTAAAGGATATATTTAAGTTGAAGCAAATGCACTGCAATGTAAAGAGTGAAATCCTCAGTTGTCCCTGATTGTAAATTACTCCCTTTACTTTTAGGCAAGTCAGCATATCTCTAGAAGAAATCCTCAATACTCTTTTTCTCCACAAGTAAAGTATAGATAAAAGAATCCATTAATCTAAATTTTTACAGGATTGGAACTCACTGCCAATCAAAGCAAATCAAACTAACAGGATGCTTTTCTCTGTCAGAGATTAAATCCTTACTTAATACAAAACAGTCGCACTTGGTACTGCCACCACTGAAGAACT
This sequence comes from Grallaria varia, assembly GCA_013396735.1. Classification (NCBI taxonomy): domain Eukaryota; kingdom Metazoa; phylum Chordata; class Aves; order Passeriformes; family Formicariidae; genus Grallaria; species Grallaria varia. The sequence continues at coordinate 730,422 of VWZG01005870.1, read as the reverse complement.
GTCCTTCCCCTCCCCTCCGCAGATCCTGCCATCACTAATAGATCTGTCAAAATGTAGTTATCAGAAGATCCTACAAGCAGCAGCTTCTTTTCACTGGCAATGAGAAAACTCCCATGTTTGACTTCATGTCTCTGCAGAAAAGTAAACCTCACCAAATTCGATTCCCAAAAACACTCTACAACAAACAGTACATGTTGGTTCAGAAAAAAAATTACATCTGTGTATCTAAGAAATAGGTTGGTGACAGGAGGCTCACACACAGTCCGCTGATGAAAGAAGATGAAGGATATGCAACTTCTTGGTCGGTGGGCTCCCCCAGTCCCACTACTCTATTCTGCTCACACATAAGCCACAGTGGGGACATGAAGAAGTAAAAAAAAAACCCAAAACAACAAAACCAAAACCAACGCACATGAGGGACCAGTGATTGGTTCCTCAGAACTGAGCAGCAATCTTTTATTCTGGCACCCTCAGGTGTCTCTAGAAATTCATCTCCTTCTATATGACAGAATGTCCTCATACAGCTGCAATCTCCAGGTTAACTTAACGTGCTTTGTTGGAATGTTTCTGGTTTACTGTCCCTTCCTTTTCTTTGTGGTCTGGACTGCAACCACTCTTGCAGGACCCCCTTGAACAGCTGGTGTTCCCCGTCCTCTCCTGTGCAGCACTGTGCTTCCTTCCGAGTCCTTTGCCCAAATTAAGATGCAAACGAGACCAAATGCTGGTTCAACGATACCAACTTTATTTTGCAACATTAATTGCATAGGGAAAAGAGAGAGAGAATGGGAGAAGGAGGGAGACTGCACGTAGAAGATGGTTACCCCTGTCCAGCTGGTCCTTTAGTGGCCGGGGCTACTTTGGGATGGGTCCCACCCAGTTCACTCCCTGAGTCACTTTTGTACAGTCCCTTATTTGCATGGGAAGCAAAGGCAGAAGTGCCTTTCAGTCCCTCGCTTGCATGGGAGAGGAGAGAAGATGTGGTTTCACCACAGTGCATGTTCAGGTGGTCATTGGGTCTGACCTGGGGGACATATGAGACAAGTACCCCCAAAATGAAGTGTCTTATTTGTGACTCCACTTCCTGTGCCTGCACGGGTATTCTCTTGTTACGCAATGGACCACAACAGAGGGTTGAAGTGAAAACTATCTTTTTTGTTCCTGCCTGCCCAAGGTCAGAACTGAAACTTTGTCCCTTTGTGCTTTTGGAAGGTGCTCAGGGACAGGGCAAACCAGCACGAGCACCTGCCGGACCAACACAGCTACAGGTCCTGGGACTCACGTCTGCACCGTGGGGCTGTGGCCTCTGCTGGGACCCGCTCAGTCACACCATGTAAGCTGTGAATCTCCAACAAAACGCTGCCCTACGTGGTGAAGAAATCCAAAAGCTCACAGCCAGGGCAAAGTCACAGAACTGCCAAACTAGGGGACCAAGACTTTTCTCTGAAATCTTACAGTTCTCACTGGAGATGCCTCCCCCCGCCCCCAGCACAGAGTGTTTTCTCTTTGGGAACTCTGTTTACTGTCTTGTGACCCCACAGATTCCTCACACGATCCCCAAAGCAGGCTGAAGGGGTGACACTTTTTGGTTGCTTCATCTGCTGTTGAGTCCTCCTGCTCTCACAGACAACCACAGGCCAGGCTGGTCATGGCCCTCCACCCACCACAGTGCTGCTACTGCTGCCTTAGCATTACCTGATTGACAACTTCTTTAGAGCTTAATCTTTACACCATTCTGTAGAGGCATATAAAAACAGATTCTCCGCTCTTGTCTTCCCAAACATCTACCATACTTTAAAGCATATTGAATCACACTCCTTTTGGACAAGGTACCCAGCAGCATGATCACAATACATGTGTGACTCAGATCACAGATCTGGGCTCTGATCTGATGAGTCTCTTGGCATGAGGAGCTTCTCTCCAAATTAGCAGTACAAGCTTAGGTCTGCTGTGTGCAAACAGTGAAGACACATTGCAAACAAACCCTGGAGAGCTGCAATGAAGTCCCAGAATGTCAGATAAACGCTGTTAGTAGTTTTGTTACAACCTCTGCAACTTCAGGTGCTTCGGCTCCCAAATCAAAGGCACACTTCAAAGGTCCTTATTATGCAGTAACATGGGGAGAGACTGCAAGGGAGCATGACAACTAACAAACGGTATCAAAGGTAACAAGAATTGTGCAAGGATTCGCAGGGGGACAGACTTGGGGGCTACATGGCATTTGTATGTTTAAAAATTGCTGCAAGTGTTGGTAGCTATGTTCAGGGGTACTTCTTTGTGTTCTGCAGGGATTCTTCTTTTCTGTGCAGTTTCTTTGTTTGCTTGTTGGTTTCTAAAGCAAATCAGAAAAGTAGGTCTCATTATGTTTTGTATTACCAGACCCAGGTATGTTTTTCTTCCAGCTACCTGACAACAAAGAATAATTTAAAACTCTAAGGAGACTTGGCATTTCTTTATCACTTGAGAACTTGAAGCGGAAGCCTGAGTATTGGGTAAGCTGTCCAAGGGGAAACATGGGTGGTAACAGCAGAGAATAGAAGAATTTCAAAGAAAGTTTTCAAATTACATAAGAGCAGGGGTGGCTGGACCCAACACAGCCTTTGGCCAGGTACAACATATCCAGACCAGCTGCAGCATCTGCCTCATTTGGCTGGCTTGAGAAAGCAGCACCTGATTTGAGAGTTTAAACTCAGGAGGCAGAATAGCTTAAAGCCATGGCCCTGGCTTAATGCACAGCTGGTGTCCAGTCATACACATCCAAGCTCCTTCTGAGCTCAGTTCTTGGGAATATCAGAGACTCAGCTTCCGCTCCAATTCCTGACAGCTTTTCCCATTTTCCTCATATTCATACAGCACCTCACTATATTTGCTGGAGCTGATGGATCTTGATTTAGATACTTCTTAACATAAAATAGTCACAGTCTTTTTTCCCAGACTGTTCTGCCAATGTCACAGTGCTTTTCTTCTTTAGTGAAGAAGTCCCTCATGTATCTCAATAGGCAATAACCTATTTGCTTCCGGTTTTTATTATTATATTTTAGTCTCAGCAGTGCCTGCTGTTGAGTCAGGTGTCTTTGGTAACTGCTGCCACTTTGTTTTCTGTGGACAGGTCCTTTCTAGCAGGACCTTTCTATCAGCTGCCTGTTTTCAAGAACAGCACAATACATTTCCCTCTCCAGCCACAGCAGCTCGTTAACAGAGGGCCCATCGTGTGTGTACCAATGATCAAGCTACTTTCAGAGAACTATATTATCCACACTAAGTATGACAATGTCACTGAGGATATGAAAATCTTCATGCTATTACTTATGACATCATCAGGCTAGCACCATCTCCGTATCAGGCCAAAGGCATGACACAGACCCCCATGCCAAAGCCACCACTGCCTCCAGGGCTCTCAGCCCATCGTCTGCCTGCCCCTGGGGCTCCATCAGCTGTGCACACACGTGCTCTGAAAGGTAACTACAACATGCACAACTACATCATCAGGTGTAAAGTAAAATATTTAATTACACACCAAACAAAACAAAGAAAAATTACTCTGTAAAGACTTGGAAGTTCATCAGCCAAGTACAGAGCTCCAACCGACGTCACAGCTCAGCTCAGCTGCCAACAGAGTCCTGAAGGTCTCATTTTACAGTGTCCATCTTGTTGTCTGTATGGCCAAATGTCACTGATCTGAGCCACCAGAGCATCCTTTAATTCAGTGTTACTTGAGATTCATTTTTCCTGGTAGCACAAATTAATAAAACCAGTGGCAAAAGCAGCTGCCATTTCTGCTGGGAAAGGCCAATACAAACCAGACTAACACTGTTAATTTAAAGCCTGGGTTTAGCAATCCATCGCACCAATCAAAGGAAAAACAGAAACAAGAAAGCTCTGAAGAGAACCCTTTTTTCCTAGCAAGAGTAGCTGCTACTCCTGTAACTTAGTAACTGTAAACTTCTGAAATTTGTTTTGTATTTTTTATCAAAGATGACAATAAACACGTTCATAACAATAACAAGGGCTTGTTGTAATAGCCCATTCCAGGCGTTAAACACATTAATGACCCATGAAATAACTGTTTCATCTGCAACACATTAAACAATCTTGTTATAACATTTTATTAATTGAAAACCTACTCCATTCTCTTTGTATAGGTGATTACCAACTGGGCATTAAAACAGAGATGTAGAAATAAGTTTCTTTGTAAAAGAATATTTAACATATAAATGAGAGGCACCTGGTCAGGTAAGTAGTGAAATAACTACCTTTTGCCAATTTTAAAGCAACTTTTTTAGCTTTTAGTCTTGCAATCTTATGTCAATCTATTAATTTAATTACTAATGTGGGAATATAAACTACTCAAAAAGATTTAGAGCTGTAAGTAAAAGGTACCACTGTTCTAAAACATTAATAATATTTCTATTGTATGCAGCCTTTCATAAGCTCAAATTTGCAACTCATCTCTTTAAAGCCACATTGTTGAGATGTTTATTTAAAAAGGTCTCTTCTTGAAATAAAAGCAATAGTCACCATCTTATCTTTGATTTGAGCACAGTGCCACTCCTAAGGAGTAACGTAATTAAAAATTAGCGTATTCCACCATGAATTAGCCTTATGCGTGCAGAATCCTGACAGCACTGGCAGCACTGCAACAATTATAAAATATAAACAGGCTGAAATCTTCATCAAATAGGAAACACATTTTCTCTAGCAGCATAAGTAATGTAGGGAGCAATATATGTAAAACTATCAGTCTGTTTTTGTAACATTTGTACATTTTTGAATAAAAGAAAAAATCAGACTGAAAAGAGACAATTATTTTACTGTCTGTTTCTTAGATATCAGAAAGAGAATTTTGAAATTCATCAAAGCTAACCTTCTGTTATGTACAACAGGCTAAGCTGAAAAGAATGTTAACAAGTTCAATTTTCATTCAATCAGCACTACTGCTCTCTGAAATGTTTCATTGCAGGAAAGAAATAAAAATAATCTATATGGTAATTATGAGGATGAATCCCCCAGTAACTTTCAGCTACATGAAAGGTCAGTTCTATTCAAGATATTTTATCAGTCCCCTGCACATACTCCTGTCCTGTCATTTTAAATCTGAACAGCATTTTATTTTCCCATTTACAGCTACCTGCAGAATTAAGTACTTAAGCCAAA
>VWZG01005870.1:709415-725219 GCA_013396735.1 Grallaria varia | reverse complement strand
GCTGGCAAAGGCTATAATAGCATGGAGATAAATCGTTCAGCTGCTCTCTCTCAAGCCTCCGGGGCTGCAGATTTTTCTTCTCCTGGTGCACTGTGGGTATTCAAAACTTGTTCAACATGATTTCATTTCATTTCAGGCACTGCCTGAGAAAACTAAATTACAGAATCAATCATACAGAAGGTCAGAGTGAGACTTCATTACAAGTATTGCATGCTTGCATGAATATCTTTCATTTATGACTGACCCAATATGTCACAATAGCTGTCTAGTAAAAATAATCCACTTTCTGAAATTGATGTACTACTGATGTCAATGCTACTCAGCAGGCTGGGCAGATTAGAGAGAGGTGTTAAAAAAAGGAACCCTCAGGAGCACAACTTGTAGTTTTATAGAACTGCCACAGTTTCCAGATTAAAATATTTTTTTCTATGGGCAGCTCAACAGAAAATAGAGCATTAATATAAAATATTGGGGGTTGATTTTTAATGAGGATATTGCTGTTGATTTCTCCTTATTTATATTCAAGTATTTATAGGGATAATATTTGCATCATGTAAATCCACGCATTCTTTGAAGTCAAATGTATATCAACACTCCATTTTTCAGTGACTCTTTTTTGAACATCAGAATTTTATTTGCATATTATTAAAATATTAAAATTAATCAAAATGCCTCCATTTTATCTCCTTTTTGTTGCTGCTGCCTGTTTTTAAATGTTAAAAAATGCTGTAAAGATAAATGCATTGTGTTTGTTGCCAATAATAATGAAGTTAATCAGCATTGTGACAAATTGTCACTCTTTCCGTAGTACGTGTATCTTAATAGTATAAACAATGGTTAACTCACCAATCTTTAGTAATTGCCAGGTCATATTTACGCTGAGAGTAAATATCTTTCTTGCCCCATGAATGATATTTTCAATACAATAATACACAAAGAGTTATGATAAAAAGAGAATGGTTTTTTTCCTTTTCTCTTTTCTTTTTGGTCTTCCTGTGGGAAATATGTGAGATACTTGCAGAAGCATTATGAGGTAGCTGGCCAAGTCCATACCCTAAGGGAGACATAGGAAAACCTTGACATAACCTATTTTTAACCATGCCTCTGGCAATTCTGCATTCAAGTTTATAGGTGAACATGTCAGGTAGTACATAGAAAAAAGCCAAAGACACACAGTATTAATCATAATTCTGTCCAAGCCCATTTTATTTTTTCAACATTTCTGATTTAAAATCTCATGACATTTCTTCAAGGTGAAATTCTTCCACCAGGCTTTGCAACAGGGTAAGACTACATTTACCTAAATTAAATATTGCTTACAGTAAAGCTCTCTAATGCTTCACAAGATAAGCAATAAACTCCACGCAGTTACTATTAAAATAATTTAAGTTTGTATTCAGCTCAAGAAGCTTTAGTGATTAGCAGTACACTATTAATACACCGTTTAAATAAGACTATCCTAGTATCGCTGGATAAGAACATTGTTCTGTAAGTGTATATGAACATCATAATTATTTTACAACCCCATCTTTAGTTCTTTCAGATATAGTAAATTCAATTGACCATGAAATGAAATTTCATAGTCAAAATGCCTCCTTTACATTTTTTTATTGCTGCAATAAAGTTTTTATAGCTCCAAGGCAAGGTAATTCATGAAATGTCTAATTTAAAGATGAATTCTAATATTATTAATAAATATTTACCAGTTTAATAAAGTGCACATTTTTCACATAAAATATGATATTATGTTTTCATTTTTTATTTTTGAAATACAGATTAACTGCTGGAAAATTTGAGTTATAAAGAGAGCTATGTGAGTTCAGGGAAACCTATGCAAGGACCCTCTGTTAATGTTTTTAAACTTCCCAAAGCTACCCAGCATTTATGAGCAGCAGAAGAAAAGACTAGTGACTAGAACACAATGGCAGGGGCCACACCATCTCACAGTATGAAACAAATCAAGCAGTTGTGGGGAAGCGTCTGACACACGAACCTCTCTGTGTGGCTCCTCCATATCAAATCACACAATTCCTGATCAATTCCCTGCAGCAAAAACCACACACAAGTTCCCAATCCGCAGCTTTGAACCGGCAATCACCCCAAAATACACCACTGGACTGCTGGAGTAAGAAGGTATGAGCTTCTTTACATCTCCTCATTAACCTACACAGGAACAAATTCTTACCAACAGAGTCAATGAAAAGAATACTATTAATTTCTACATTGCACAGTCGAGGAAAAAAGCAAAGATGTAAAGCTTCTGATTCGGTGCAAGAAGAGGTGAATAAGGAGGTATTTAACCAGGAGGCCTCTTCTGGTTGGAGCTGTTAAGGTAAGAGTATTTACTTATGGAAGAATCACGTTCAGTGAAAGGATGCAAAATTAAAGGGCAAAACTGGGTCAGGTTGCAAACAACTTCATAACATTGAGAGGATACTCATACACGGAACACAACACTGATCCAGCCCACAATATTTATTATATATTTCCGAGCAAGTTTCATTGTATTCACTGTACACACGCTCCATTACTTTTGTTTTCAGGCACAACATTCCTGACTCTCAGGTTTTATTAATCTGATCTTTTCTTTCTTTAGAAGTCACCCTGCATGTCCAGCGCACACAGAATCCCATGCAAAATGGGATCTAAACCAAGTACCATGTCCTTCAAAGACTGTCTTAGGGAGTCCCTGTTCTGGATCCACAGAATGACTGAATTCTGTACCTCCTAAGGAGTGGGCAGTTTGTGTTCACTCTGCATTAGTGCTACCCTTCATGACCTCCAAAGAAATACTGAAATTTGCAATGAAGCCAGCAGCCTGTAGGATTACAGAGAAGTATTTGCTGCATGTTGGTTTGTAAATCTTTAACTAATTTTCACTTGCCATAATAATAATAAAAAAAAGATCTACATGAAATCGCAACATAACAACACGACCTTTATTACAGTCCAGTGGTAAATATGTATTTTCGCTACACCAAGTTGAGCAAAAGGTCCTACATAAAATTGCTAATCAGAAAAAAATATGGTCGATGTAAAATATCTGTTTAAGCTAAACATTCACTCACTCTTCAATATGCAATACAGAAACGGATTCTAATTGTAACCACTGAGTGTGAAATGGTGAGTAGGATAAACTGGCTCCCAGCTGTGTCTCATCACTGGGAGTCTGAACGTCACTGCACAAAGCCCTCCAAAACCCGCAACAGGAGATCCCCCAAAGCTGACAGAGAAACACGGGGAGAAAGAGGAAAGTGCCCCAGGTAGCCGCCCATGGGGACCGCAGCCCTGCAGTGTCTATGGGCGCTGGAGGGAACTTCACACAGCCCTGGCCTGGAGTGCTCTCATTAACATCGGAATTAGCCAGACAGTCCCTGTCACTCAGCCCTTCCCCACACCCAGATCAGCCCTCCCCATTCTCGGGGAATCGGAAACAGGCCAGGAACAGAACAAAAACCTGCCTCAGTCTTTATGGCCAACAAGAGCAGTGGACAGAACAGTCTTTTTATGGCCCTGTATTTCTGAGTATGGTCAAGGTAACACATCCCTATCACTTCTATTATGAGTTTAAAAAATAAAAACCAATTTTCATTTATACAGATTTAGCCCATGGAATATACAGAATATATGAAAATACATGTTTTTTTCCTGCTGGTATACTGCATCCAGATCTCCTTCTGAGCTACTCTCAATACTTTCAAAATTTACTGTTGATTGTCACATGTGGGTCCTACACTTCAAACACGGACAAGCAACTCATTCTAAATGCTGTAGTTCACACCGGACAACCCAGTGGTCTTTCAATTCTTGATGCCAGTGTCAACTGTATAACACATTTTTGAAGTTTAGGAGCACTTAGGATGCACATGGTGCCAATGAATATGGACTTCCAAGTCTATTCCCAAAATGAAAATTCTGTTTATAAAGCCTGACTGTTCCTTCACAACAGATCTGTTCACGCAGAGTACAGCACTGCACTGTACATTAACAACCATGTTTATCTTGCTGAATCCACCAATATTAAACCCTTAACCATTTGTCAACTGCCTTAGGGAACTGAGTAATAGCATATCACTGTTTGCTGTGTAACACTGACAACACGTGCCATCGCTCATACAGAACATGCCTACACGTGATACAGAACGCTGGCAAAGGCCTGGTCAGGCTCCCCAGAAATCCCACAGATCTTTGAGAGGTCAAAGAAAACAGAGAGAACACAAATCTACATTCGACAGACAATGTTAGGCAATGGGAACACACAAAGAACAGGACCTACCATATGCAATCCATTGCTGTGGATGACACCGTCTTGCTCCACGAGATTTCGGGATATTGTAATAGAGGGAAGATCCAAGCTCTGGGGGGGAAACTGAGGTGTAAATTCATTTCCTTGAGCAGGCAGCTGGTCACCCAGGCCCTGAAAGGGCAGCAGAATATCTGCCATCCCCAGCGCAGGGTCGGACTCGGGCGGGGGCGTAATGGGTGGGATTTCAAACTCCTCGTCCCCAAGGCTTGGGGTGTGGAACGTCTGCTAGAAAAGGAGAGGACAAAGCAAACCGTGTTAGGGCACACCGCGCTCAGCAATCACCTCCACCAACAGTCCAACTCCTGTTTTGTTCTCAAATGTAAAGTCTATAAGCAACAAAACTTTAAAGTTTCATATGCTGAAGGGGTTTTTGGATCATTCCAATTAAAGATTTAAGTCTCATTATCACATGGCTTTAATGCAGTATCAGTATTAACAGTTTTTTAATGTGTATTTAATTAGCAACATCTGTCTGTTGTTAGTCCGAATATCAGCTACGCTGGATTTGGCTGTATAACAAAGTGCTGCTTTATTGATATGTTAGTAAAATAGCACAAACAGCTTACATTACTCTCATGCTTCATAAAACACTGACAATTTTGTAGCACACACACAACACGAATCCAGCACTGACCACTTCACATCTTTTGCCTCCTTTTACCCACTAAAAACATGAAATATTATCATTCTGGTCTTTACTTCTTTTCCATTCCCAAAATACAATGCACCCTTGTAAACATGGGTTGTAATTTGGAGGAGAAATGTATAAAAGCATGAGGGTGATTACAGCAGCTCCCAGTGCTTTCTGAAGCAAGCCAGCTTTGTTTGAACAGTGGGTTTGTTATGAACTAAACACCTGTTAAGATGCCTTGAGCAAAACATTTACTGCCAGTTATCTTCAGGGTTTGTGCATGTTTGTACGTGTGCATGTGTCTGTCAAAGAGAATCCTTATTCACGTAGAGTCTGTATCTGGCTTCAACATTGCTGACTTTTATTTGGGGAACAAATGAGCTGCGCTTATTCAAATTTTTGGAGAGTTAAATGAACTTTTATGTATTATTTCAGGTCCGCTGCTATTTAATAATAGAAATTCAGTTCTTGAAATTAGGCCATTTTAAATGTACCCAAATCAGGACTGTCTTGATCAAATTGGGCAGTTGGCAATCCTAAAATAGGCACTCTTGTCTTGTTCTGGGCATGCAAGGCTGCTCTGGGATTTGTTTGTTTGCATTAGTTCAGGATTTGAGTTGGGAGGGAAGAATTGTTTTATGTATTAATTACATTGTTTGAAAGAGTGACTTAATGCCAGTTAATTTAAAAATTATAAGTTCAGTGAAAGATCTCATTAACTGCTGCAAATTGTCATCCTTCAAACTGTTAATGATGATATAAATTAATAACCGCTTGAGAGAAGATGGAAACTGAAACACAAGAAAAACCTTTGCTTGCATATAGAACCTGTCAGCTGTCATTATTGGTCTCCCACCAGAAATGATGAGGTCCCAGATTGCTGCAGTCTGCAGCACCGTCAGAGTCTGCTGAGACTCAGGGCTGTAACTTAATTCTGGATGTGAAGGCTGGGCCTGGATTAGGGAGACGTTTGACTTCCCCACTGCCATATTACAAAAAGTGTGAATTTTTCTTCCCATGGACCCTGTAGCTCACAAACACAAAGGATGGATTGGCCAGGAGAAGTGGTTGGCTAATGAACATAACCCTATGGCTGCATTTGCAGTTATTTTGGCACTAATGTGGTCTAGTAACAGATGCAACTGTAATTTGTGACTCATTTGCTACCCCATTACTGCTTAATGAAATCTAACATATCACATTAACAATACGGATAAACACTCATTCTTGATATGTGGCATTTGGCTGTTTTCATTACCACTGTAATTAACACTTGAAATATTATTTCAATAAATATTTAAGGTGCTTTAAAATGAGTCGTAGTAATCATGACATAGAGACAGAAAACACAAAGCAAATGTGTGGCTTCTGAGCCTGAATGTGCTCTAGGATTACACTCTTAAGGCATTATTTACAGGAATAAAATGGGCTTCTCGCTTGGGCCCAAAATAATAGTGAGAAAGCTACATTCATGTAATGTAAACCCACTATAATTAAATACATTGTAATGTGGTAATTGCAAAGTTAGGCTGACGCTTTAATGTGAACAGTAACACTTAATCATATTTTTATTCCGTGTTCAAGCAAAAGAGTTCAGTGAAATCAGTATTATTATAGTACATTTGAACCTCTCGTTACTTGACATATTTATGAAATACTACTAATTATAAGAACTGGATCTTTTTCTGCATCTAACACAGTAACTCTAGGACAGCTGCATAAATATAGAACACAGCTAGATAATAATACAATATTTTACTTAGAAAAGTAGCATTCATCTTAATACTTACAGCTTACTACAAATGGGAGAATAAATTGATGAATACCTTAACATTTTTAAATGTGAATTTAATTCTAACCATATAACTTGTCCAAATATGTATATAATTTTTTTTTTAAATTGCTGTTACTGCAGCATGAGGCATAATTCATTGTCAATCTGCCTAAGTCATTGAGGCAAGTACTGGTGAATTTATTTTTTGAACTACTTTGAGGAGAGTTGAGAAATCTGTGGCATCTCAGATGGTGGTATCAGGTAATGAAAATGGGAGTGAGACTCCTGGAACTGGAAGTAACTCCAGGTATTGAAGACTTGGCTCCCTGCACGTCTGAAAGTGCTGATAGAGGACAACTGGCAGCATCTCCCCTCTTCCTCGGCAAGGAGTTCTCCAAATTCTTTTTCATGAAATTTTTGAGTATTTTTGGCCTCATTCTTAAAATTTAAATTATTTTACATGAAAATGATCAAACTGCATCTTAACTCTATATACTGTCTCTCCTTCTGTGACCTGTTCTTGTTGCTGCAGTTGGAGAAAGGAAGTTGCCTTTGTTTCAAAATAGAGAATAAAGGTGACTAAAGAATTCAGCAAAACCCCATTGCATTTCAGTTTGGGGCTGAGATCTACTTATGTCTGAATCAGCTGTGACTTGTTCACATTTCCGTCTGTGCTTACAAAGCTCAGTCTAAGCAGGATAAAAAACCAAACCCCAACATTTTTCATCTCTACCAACCTTTGGAACATTCTGTGCTGTTTATTACAGCTCTTTCCATCCACAGTGTATTCAGTGGCAAAAGATGTGATATTACAGCTAAAACTTACTTCTGGTTTTGTAATCCCAGTTCTGGTTTCAGCAAAACTCTCCATACGAATGTGAATCCAAACTTTGTCAGAGGTTTGTAAAGGATGAGGCGTATGAAAACTAGGTTAATTTGGTAATTGAGCTATTTGTTCCTTCAGAACTAACCTTCAAAGATCCCTTTCAAGTCAGACTCTAGAGCTGTGTGCTTTAAGTCATAGCCTGCTTTCTTGTGAAGGGTAGGATTATAGGTTCCACGACACATTTTGTGTTTCTTCTGCATTAGTGGGTTTTTGCTTGTTGTTAAAGAACAGGGCTATGTACTATAGTCTCTGATTTTATTTTATTTTTTTCTCTTACTGTTCAGTTGGTTTTGATTTGGTTTTTGGGGGGGGGGTTTTGGTATTTTTTTCCCCCAAGAACACAATTAATTAAGTGTGCTCATGTAATAACGATTTTTAGAGCCTGTTGGATGCTATACATGAAGTTTCCAAGCTTTCATCCTTTTAAGTGTTCATACACTGTAAGTTTAACCTTTATCAGCTTTGTATACATACAAGCAAAACTTGGTTGGATACATACCAGAACCTTTCCAAGACAGTAAAATGAAAGAAGCTTTTGAACCCCCTTAATGGGCTGTTACAGAGTAATTGTTCTTTCTATTCTGTCACCCAGTCTCTTGGCTCTGTGGAGGATTTATTTTCTAACTCAACTTGCTTTGCCTTGCTGCAAGGAACAGTAACTTAGTGCTGAGGCACAGTCTCTCCTTGTTTCAGGGTTACTTCACAAATCATTTGGATAGATTTAAGTACAGCAAGACAAATTTGGAAGTCCTTGGTTGCAAGGGAATGGAAAGTTGTGGGGTTTTTTGTTGTTCCCCCCCCAACCCCCCCCACCCCTTGATAGGGGTATTAAACTACAGGAGGAGAATAAAGCTGGGCAAACAGTAGTAGATATTTCAGAGATTATGTACAACTGGTTTTGAGTCCATGAAAACAAATCCAGGAACCATTGAAACATCTTGTCAGTCAAACAAAAATACCCTGAAACTAACCTTTGAACTTCATTGATATTCCTTGGAACTGCATTGGCTGAGTGTACAGTCTATAGCATAGCAGCTGCCACTGCTTTGTAAATCAGCCAGAGCTTCATTTAGTCACTGATTTCAAGCATTTATAAAAGTTCCTTTCTGGATCAATGGAAAGTATTGCCATGGGCTTAATTCTGTCCTACGAGTCTATCTTCAGTATGCCAGCAGTAGCCTATGCTTTGCAGATGTGGTGGATTTTGGTCACATATCCCCTTCTCCGCTGTGTCCCTTTGCTGTGTTCTGACTGTGATTCTGGCTTTGAGGATTTCCTGAGTAGTTTCATGGCATGCTTGGAGTTAACACAACTGTCCTACCCTTGCTTATGATAAGCCTGCACTTGAGCTCGGAGCTGCACTGATGCCTGGAGCTGGCACTTTACACAGGACCATTTCCTCACAAAAGTAGATTCACCACCACAATTGCTGGGGAACTGAATGCTAAACTGTCACCACAATAAATGCTTTTTGAGAAAGATAAATAATAAGTGGGTTTTAGTGCATCTTTCCATCTGGTTATGCTTATGGCCCTTTTTGACAGTGAGACAACACATAGGACTGTCATGATAGAATTTTCCATGACAAAACCTACTGGCAAAACCTCCTAGGTTTCTCCTATTTCTAATAAGTAGGCAGTTTCAGACAGATTAATTATTCCCATTATTGAAATATTAATTGCACTAAGAAATCATCTCTGGAAAAGCTGTGAAGCTTTGAAATGTAGTGGTTCAGATTTGAGAAGTCTAGTCCAAGACAGTCAGTAATTAATAGGACTTACCTCTGTGGCAGGGCCAAGTAGAAATATGAAGACGTATGAATCATATGGAGAAGTATTTTCTGAACTGTAAGTTGAGTTTCCTAGTGTATGAAATGTGTCATTTTTGACATGAGATGAATGCTGTAATAGCTGTACCTGAGTGAACCAGGGACCTGTGGATCTTTTTGGATTTAGTTTCTGGAGATGTTAATGTTAGATTTTAGAAAAGCAAAACTTCACAGCAATATCCCAAACCAATGACAAATATTTTGTGAAACTAATATATGTATTATTGATTTCTTTACTCAGCTAATTCCATGGAAATTATGGAGAAGAGATGAAATTCTATAGTATGAAAAGCCAAAAAGTCCCTGGTTATATCAAAAGCTTTCAAAATGTACCTGTGCTTGTGTTACATGTTGGATTGGAGATGCCTTACAGAAAGACCAAATCCCTTAAAAATCTCCTCAAAACACACGTTAGTGGAAACTGCTGTTGAAATAAGGCAGGGTTTTCTCTTCCTGTTGCTTCCTAGTATTTGATGGCTACAGAAATATAATCCAATTCTCACAAATCTTTCCTTTTATATTTGTAAATCAAAACCATTTTTAACAATAATATGTTTCCAAGTAGTATCTCTGAAATATTTCAACACCTTCAATTAATTTATCGTACATCAGAGGAACCACATAGATCTCCTAATACCTAGTTGATCAATTTTTTGTCTAAAGAGTCTTTCAAACTCTATACAGGATTTGAATAAAGGACCTTAAATATGTATCTAATAAAAATTTTTATCGTGGCCAAAGGAAATGTCTTTTATCTGTGTTCAACTATTCTGTTCTGACCCATTCTCCTAAGCATCCATTAATTGCAGTATTTTTACAGGTGTTAAAGGGAATGATTTGTTTTTATTTTAGTTTTCGAAAGCTCTAAATTAAAACCAAATAAACCATCAACAGCCTGGTAATTAATGCAGAAATAGAAGTGGAACTGTTTATCTGAACACTTAAAAATGTTGAGTGTGCTCAAAAAGAATCAGCCACTGAACTTGTCTTGCAGTAGTCAAAATTTCTGTCATCCTTGATGGCCCTTCTGTGTATCCAGCACTGCCAGGTAGCTTTGTGCTTTCCTAAAATTTATAAACTACCCTTCAAGCTGGTTTTAAAGGTGTTTGCTTGAATTCATGGTTATTATATTGTTCCCTCATAAAACACACACATATAATTCCTTAAATTGCTTGGATGCTACATCTATGTAACAAGAAAAATGCCATCTGTGGTAGATTACAGAGTAGAACACACATGGTTCAAATAAGGGAAAAAAAATCCATTGTTTACTAAAATTTTATATTCTGCAACAGATACCACATGAAACTTGGACACTTTTTTTCAGGCTTCTGTGTCAAATGTCAGGGAGTAAAGCAGGAGGAATGCATGAATTGCAGTGGCAGAAAATCTAGTGTTACATGTCTTATTTCTTGAAGTATGCTAGAAATCTCTTTGTTTTCAGAAAGGGCAGCTCTAAAATGGGAAGGAAAGAAATACTTTCTCTGTTCGTCTAGGAATTCAAACCTAGGACAGCCCCAGCTATTCTGTGCATGTCTCCATGTTCACATGGATGTAATAATCCTTCCCAGGCATGGATATGCTCCAGACTTTGATCCCTACTGTGCAGCTTATTACTCAGTGCACCTCCTGCACAGCAGATGAGTCTTCCCTTGCCATCAGCAATGTGGTGACGTGCACGTGGCCACCATCAGCCCACCTATTTTCATGGAAGGTAACAAGAGAAGGTTTTGGAGGCATATATCTGCATTTGTAGGATTTGTTTTGAATAAGTAGCCAAATATAGTTGCTGTTATGTGGTGGCTAAGCAAGGAGCAGCAGAGCTCTAGAAACAAATTTTGAGAATTTAAGAATAATGCTGTACAAGGCTGGTGATACAGGTAGTAGAAGTGCAGGAACAATTTCCCTGCACACAGCGAGGTTCCAGAGGCAGTGCCTGGGGTTTTATGGTCCCTGTGCTACCATACTGGGTTTCAGGCCTCCACACTTGGCCAGAATTCCTGGGTGACCAGAGCACAAACTCCAGGCAGAGTCCTAAGCCAGCCAGAGGCTTCTGCAAACACATGCAAGGTTGGTTTAAAAGCAGACTCCAAGCCCTCCTTGGACTCTGGGAGCTGGCTGAATTTCTGTATGTACAGCTGAAGCTCTCTCGCTCTAAGCCCCATCCAGAATGCAGAGAAGTTAATGTGAGCGTGTTCACACACTAAATGTGTGGAATAGTTTCACATGCATTTTAATGTGTGGAACAGTTGATAGCAAAGTGTTACATCCCAGTGAAAGCGTTGGAAAACTAACAGTGTGACTGTTTATGTTGAGGTCAGGCTTAACTGAAATTGGTAAAACTGCTTGAAGAATAAGCCCAGTAGGCTGAATGAAGTTGGTCTCGGTGTGCTTGTTATGGTTCCTATAATTTTTTTTGACACTACTTGTGTACCTTGTTTAACAACTTCTGATTGAGGAGTCTGTTGTCCCCCTGTACAGATTGCAGAGGGAGCAGCAATGCCTGTTTTGCTTTCAAAGTGCCTGTGAAGAGTTCTGATTGACAGCAGTGGAAATTCAAACCTTACCTTGGCAAAGCCTTCATGCCATTGACTATTGGGAAGTTGCAGAAGGACACGTTGTGAAGGACACTTTGTGTTCCAAGCAATGCTGAGAAGGAAAGCCCACACAGAAGTGACAATTTTGTACAAATTGCTGCTGGTAAGAATGCAGGCTCTTGGACTGTAGCAGACTTAAAGAGATACAAGATGAGGGAATAAGTAGCTGTGTGTGTGTTACGGTTACTGCAATGAGAAGGGCTTGGAGCAGAAGCAAGCTTGGAGAGCTTCCGTGAATGGAAATTCTGCAAAGCCACAGATGCTTGCTAATGGTGCACACAGGGATCAATTTAATCTTCATTAAATTCTTAGCTCTTGTTATAGAGGTCACTTGTTTTTTTTCTAGTTGGTTCATTTCAAGTCTTAAAACAGTTGAGTATTAGGCCCTGACAGCCCCCAAAAGTGAGAATGTTTTGGAAATGCCTGTGCAACAATGCAAGCAACCCCCTTCTTACTGCTTACAGTTGCTTTCCAGAGACCTGAGTTTATAAGGGCACACCAGGAATCCCCCTTGTCCTAACTTTGGAAAGGGTGGGAAAAGGAGAAAAAGAAGTCAACATGAGAGCTTCAAGAAGGAATGACTGCACTGAAGTGTTACAGTCAGACATGGTACTATTTACTTAGGAGAGACTGTGTCCAAATCTAAAACTGAGTAACGGTGGGTCCTGAATTTCCACACATACTGGCAGAGGAAAAATATATGTGATATTGCAAGAATAGAAAAACAAATGTGAATTTGTAGTTCAACATGTTATTATTCATTGCCATGCAATCATGCCGTGCTTTGAAATCATAAGGAGACTTTCTTTCACTATGCACATAGGTTGGATCACAGGTTGCCCATGTTGTTTTCTCTTTGGTTATACTTAGTAGTAGATGTAAAGATACAGCAGTTAATTAGCAGTGGTGAAAGGCATACTACAGAAAGATGAGTTTTTTTGGCCCTGAGCATGCAACTACAGCAGTTTGTAGTGAGCCGACAAGTGAAGCAGCCACCTTGACCAGATGCCTGCCTATTTGTAGCGAGGGTCAGTAAATAAAACGAGTAATCCATCTTGGTTTAATAAGGTATTAGTCTGATGATGAAAATACAGAAGTGAGACAGAAAGTAAACCAAAGAGGACAGTCTTTACTGTCATGTAACATTGTTTTAAATTTTAAAGTGCATGGTGAGCTGTGGGGACATTTTCAATCGCCGTTGTTTCTTGCCCTACTGTCTGCTGCTATGCTTGAATTGCTTTGGTTCCCCTCTCCCAGTGAATTCTTTCTGTCTCACCTATTACCCAGAGAAAGAGTGTTTCACTTTGTTTTCCACATTCCTTGATTCACAGTTATTTTTCAAAAATAATGCGCACTCCTAATGTAGGACTTAGGGACCATCCGGAATTCAAGTGCCATTCTTGTAGTGGCCACACACTGAATTGCAAAAGCAGGCAGTAAAATAATGGGCTATAAACTGTGCGCCTTCTATATTTGATCATATTTCCTTATAGCAGAAGCTGCTGCTGCTTGTTTAGAAACTTAAAATGTTCTGGCATCTCTCACAAGCAGGAAAATCGCAAACTTCAGTCACGTATCTGCTGAAGTAGCTGTGGTACTCACAAAAGGTCCTGCCTTCTTAGTTAAGTGAAAATTAATCTGTAACACTTTGCACTGATCCGGCAAACAGTACTTCATTCTATAAGTTGCCATGCACCTCCTTCCCTGCACATGCATTCAAAATCCTCAGTAGTTTTCTGTGTTGTCCCCTACATGGTTCTGGGATTTCAGTATTTTTCGCCGTCTCAATTAAAAAATAAAAAACAAAGGAAAAAGAAAACCCGACAAAAAAACCACAGGCACAACTCTCCCTCCCAAAACCTCAAAACTTCACAAAATGAATGCTTTTCCATTCATGGAGCTTATTACTGTTTCCATGTTTTTCAAGGAGGTGGGGTTACAGGAGTTATCCAAAGTGTTCACCCTGGATGTTTGTTCCAATCAAGCTTTACTCATAGAATCAGAGATTTTTGAGGCAGTGCTAAAATTGGTTTTCTTAAGGTAAAACAGAAACCTCTTTGTTTGAAACCTTCAGTTCTAGAAATACCATAGTGCAGTTTAGAAAAAAAGAAATAAGAAACATCTGGTAAGTCAGGATACTGTCTGCACTGGCACAACGATGCAATAATAAAAAGCCATTTTTTTCCAAGTCTGTTCTTGCAAATAACATTATTACAACACTTTGCTGGCTGCACAGCCCTTTATGGGGATGAGAACATGTTGCAAAGCATTTCGCTGCACAGAACAGCCACCCTTTGGAAACAGTTCTCTGTTGGCTCCTTGCATGAGAGAACAGTGAGGTTGGCTTGTGACTGGGGCAGGTCTCTGCGTCTTCCATGGACATATTCAAGCAAGCAGCTAGTAGCAGAACCAAGTGCAGTGCAAAAGTTTAGCTCCTTACTAGTTAAGACAGTCACTGTCCTCTGTTGTAACTGGTTCTTCATAGCCTTGAAAAAAGTCCTCAGATTGTGTGAGAAACAGAGTCTCAGGCCCAAATGGGTTTTCGAATAAAGGTTTATTATATGGTAAAAGCAAACAGCACTGGGTGACGAGGCGGAGGTAAAAACTCCTAACCTGCCACCCCGAAACAGATATTAGCTTGACACTTTATTCTAGCTATCTCATGCATATTCATTACACACATACATATGCATTTTACATCATTATTTCAAGAATTCAACAGATGTTCACCTTGACTAATTCGTTATCTATACAGCAGGCTATAAATTCTCGTATTCTTTGACAAGAAAGTGTGAACATCCTGTTGGCTAGGCTTTGTTTAGCTATAACTCATGTACAAGATAAGGGGAGATAGTCTTGTTTTAAATTTATAAGGGGCAATTAAGTTTCAGAATCTTTTTCTCACTTCCCAGGGTCGCACCGACCTCCTTCATCCTCTTTCTGGCACGAATCACTAGTTTTCATTTATCACAATTGCCATCAGGATCATCCTCTCTGCTGTGTCAGCCTGTCTCTGATATCCTTGGTATTGATAGGCTGTGGCCTGCAGGAAAATGGACATTCTCCGGGCATATGAAGGTTAGCCCCCAAACCCCAACTGTGCTGGACTGACTGATACAGCCTGGGCTCAAAGCCCCATTGCCCAGGGACAGTTTGTTCTGGACAAGTAGCCCCAAAGTGCCAGCACAGAGTGATTCTCCAGCCCACAAAATGGGGCATGGCGTGGTTGTAGTAGTTCAAGCAAGGTAAGCTCACACCAGCCACAATCTAAGCCCTTGCATTCAGAATGCAAACAACTCCTGTGCTGGAGTGCAAGCTCTGCTCGTCCTGGCAGATGCTAACACTGTTCTCACAAAAACAGGGAACTCCCTATTTTAGCAGCAGCTAAAATAATTTTGAGATATGACAGCCAATAGCAACATTTTGGAAAAAATTTATTTGCAGAAAAAAGTACTTTCGCTTTCTTCTCCCGCCTGTAAGTATATCCTTGGCATTTGTACTGTTTCCTTTATTTCCCCTGTAGTCAGATTTTGATACTGAACAGGAGGTGCTGCTTTCTCTTAGTGTCAAAGCAGCAGCTCTCGGGCGGGTTGTGAAGCGGCACCTTTGTCCCGGTGTAAAAGGCTCAGCTGGCACCAGATGTCAGTGTCGGGCCGCGCTGGCACCGCTGGCAGGGCACAGCTGTGAGCGCCCCTCCGCCCCGGCCACCCCGGGGACAACCTCCTCGAGAGACCACACTGCCCGCAGCCGAATTAGAGACGGAAACTGCTTAAAACTGATTA
>VWZG01005870.1:676331-709380 GCA_013396735.1 Grallaria varia | reverse complement strand
TTTTTTTTTTTTTAAATAAAATACTTACTTAAAAAAGCGATTTGATAAATTGTATCAACAAAAGAACAATAATTTCTCTAAATGCATCTTCAGTGAATGTTGGGAAATTTCTTGCGGAAAATGGACATGTGAGTGACCTCAGTGCTTTAGATGCAGTTCTGCTGCGAGGCCTTTAAGGCTGCAGTGAAAAGCTACTTTTAAGAAGCCTCTGTGGAGATCAACAGGGAGAAGAATGTAAACTTAGAGAAGCTGCAGCAGAAGATTGAAAAACAACAGGGACAGAGAGAGATCACGAGGACTTTATTTGACACCAATAGAGTTGTGTGTTATTGGCATTAACCAGTCCCGGGGTGGTTTGCAGTGTGTGTGCAGTGTGTGCGCTATCTGGGTTATTTAAGGGCTGTTTTCACAACAATAAACAGCATTACCTTGAGCGTGTTGGGCAGTTCATGGTGTCCATGAGTTTCCCTGGCAATAAGTGAACCCAAAATATTGCAACGTAGCCGGTTGTGGAGGTGTCTCAGCTCCAGCTGCAGTAGCTCGGCTCGAAGTCCAGACTCTGGAAATCTTCACAGATTTTGCAGTTCTGCTGTGCTAATTGTTTACAGGCAAATTATTTTTACTAGATGCTGATTACAAAGTAAAATAATTGTATTAGATTTACCATGATGCCTTTTCACTTAAAGAAATAAACTGTCATTATTGTAAATGAATAGTATTTCTTGATGTAATGAATAATAGAAACGATGCCAGCTCAACTTTTTCAAGTGTGTGTGTGTTTGGGAAAGAGATGTTTAGGTAAAGTAGGAAGGGACATGTTTTGAGGAGAGCAATTGAAACTGATTTCTGAGTCAGATTCTGTGTTTCACCTTCGGGAGGATTGTAGGGAATCCTTGGCTTGTCGTGATCTGTGGGCTGAAAGAGCTTTTGGCATAACTTTGCCAGGGGAATATTACTCTGTGTAATGGAAGCTAATCCTGGCTGCCTTTACTTTTAATGGCCACAGTGATGTGAAAGCTGGTGCAGCCTCTTTGGCCAGTGCTGCTGGCAAAGTGGTGGCCTTCCCACAGAACAGGAGAGTCAGAGGTCAGCTTTAGGGATGCTGTTTCTTGACAGGCATCCTCATTTTGGGGGGAGGATACAATCTATTTTGGAGGCATTTTAGTTAACCTAAGCAAAACCTGTCTGTGACTTGAATTGCCTTCTAAAGGTTCCTATTCATCTCTGATCATTAAGGAGAATAGAGCAAGCAATACCTTGGGGCATGTATATGATATAAATACTTCAAATTTAATGTGATCCAAGGTAACATCTAATTGGTTAATAGATCTTCATGATATTTCTACTGTTGCTGCTATAAAATCAATACTTTCTACTATCAACTCATAAAATGGCATTTTGAAATCCTGTCACTTTTGACTTCTGGCATCCTGGGGAAATGTTGTGACAGGCTGTTGCATGTAAAGGTATCTCTTTTGCCTCTTTTGTGCCCCTCGATAATTTACCTTTTCATACATTAAAGATAAACAACCAATTCCCATCTCTCTGTACTTCAGTATCATTCTTCTTTTTTAATTTTCAGATTTTTGTCATGGTCCTTCCTTAGGTATCTCCTTTTCCTAGAAAAAAATCTCTGTTTCCCAAGTGGGTGCTACACCTCTAGTAATGCTGTTCAGGTTTTCTTTGCAGAAAAATGTTTTGTTTTCTAATTTTCCCTAACAGTTTTTATTTGTTTATTTATTTTTAACCTGATGAAACGAATGATACTTTTTAGAAGACTGTGCATTGTGACCTTAAGATCTTTCTTCTGAATGTAATTAATTGGTTTAGATCTATCATCATGTATATACACTGTGTCCTTTAAAAAAGGCCTCCTTTATTTTGTTCATTAGTATTGAATTCTGGGGCAGATTTGGACTTTGGAAGTCCTTCCTCTGTTTCTGCTTCTACTGGGGAAGGCTTTCAACACTGACAGCACATTAGGGAGAATGTACTTCCAAACATGACAGGCTACAATCTGAAAATATCAAGGCTTGTCAAGGGACAGAAAGCTAAATGCCTGGAAAACCTCCTCTTTGTTTCTAATTCTGTCAAAAAAAGATGTATTCCTTAACCCGGGTCCCACTTGAAGGAGCACTGAATGCTGCTTTCTAGATCCAAGCCTGCTCTTACTTTTGAGATATATTATGGGTAGGTATGGATTTAATTTTGTTTCTTGAATTTCAGAAATCTTGGTACGAGTATTATGTGCCTACACTACCTTACACTAACCATGCTATCCACAACTGGTTTTGTGCAGAGACAGTTACTTTCAGTGACTTTAATTTTATGCTCATGAGCCTTTTTTACAACAGAGAAGATGCTTTTATACTTACATATTCCACAGCTCAGTTACAACAGTTATATCAAAACATAAACCACTTGAGAGCTGCTGAAATTGCTCCCAAAACTTTAGCATTACCTGTGGTCATCTCCAAGCACGTGACTACATCATGGTTCAAACTCTGAAACGTTATTCAGTGTTTTGCCATTAAAGTAAAAGTGTTACTAAGAGGAAAATGGTATAAAGATGTCTCTTTTTGTAATTTGTCTCCCTAGATGGCAACTATTCAGTAGGTGAAGTAATTTGGGGGAGGGTGTGAAGCAAATAAGTAAATTACTGTTTAACATACTGTCAGTATTTTTCCTCTCTTGCCCTCCCCCCACATTATCTATCTTTCCTTAAACTGATATTATATTAATTGATCCCTGGTGTGAAAGTGTATCCATAAATTAAAGCTGCATTAAGTCCTCAGAGGGGGAAGAAGGAGAAGAAAAGCAAAACAGTAAATTTAGCTTAATAGTACTGAAAAAAAGCCCTCCTTGGTCAGAGCAAATACCAGCAGTGTGAGAATTGGAACATGGCTCTCATTGAAAAGAATGCTGAACTAATGTTTGTATTAGAATAAATTACTGGAAAAAAATAAGAGAAAGTATAAAAGTATGAAAACATATCTAGACCACAGAGTCCAAATAGATTAAATTTTAGGGAACATAGAGGGAAACAAGAAACTTCCTGTTATTCTCCTAAGTTAGACTAGTAATAGAAATAAGAAAGTGATCTTAACAAGGAATGTATTTCAATTTTATCTCTGACTCTTTCCTCATATTACCCTGAAAAAACATGATAATGGATGTTAAAACTAACAAAAAAACCCTCCACCCCTGCCCCAAACCCAAAACTCTACCTGCTGACCATCTTTATAACTTCTGTCATCCCAGAGGTACCTCCAAATACCCAACAACAGATAGCTAGGAAATTAATTCTGACTTTAATTTGCTTAATCATCCTATCTGCTTAGTCCTCTGTAGTCCTGTCTGTGATTTGCAGTCCCACCTGTTACATACCTTTCCTGTTCTCACCATAATGCTGTTACAAAAAAATCTTTGCCTGGTACTTCTAAGGCCTCCCACAAAATAAAATTAACTCATCAGTTGTTTAAGTATATTCTGACAGCAGTAATCTAAAATATGTTAAAGCTGTAATAACTTGGTTAAAAAATGGAAATACTGGTCTATCTTAGAAATATGTAAAAGCCAAAAAGTAGCCACAGCGTACACTATAGCATATTATTGTTGAAGAATTACAACCTGTTAGTGTATTTCTAGCTGTGTAATGAGACTGCAAATTAAATACTCCGTTTACTCAAATTTTCCTGCTCAGTGGTAGTAAGACCAACTGACATTATGGAAATGGTATTTTAATAATGCTTTGAGGCATGAGGTAATACTTTGATCACTGACAGGCATTGTCTTTCTTGAAGGATTTTTGTCCTGATTTACTGAAAAAAACTGAAGAGCTCTCATTTGTGTGGGTTTTATGTGTTTTATCCAGGGAAAAAAGTGCAGTGCACAATTTATTTTGTCTCCCTCTAGCTCAGTGACACTGATCCAAATTCTATTGAAGTTTAAGAACTTTTTAGCTGTTTCTATAGGTTTTTGCATCAGGTTAGAAAAGAATATCCTCTTTACTTTCATGCAAGTGAACAACTTGTGTCTCAGATCATAAATCTAACCACCACTGGAAGTCAGACAGAGGAATGTCCCTTTTTAGGCATTGTGCCATTGTCTAGGATTTTCACATGCGCTTTTTCTTCTTGTGTGCAAATAATGACTGAGCTTTCCAAAGGTGAGGGCTGATGACTCTCTTTGCCCATTTTTCCCCCAGGTAGCAGACAGTTCTGCTTCCACAAGGCTGCCCAGCATGGTGTCCTCTTAAGAAGGCAAGAATAAGGATGTTTAGGACACTTCTTTCTCACATTGCCTCTTTTAATAAATTCTGTGCTTTATTTTCCTTGTACTGGATTTACTCCAAATGTTTCATTGTGAGCTCAGGGTTTTACTTAAATCTTACATCTGTTAAATTAATCTATTTGTATGTGGCAGACTGCTACAATGATTAATATTTCCCATCTTGGTGTGGACAGTTGATGCAAAACACAGGATAATATTTTCAATACTGCACATTTCTAACTAAAATCCTATTAGTCATCTTTTCTAGACAAAAATGAAGGGTTCATGTCTACCCTCAAACTGAGGTTACTTTAAAAGGCAGACAGAAAATATCATGTAAAAGCTCACAGCATTCTCAGAGCATGCATTGATATATGTAGCTCTAAAATATTCCAGGGTGCGGGTTTTTCTTTTCTGGAAGAAAAGACAGATGTTTGAACTTCATCATCACCCACAGCGCTAGTCATGTTTTCCAGGTTGGCTTCTTAGATGAACTGTGGTTTCAAGTCTAATATCTTTGGGATTCCTCTTCAACTACATCAACATCTGGCAGAGTGATTTTATACAGTTTGGCGATTACTTTCCCCATTTAAAATACATGCGCCATGACAAATGCTACAGGGTGGTGACGTGTTATCATACAGAGGAAAGATGGTTGTGGCTGCAAAACACCACGTCTGCTTTAACGGTTAAACATCAGGTTTTGGTCATGGTTGGTTAGACACTCTGGTCATAACTTTGATTTAATTTTATTTTTCCTATATCTGAATGAGAACCTTCCTCAAATAATCAGGGATTAGATAGGCATCTGAAGCAAGCAGAGAGAGCAGTCTCTGAAGATGTGCAGGCACCAAGAACCTTCTCAATCAAGTCTTGGTGACCTTTAGCATGGCTGCTGTGGCTCAGCCCTCCCTTTAGCAACAATTTAAAAACTGCTCCTGAGAACAGAAGGCTTCAAAGCAGTATGTGAAAGTGAATCCTGGCTCTTGGTCATTCTGCTTAAGGATGATAAGGCAGGTAAATAACCCACATGTTGCACAAAATTGAGTTTTGAGCATGAAAATAAAGGCCATGATGAATTTGGGGCAGACAGGAGTGTGACAAAATCAGCTGACAGGAGATGACTTCATAGAATTTCAGACTTTTGTTCTATACTTCTCTATATCATTAACTTGTACCACCCAAATTGTAGGGTTTTGTCTTCAGCCTTGGGTTGCTCATAAATCAGAAAAAAATGAGGTCCTGTATTTCCATTGCCTTTCCCAATTCTTAATTTAAAACTGTATTTTTAATACATTTAATATTATATGGGGCCTGCGCTTTATAATGTAAGGTAATTTCTACTAGTTCGACCCAGTTTATCTCAGAGTTTCTTTAATATATAGTTCCGTGTGCTACAGATATAAATAGCAGAGCTGCCACGGCTATATTTCCCTATTATTAAAGTGTCTGGGCTGCACACAAAGTCATCTTGCAAGGGCTTAAAGATGAAGCTTCTGCAGGACTTAGAAGCAATCTGGACTTGGTAACTTCTAGGGATACTGGTGAAAAAAACATGCCTCTGCCAGGCAGATTAAGTATTTCCATTTTAAATTATGGGAGAGGGAAGTAGCTAACGTTTTGTGTTTTAGTTTAATTGCATTTTAGCATATTTTGTAATTAAGTTAAATCATCTAGAGCCTTAGATTTTAAAAATTGATTTAAAATTAATGATATATGAAATAGAATTATAAATCCTTGCATTTAACCTCATTAATGCTGATCCATAACCTAAAGCAGAAAGGCTGGTTTATAATATCATCAAATTTTGTCTTCTACATTTTTCATTTCTTCAAGTAGTCTGTCTTTTTCACTAGTCTGGAAACAGTAATTGGAATTTACCACTTCTCTGGGGAAGGTAGATTTTGTGTGCAGCACTAATTGTAACACTACCTACATTCCTTCCTAGCCAAGAATACTCACTCTCCTGTAATTCAGAGATGGATGTCCAAAGCTCTCTCCAAACACTCAGCTGTAAAACTTGAGTCCCAAACACTAAACCTCGGTCTTTTCTTTGATAAGAGTGCATATGAATAAGCCAATTAATAAACACATTTATTGCTCCCAGACTCTCCTGGCAGTTTTGCCATTGTGAAGTCTTGTGTTCTCAGAGTTCCCTGAGTACAGCCCTGACTTCCTACCGTGGCCACTACTGTCTGCCCGAGTTTCTGAGCTGTGCTCGTCCTTGTAGCTGCAATCATGGCAAAGTCTCTTGTCTTGTGCTCCCCTGAGAGTGCCTCTTATTGGGATTCTTGGAAAAGAAACCAGTGACTGTTTCAGCCCACGTTCTTATCCCTTTGGATAGCTCTGTAGTGACTCACAAGTTTTGTCCAATCCTGCCTTTCTTAACATTTTTCCATTCACTTCAGTTGCAGAACAGTGTTTTTCCTGCACTTCGGCTCTAAGAACATGAGGGGGTTCTGTTTAGCATAAATCAAGTTTTCTGACTAATTCTGTGTCTCTTGCTGGGTTCTTCATGGGGCAGTTCATTTCCTTTTTCCCCGCTGTGGTTTCTGTTGGACCAGCTCAGGTTTGGGCAGGAGCAAACCAGGCGGGCATCTCCTGGCTGGCCCTTGGCTGTGCAGAGTGACCTTTGCCTGGTCACTCCGCAACTGCTGCCAATGCTCAGCCTGATTTAATCTACCAGATTGCAGAGATTTTATTTTGGAGAAGAAATCTGGCCATGCTGATGTGTGGGGACTATGTAGTGACAAAATCTCTGTGTTACACCGTGGGAAGATTGTGAGTGGTTTGTTTGCAAAACAGGACAGTGAGTAAAGTATGCAGCCACAACATAAGGTTTTAAAGGTACAGAAAATTACCAGAAATCCAGTAGACATAAGATTGAGAGTGGTTTGTTTGCAAAACAGGACAGTGAGTAAAGTATGCAGCCACAACATACGGTTTTAAAGGTACAGAAAATTGCCAGAAATCCAGTAGACATAAGATTGAGAGTTAGTTCTCTAGGCAGTGTTACAAATAATAACCCTTAATTGAAAACTGGTTACAGGAATAATGTTTCATTATGTGCATCACCTCGGTGCAGACAAGTGAGAGTCACCAAAGCTGTGGCTGGAGAGAACTGGAGCAAAGAGTTTTCTCCCCACAGGCAATGCTTTAGCCTGGGGGCTGTGGGTCCATCCCTGCCAGATGCCTGCAATTAGGAAGCCATGGCATCAGCATTGGCTCCCTCTGTGTTGGGGAGGGAGTGGATTGCAGTAACATGCTTTTATAAGTCAGTTGTCCAGCCCCTCGGGGCTCAGGGTCCTGTTCAGAGCTTCCACAAACTGTACCTCAGCTCACAATACCTGGTAAGTTACTCAAACAAAGAACATGATTGCTTCTAAAAAGTAAAACTGAGCATTTTTGTATTTCATGATTTATGAAAATGTATAACCCTATTTGTATTTTTCTACTTTTTTTTCGTAATTTATCATAATGTTCATACTTTGG
This sequence comes from Grallaria varia, assembly GCA_013396735.1. Classification (NCBI taxonomy): domain Eukaryota; kingdom Metazoa; phylum Chordata; class Aves; order Passeriformes; family Formicariidae; genus Grallaria; species Grallaria varia. The sequence continues at coordinate 701,616 of VWZG01005870.1, read as the reverse complement.
TAGGAAAATAAACAAGGTGATTAGCTGAGATTTAGAATCACAGGATGGTTAAATCCTGGTTATTAAAGGTATTTATCTTAAGATTCACATACGATGCCTAAGGGCAAATCTTAAAGACATTTAGACAGAAACAAAATCCTGTTGTTTGAGTGCTTTATTCCCCCCTGTGAAAGAGTTTACAATACGAGAAGTGTCAGTTTTAGCTGTGCTGTGGTTTGGAGCACAGCGTGAGTGCTGCTGTGCCACCCGCTGTTGCATGGGACCTGCCTGGCTCTGTGCCTGAGACTCCCAGTGCCCCACTGCTTGGGGTTTAGTCCTTCTGCTGTTTCTGGCCATAGCCCTGGGCTGTCCTCCCCACATTGCAGGCAAAATCCTGTCAAATAACACCAGCTTTTAGTCCCACATTCCATGTAAAACACGATACCCGACCGCTGTGACAAAGGTTGAGCAATCGCAATGATGGGTTTGTTGTGCGGTGTAATTGGAGCAGGTTTATCAGTCCAAATTCTGAAAGTCTTCCTCTGCTCTATGCAACACTCATTAGAAAAGGGAAGCCTCAGTTGTTTGAAAACAAAATGTGGAAATTTTTAATATAATGTTGCAACTGTAATTTTTTTTTTTTTTAATCAGCAGATTTGATGAACTTGGCAAGAAAGGACTATTTTAATGGAAAAGATTGGATGTGAACAATGGAGACTTTATTCCAAAGGACAGATTGCATGCAGTAAGTAGTGATTCTTATTTTATTCTTAAAATATTTGACTCCATCAGAAGGTGCAACAGAAATGCTTTTATAGAGGCTGCGTTGCTGATGCTTGATGCTGCCAGCTTCTGGAATGGCTACAGCTGAGTTTCTATGAAGGCTTACCTGCCTTACAGGGTTAAAATTCATTTGGCTTTTCTTTTCTTCCTTTTCCAGTTAAAATTAAATACCTAAAGACATTTAGCAAATTGTTGCTCTGTAACTTCACTGAGCTGAATCCGAGGGCAGTGATACCTTTCTGTATTTACAGTACCTACTCCATTCTCCCACCTTTCACTTCCAGGTGGTGGATGAAAGAGAAGAGTCACTGATCTGGAGCACTGTTAAACAAAGACAGCTCCCAGAGGAGCTTAAAAATAAAGATCTGAACGTCATATTAAATATAAAAAGCTGCATTTCATTATCACAGCCAGCACTGAATTTCATGTGTTCCACTATTAAATGAGGCATTCTGTGCTAGATCCCCCCCTTTTAAAATTTATCCTTTTTTTAAACACTAGAGGTTACTTCAGAGATTGGTTTTTTTTTTCAAAGAGAGTAATTTCTTAGCAAACCTATGCCTGAATGGCACGTTCTTCCTAAAAATAACTAAAAATGCTAAGAGAAGAAAGCTTTACAGCAACCCATTACAGCACAATGTTAATTAAAAAGTTGTCTTTACATCTGCAGCTGATTACATTCCTGTGATTATTTTGTGCATTAGCCAAGTGTTCACTTGTTAGCAGAAGGAAATCTTAATGGCTCCTGTGAATCGTCCAGGTTGCTAAGAGGTTAATTCCCCAACCAGGTGGGACTAGGTGGAGTTGGAAAAGTGTGCCAGGCTCTGTAGGAGCTCTTCCACAAGGAATTAGAAGGAGAAACTTCCTGCAGTAAGTGGAGGTTCCCAGTAGGTGAATTGTAGCCTTCACAAAAGGTTTGAGGTAGTAATCCTTGAATATGCTGTCTCTGACCTGGACTTCTAAATGTGCAAAATGTTCAAGAAAAGACCAAAATGAAGTCACTGTGAAGTAGAGGAGTTAGTCTCTTTTTGTTCCTGAGGAGTGATTACACCAGCTTCATTACTTAAGGACCTTGCTTGCCTTAAAATAAAAAAAAAAAAACAACACCAAGAAATCAACTCCCAACATCTGAACATCTACACATTAACCAAAATTTTGGGATGTTTGGCTTCATAGAGTTTATTTGGGGCAGAATGAGGATCTGCAGTTTCAAACCATATCTTTTCATAGATTTTACCGAAAGAAAAAGCAGATGGATAGATATTAACTAGAGTGGTGACAGAAATTCCTTTTGAAATAACCATTAAGAGCTTTACTGCAAGATTCTACAGTTTTTATGGGATTTTCTACTTATATGTTAGGACTGGACCACATGGTAAAAAATTATCAACTCCTCTAGATTCCAGAAACCTAGAGGAATGCAGGTGGTCTTGCCACCAACAAGTTAGGATGTTATAATTGAAAATTTTAGTTCTGGCCTCATCTACCTTTACTTTAAACCAACAGAAGGGTAGAAATGGGCAGTTGTTGAGGTCTCCTGTTTGTCAGACTTTGAAGTTTATCTTTGTGAAATAGCAGTGAAAGTCTTGACGAAATATCCGGTGTGGTTTTGGATGTTTTTTATACAGTGATTTATCTTTCTAATCATGGAGCACTGAAACTCTAGGAATTTAAATGTGAGAAAGGAAAAGGAAAGTATGGGAACTTGAATCATGGAATTGGTTTTCCTCCTTCTCTGTGTGAGTAGATCTGTGGGGCTGTTTGTGGATCATGATAGCACTGAGCCTTTAATTTTTAAGATTTTGTTCTGATTGAGTTATAAAAGAATAAGCTTTTTTTTTTTTTATAGAATAAATACCATTGTAATGCATTTACTCCCAAAGATATCTCCAAATATTTTCCTCCTTTCCTCCCCATGGTAACTAGGTCAGATCTAGAGATAGTAATCCAGCTGCTCTGGTACTGTGGGACTATACAGGGTAACAGATAATAACCATAGAGAGAAAATGTCAATTTGCTTCCTTACCTTGCATTAAAACCCATCAGAGATGTCACTTACTGCTGTGGTTTTACAACATGGACAAGTCCAGCAAGGACTTGATTAGACAGGCTTTTTCTTTGCACATAATCATTTAGGGGCTTGGTGAGTCTCCGAGACGGGGGGTTTACTTTTTTTTTTCCTTCTGTTAAAAGTTTTGAAAACAGACTCTGGCAGGCCAACTCCTGAAGCCTGTGCATCAGGGATGTGACACACAAAACCCCACAGGTAAATTCACCGTACCTCTGGGGCTGGTAAATCAATCGGTATTTGGAAAGAACTGGGGGTAAAACCAGTAACTAGTAACAATATTTTTTGGCTGTGCCAGCATTTACCAGTTTTTGGAAGGGTGATCTAAAACACCTCCTTGAGTTTCTACACACAGACCTGTGTGGTGTTGCTGAATTGCCTTTACCCAACATAAATAGTTTTACAGGTGGAATACTCTGGAACAAAATGACATACCTGTTATATCGAGTTTTGTAAGTTATAAAGGCATAATTGGACATTTTATATGGGCAGTGTCTAAGAAGGGTAGTGTTTTAGTAATTCTGAAAACAGTAAAAGTTGCACAAATCGTTCTCAGTAGCTTTTGAAGTCTGTTTTCTTAACATCTTGAATTCTGCTGTGGCTTGCTGACTTTGTGGCAGAGATGCTCTCTTGAATGATTAAATGGCAGCAACTCCACTTGAGCCCAGCTGCTTTAGTGGATCCAGTCTTGGTATATGGTCCTTATGACTTCCACAAGAACTATAACTTAAAATTGGTCAGAATGAAGGAGTTTTGTTTATAACATCACTCATAGCAACACAGTGCTTACAACTTCTGCTGCTAGAAAATGTATAGGGTTAGAATCGTAGGATTTTGTCCTGTATTTCTATAAAATAGAGCAGAAAATTGTGAATTTTATGCTCACAAAGTTTGAATTCATGTTCTTTTGTTCCCTCTCTCCCCACTGTGGGAATTCTAATAGGCCCTTAAAGCATTGCAGGAAATCCCTGTGGGACTGATGTTTTTCCACACCACACAGATGTGTGGGGTTTTTGGTTAGCTGTGATTCTCATCAGGTAGTTTGGACTCCCTAAGTTTGGACTCCATTAACTTACGTAGCAGAGGAGAAAAGAGAAGAGGCCTGTGAAAAGGAAGAAATCTGAGTTTAAGACCAAGTAATAAATGGGAATGGGGAAAAGTATCTTCGTTATCTCTTTAAAAGAAAAAAGTTTTTCACTTAACCTTCATTTCATATTTGTTAGGCTAAACCCATGGATTTTGTCTTCTCTAAGATAATGTTTTACCAAAAAGTCCTATAAAATATGATTTCTGGTTTTGGGAAATTTTATTCTAAAAAATTACAGGTTTTTTTCTGGAAATAGATGACTTATTTCTAATGCACTTATGAATTCCACTGGGTTTCATGACAAAGATTTTCCCAGCTGTATAGTGAGGTATTCCCTTTCAAATTCCATGGTAGTTGAACAGCGAACTCTTATTCTTTGAGAACTTCCCAGAGTACCTCTGAATATTGGAAAGGGCTGCATGGCTCCCCACAAGCTTATGCAATGACTGGAGCATTTGGAATGTGGCTTCATTTGTGGCTTCTAAAAGCATCAGATGTGAAAATGAACAATAGAAAGTGGTGAAGAATCTAAAATGGTTTTGAGAATTACACTGATGGAAAAGTATGAAAGAACTGGTGAGGAGAGGTACAGCCTAAAAAAACTCCACCAACAGAAAACCTTCTCCAAACCACCTGAAATGCTGCAGTCATAGTTCTTGTTTTAATAAAGAAATAAATAAATGTCCCCCCCCAAAAATCCTAAACCAGACAAAACCCAAACCAGCTACTCAAAACTGAAATTCTATAATGTCGCAAACCCATGGTCTGCTATTTTTAATGCGATGTGAAAGCTCACAGTGGCCAAATAATTTGTTCCCCAGTTTAATAAACTTATAAACCAACAAAACACACTTTCTTCAAGTCTGATGTACAATCTCTTTTTTTAGATTAAGTTAACAAACCAAAAATATTACTTGTGTTAGGATTTCATGTTGGGTTGAACCATAAACGACCTGTTTCTCTGAACATCCCTGGGAAGATGAAATTTAATAGATATTCTGAAGGATACTTTTGGGGTGAAAAAGTTTAATAAATACTCCATCCCTGTAGGGTGAGAAGACTGCTTACAGCGAAGTTATAAAGGTGGAGATGCAGAGGGGAATGCAGAGGTGAGCATGGTGCCAAACCCCAGAGAAGCAGTGCTTCCCCCATTCCCCCTGCCAGGGCTATGGGAACTGCTGCAGCCTTGTCATGCTTATTCACTTACGGTGTGAAACCTGCTGACAACTGACTTTATAGTCATCAGAAGGAAGAGTTTAAAAAGGCGCTTGTGCATTGCTTTGGTTCCCTGCTTATATACCATGGATCAACAATTGAACTCAGAGCTAAACTGTAAATTAAGGGCCTTTGAAATGGAAAACCCACCTGGGTGTCTGTCTCAGGTTTTTTCTGATGCCTGGCACTTTGCCCTTGCTCATGTTTCCATATGTACTGTAGAGATGAGTAAAAGCCCACGGAGAACTGCGTGGAGCATCGCATTGGTAGGCAAGACAAAGCCCCGTCTGTGTATTATGTGCTGGCAACTGTATGGGAGGAAATGAATGGTGGAGCTATGACCCCCCTTCTGCTGGGTCTCGGCAGTCGTCCCAGGTTATTGCTGTGCAGAAAGGCTGTGTTATTGCTGGAGGGAAGCTTCAAGGCTTCCATAGAGGTCTGGAATATTGCTTTGTACAAGCAGTAGAAAGACTCAGGCATGTCAGACCGAGTGAAAAATCATGAAGGGACCATAACGAGAACAACAAAAACATTTGCAGTGTCTGCCTGCCTGGTCCTCTCTTGCTACTCTCCACTTTTCCCTATGAGCACCTGCAGCAGTTGGTACTTGCTGGTTTTGTTCAGTTTGTGCCACTGCTGCTCACATTCTGATTAGCTCACTGAGGGGAAAAACAAAAACCAAAAACCTCCAGAGGTTAAGATGTGCAGTTCCCACAGACAGCAAGAGTAGAGTTTAAAAGTGAGGACTGGAGAGGACTTTCATTATTCCTGTTCTGAGCTCCCTAATGCTGTGTCTGAACTTGCATCAGGTTTTTGTTAGGCAGTTTGGGCAATGACTGATTTAGGACACATGCACTTCTCGGCTAAAGCTGAAATCCTGAATGGGCAGGATAGGATTTGCTTTTGGGATGGCATTATAAAAATAGCGCTGTCTGGAAGCAATTTGGAGAGTCCCTGCAACATGCACAGCACACTAGAAAGGCTTTCGGATTGGAAAGTGTTTTCTACTCCATGAGACTTAACCCTTTGGGAACTGCAGACATGTGGCAGTTGACAAGTTACAAGCAGTGATGTGATCCAGAAGTAGACAAGCCAGGTGGGACATAAAGTTAAGAAATTATAAAGTCAGAGGTCCTGGTATTCCTGGGGGATGTGAGGATAAATGGTGCATCTAAGCAGCATACTGCAGGTTAAATGTCTTAAATGTTTCCATTTTTTACTAAATACTATAGAAATATATAGTGTATTTCTATATATGGATAGCATTGAAATACATGTGTGCTTCATTGTTTAGATACATTTTTCATGAATATTAATTGCATTTGCAGTCCAGAAAACATTTGTATTCCGACTGTTAACAAACACTGTTCCAAGGACACTTTCTTTACATAAAGCTTTTTTGTAAGTTGAAAATGCCTTGCTGTTTATACATAACTGCATACACAAAAGTGACATTACAGGTCAGTTGCTTTGGAAAAAGAGATGTGATCTGGAAAAAAATGCCAGTTTGTGAAAAGGTATTTTCTGTTTGGTAGATGCAAAGTGTTTTGCTTTATTTTTCCTTCCTCTCCATTGAGAAAGAAGTGATATGCCTCATAGTGGTATAGTTCATGAGCTAAGGGTATTTTACTGAACTGTCAGAGCACAGGAGAGGCTGTGCAATGAGATGTGTAAAACAGCATTTGTGAGCAGTTAGTGGCCAGTCTAGCTGCAAATTTTCATGTGTGCCCAGGGATGTCACCTCTTGTAACAAGACTGCAAGGACTAGATGCTTCCTTTAAAGCTTTGGTTCTCAATTGCATTTTTAATATAAGCAAAAGTTGTGTCTTGCTTGGAGGTGGCTGATAAAGGTTATTCTTCTTAGCTACCATGTTGTCTGACCTGCTCCTGAGTCCACTGCAATTTCCCTTGTTGCTTTTGAAGAAAAGTGAACTGTGGGTTTGCATTGCCTTCAAATGCTGGTGAACTGTGAACTGTGCCAGCTGAGGAGATGATGGTGAACATTCCAGCAGCCCCAGAAGCCATTTGTCCTTGTGGTCAGTGAGCTAAGGGCTGTTTCTCCTTTCAAGTATATTTTGGGATTAATGTACCTCTTTTGCTATTCCTTTTTCCTTCTCCCCCTATTCAGATTATGAAAGAATTGCTGGCATTGCAGTGAATGCAAGGTGGCTGAGGCAGGCAGGGTGTTCCTCCCGGGCCAGTGTGGGGATGGGGAGCTGCAGGCAGTGCAACCACTGTGGCCGCAGCACAGCACGGACAGGGGGTGGCTGCAGGATTTAATGCACCCCTGAATCATCTACTTTGAGGAGGAAGTCTTTCTCCATTGAGATATTGGCTTCCTGTGTGATCAGATAGATTATCGTCTCTGGCAGAGAACCGGAAGGCAGAAAAACATGGTATATTTTAACAGAGCAAGACAGAGGGTTTAACAGAAAAAGAGGATTTCAGGTTATATTAACAGGAAAACATGTTTCTGGAGGAACCTAACTTAACTGCATTACCTCTGCTTAGCAGCTAAAGGAGAAAGTAGGTGCTTTCTCCAAGCTAATACCCACTCATAACATGCCTTTTGCTGCAATCCGAGGAGATCATGAAATAACCATTTACTCTGTACAAGTTTTCCATGTCAACTGAAAGAATAGCTCAGCTTTATGATTACAGCTATTACTTTCATCCAGTGTCAAAGCTGAGTTCCAAAAAGGTCTGTGTTTAGTCTCCAGTGAATGAAAAATAAGTTCCCTACTTGTGCTGCAGACTCTCTCATCTTTTCCAAATAACTTCTGTGTGAAGCAAAGGATGTGTCTGGGCAGTAGAGGTGGCAGCAGTGTTTGCTGTGCTTTGACTGTGACTGGAATTTACACAGAAGGGCTCTCTGCCTGGAAACCAGGCTAATGTCCCTTCACTTGAGTAACATGCCCATGAAAAGGCAGGATAACGGATGGAATCCATGTCCTCCGTTCGTGCTCCCTCCTTAGGGACACACACAAGCATAACCCTACAGAAGCAAAGTCTAAGTGAACTTCAAAGTGCTTTCTTCTTATGAAATGCTTCCTCTTGTATGTACTAGCTATTCCTCTTCTCTGTTTATAGGCCACTAAACCACTTGGTGGATAATAATTAGCAAAAGATTTCTGTCAATATTGGACTTTCATTTTTTGGGGTATTTGTTTATTTTAAATGATCAGTTTAGAAATGCAGGCATTTTAAAATTAAGATTTTTTTTTTTTTAGTTTTCAAGGAACATTAATTCTGTCAGAATTTTGTTATTTGAAGGTAGTAATGAGACTTACTATATGATTGTGAAGTGATTTTAGGTTATTCCAGTCAAAAAACTGGAATTGAAACTGCATTGTGTCCTTACAGTTCTGAATACTTGTAGAACACCAGTATGTAAATCTATTGTGGTACAGAGGTGGGCGTTTCACACATACCTCCATCAGGTACAAAGAGCCCTGCAAAGAACAAAGCAGAGGAAACCAGTTTGTAGCTGCTCAGTGCTCTTTAATAGCTTTAGCATCTGATACGCAAGTTCTTCATCTGTTTTCCAGAAGAGAGGAGCTGGTAACAGCAGTGCCCTGGCCACATTCCAGCAGGGAACTCCGGAGCTCCATCTGCCAACTCCTCCCGTGGTTCCAGACGGGCAACTCTTGCCTGACTAAAGCATCCACCCAGTGCAGGCTCTCGCGTGCGTGATGAGCACACGCAGCGCGCACGGCCCGAGCGCCTTCAGCCTGTGCCCAACTCATCGCTTCATTGGGACAGCACGGTGGTTCCTCCTTGTGTGTCACATTATGAAGTGCTGAGTTCTTTTTTCTTTATTTCTCTCCTCATCTTTGACAAGTTTTGGTTTGTTTTTTTTTTTTTAAGAGAATTTGCAGGGCCATTGGTTATAGATGTGCCTGAGGAATAATGGGTCCTTATTTTGGCTTTGGAGAATTTTTTTACTCTCTATCACGTTCAATAGTGAGGAGGAAGTTGGCAGAAACTTCTTTTGCAACAATGTCTGTAAGTCTCAAGTGCGACATGAAGTGCCATATAGGAGCTGGCAATCTCTGTCAGAGGAAGCAGAGAAGGCCTGGCATCTCTAAGCCTGGGGATGCTGGAAGGAGAGAAACTTCTGTCCCCATCCAAGAGTAGGATTTCAGTTTTGCAGCAGGCTTTGACTTTGGAAGACAAGTTTAAAGAAGCAATCTTTGTGATTTTCCCTACAGGGAATCTTTATGTTTCTTCTCATGCAGACACCAAGATGTGTGTCTTTAGCAGGAGGTATCAAAGCATCCTTTCCAGCCCTGGATCTTGCCTTTGCTTTGCTTCTTCTAAACTGGCTCCTTTGAACAAGAGACAATGAGAAAGAGGCAGGAAGGACAATGGGCATTTTTTTTTAGTGAAAAGAGAAAAACAGATGTACTTCAACAGAGGCACCTCACTTGACAGGCAGTTGCAGATGGTTGTGTGAGGCAATGTTGGTCTAACATGATGAATATCCTGAATCAGCTGTTGAATTACCCTTTCATTTTTTGCTGTCTGTAAACCATAGAATTCAAGCCACTTTATCCTGGCCCATAGTGTTATGTATATGCAGGCATTTTCTGATTCCCAAATAAATAAAAAATATCTTTATATGATCCTGAAAATATATTTAAGCTTACTGTTTAAATGTATGTTTTTACTGTGACAAACAATTATAGAACCAGTGCCATGCTGCTGCTTCTACAGTCTTTGTTCAGAATTGTATGTAAGTGAGGGAAAATAAAGTTCTTAATCTCTAATTTTCAATAGACTTTGTTTTCCCATTTCCCCAAGGTTTAAGAAAACAATTGTTCTTTGGAAGTCATGTTTGCAAACAGATTTCTTTGGTGCATGTGCTTCTGGTGTAGCTGTATGTTGATAATCCATTTTACAACAGAATGACAGTAAGAAAAAGCTGATGGTGATTTAATATTTCCTTGATAATAAAAGGGTTATTCAGTATATATTTTTGTACCTAGACCCAGATTTATGTTTGAAATTGTTGCTAGACTCCTGCAGAATGCAATGACTTATAAACCCTTGACACTGTCAGAGAAACAGAAACTGGTTTGAAATCTGGGCATATCAGATGCAAGTAGGATTTTCACAGTGATAGGATTTCACCCTTGGATTACGCTGAGAGTTCTCAGTCAAGGGATGACTGAAAGCTTAAGCAATTCTTTTTTTTTTTTTTTCCTTCTTTTTTTTTTCCTACTGGGAACTAAAGTTGTTTCAGGCTTATGTCAGAATCCATCCAAGTGGGTATGCAAGCAGACAAGTTCCAAAATCACTTTAAATTAAAAATCAGGCCAATGATCATTTGCATTCCCTGCAAGCAAAGATTTCTCAGTATCCAAATATAGCTTTAAATTACGTGGCCGCAAGGAAGGATTAGTACCATCTTATGATAAATATGATTTAATAGAATAATCTATTTGAAGTTCCTCTGGAATTTGCCACTCCCGTATTTGCACACCTTTAGCTGCTCCTGGAGGAAGGGGAGTGAAAGGAATTTCCCTGAGATTTGTATTTGCAAACTTCTTTTCTAAGAATCAAGGACTCTTTAATTTAGTCAGAAAATGAGAATGTGAATCTATGCCCTTTTCTGTATTTTATCTTATTGCTGATAAAAATGTACTGTGACATTTCAGCAACAAACCTGGGAGAAACAACTCAGTATTGTGATGCAGAAGATTTGGTGAAATATTGGGTGAATGGTTTCTGATTTTAATGTTCAGTAAAACAAGCATGAAGAATACAGAGATTGAACGATAGTTTTGTGGTGAAGGGAAGGAAAGAACATACGAGGGCTATTCTCTAAGCAACATTCACAGGGTAAAAGTACAAAGGGAAAAATAACTCTAAAATGTATCTTCAGGTTTTGTGAGATTTGGCAGGCTGTGGATCAGGGTCTTAGCAGGAAATTAATAGTATTAGAACTTAATGAAAATAGGGGGAGACACTACACATGCAACCAAGGTCTAAGGAGGTGTGTGCTGTGGTGTTCTGGCAGATGATGGCACCAAGTGTCTCAGTGTCTCCTTCCCTCTCTTGGGTGATTCCTCCTATCCCCAGGAGGTTTGTTTGGACAATAATTCTTGTGGAAATTACTGGGTGAGTGGTTCTGTAAGGGATTGGTAGCACAGCAATGGTCTTTGGTACAGAGGTGGAATTTTTGTGACTGCCAAAGCTGTTGTAGCCAAAGGCACATTTAAGGGATCAGGAGGTTGTAAGTGTTTCCTTGTTAGGTACTGCCCTGATACTTCATTCAGTATATAGGTCCTTATATATGTAAAAATATATACATGTAGAGTGTATATATTCATGTCAAGTGAGTCAATTCTGTCAATGGAAAATTTGTGATTTGGCAGTATATTAGCAAAATGATTGGGAATTAAAACCATTCTGGTAGGACAGTAAGGCCTCAGTTTTTGTTTTTGTTTTTTTAAATTTAATCAGACATAAGACTTGTGAGATATGTCATGTTGATAATGCTAAAAAATAAAATTTATCTTTTATGAGAACAGACTCAGTTTGAACAGGTCTAGATCAAGCTGCTAATTTACTTACCCTAATTCAGAGAGACAACTTTAAAGCATGTTTCAGTCTCCAGGGCATCTTTTGATGGATAGTTATGACAGTTTATGTACTAATAACACTTGTTAACTAGAAAATAATTTTGAAACCATGGATCACCTATGTAGTCATCCAACAATGACTGAAAGTTAAATTCTAGGAGTCAATTACATTTGAATCAGAAGCTTACTGGTCAAAATACTTACGTTTCTTTACCAAACCTCTGGATCCCCTTATTTCCCTAGAATTACTTTATTTAAGTACCTAAAAAAGCTGACATTAACAAAATTAAGGTAAATAATATTGGTAACTTAGAAAATCTAAGTAAAGTAATCTTGTGCGGATTATTCACTGAAAAGTGAAGGAGGTGGGTACACGGTGGGTGGCTTTTATAGAACAGAGCAAATGAATTTAACAGCATACCTTGAAGAATTCATGTGACCTTAAAAACCCAGTCAGATTGCTGGTGCCTCATTTGCAGCATAGGTAACTGGGCTGGTTTTGATTGCTGCTGTTATCAGCTGAATTACACAGACATCTTGATGGCACACAGGCCTCATGTTTAACCTAAAAAGAGTTAATAAAATTTGCAATTCTTAGACACTTCTGCTACTCTTAACACTATAATACGTGCATCTTCCCTCTTGCTTGGCTACAGTGTTTATTTCTTACAGGGGAAAACCATGGCTGATGGTGAATCATCAGACCAGTCACTGCTGGCCTTGGCTGGAATGATGTAACTGGGAGTCAGATGCATGTGAAAGGCAGTCATTATCTGAAGCAATGCTAAAATTGCAGTATTCTAAACCAAAAAAATTCAAATGTCACAGTAAAAAGCCTTCATAGTGTGAAGGATAGTCTTTCCCCACCCCTGCCCAAGTATCCTCTAATTTAATTTAGGTGCTGCTAATAACTATTCTTTCTCCCTGTAACTGCTCTGTAGTTCCTTGCCATGCAGCTGAGCTTTCTGGGTGGATGCTGTGCAGACCTCAGCATTGTCCCATTGTTCTCATAGTGATCACTGCGTGACGTGAAATTCAAAATCTGTGAATCACCAGAAAACCATCTTTGTAGTTCTTTTGCCACTGGGAATCCTGAGAAAATGTAATACTTGTGTGACTAAGTCTGGTTTGTGGAGTGTTTTGTTGATTAAGCCTTTCCCTGGCTTAATGATTGGGGCAATCAAGGAGGCAGCAGGGAATGCCTCGGTGCATTCCTGGGGCTGCTCCACAGCCAGTCGGGTATCCCTTGGCATCCTTTCCTGCATTTGCAGCCAATCCTGATCATGGCACAGAAAGCAGAGGGTGTGCCCTCCCAGCCATCTTGCCCATGTTTGCTTAGCAAAGGTATTTTATTAATTAGGCTATTAAATATGACTGCCACGTCTAGCTTAAAATTCTGTAGGTACTTTTTCAGGCAAGTGTCATGCAAAAGTACCTATTCCAATTTCTTCTTTCACAGGATCATAGAATGGTTTGGCTTGGAAGGGACATTAAAGACCATCTCTTTCCACTCCCTTGCCATGGCCAGGGACAAGCAACAGCTTGCACTAGAGCAGGTTGCTCAAAGCCCCACTGAACCTGGCCTTGAACATTTCCAGGGATGGGACAACCCCAGCTTCTCTGGGTGAGTGTCTCACCACCCTCACAGTAAAGAACTCCTTCCTAATAGCTAATCTAAATCTACCCTCTGTCAATTTGAATCCATTCTCCCTTGTCCTATCACTATATAACCTTGGTTTTTATTATATTAAGGTGTAAACTGGATTTACAAATCCTAGAAATTGACATATATAAAACAAAAAGCAGATTTCAAAAAGCAGCAGTTGCACTGAGTCTTGAAAACGTTAAAAAGATAAGATAAAATGAATTTGTCTTCACCAGGAAATTGGAGAAAAGGATATTTTTTCAAAAGTTTGGTGCTGCACATATTAAAAATACATTTTTTCTTTCCTCGTCTGCTGCTTCTTCATTTCCTTCACTTGGACATAGTTGTGGAGAAGCACAACCACTGAAATACCAGACTACTTTGGTAGGAACATAAATGATGACAGATGCAACTATTTTGGGGAATGAAAACTGCCAATCCATGGAATTGTAAAAACATATGAAACTCAGTAATGGATTTTTTTTGTACACTGAAATGAGTATGCCTAATTGTTCACTTGCACTTGTCTTTGAGCTTAATCTTAAGTCAGGGCAATCAGACTTCTCACGAAACTGTGGTACCTCAAAACCAGAGCACTTAAATCTGAACTGTGACATTAATTTTGGCATGTTTTTCTCAAGTAGTGTTGCAATTAGAAAAAAATGGGATGGGAGGAAAAAAACCCACCCTGTATGACCCAAATGAACTAGTTTGGTCTAATTTTTGGAAATGCAAACAAAGCAGCAACATTCCATGATTTATAGCTATGCAACAATGTTTGATTGTACACCAGAGGAAGTATCTTGATTGCATGGAAAACTTGGGCATATAAAGTGGCTGTGCTGGTTACCATTCCCCAGTTGCTATGCAGAACTACTGTTTTGTTAAAAAAGGAATATTGAGATGTTGGTGAATTACTGTGAATTTCCATACGACTTGCCTCAGATTCTGCACTTGGCACAAGGTAATTTCTAGCTGCCTTTTTTTTTTTTCCCTCTCAGCTTCCAACCCTCATTTGATATTACTTCAAGACTGGTCAACATGAAGAATGTTTATTATTAGACTATGAGTGTATAGTGGAAATTTCAAAATCCTCATTTAAAATTTTATTTTGTTAAATGAGTTAAAAGATGCACTTTTAGAATTATTTCAGAATTAAATAAAGGGAAAATCAGTTTCGTTTCCTCCGTTCATATAGTTGCTTTGCTGAACTTGGAGAGATAAGAAAGGAAGACTTTTTAAATTTTATTTTTTTTTGCTTACCAGTGTCTGAATATCTTATCTTTCTTTTCTTCCTTTTAAAAAGCGAATGTATGACAGTGGTCATTTGAATATTAGAGAACATTTTAAGCAGTAGAAGAGAAATGTCATTCAACTGACATTTGATTAGTTATTTATACTTAAAACCAACAAAACCCTATGAAACCCTATGCCCTTCCAAACAGCCTGTTTCCTGTAGAAAGCTCTATGGTTAAATTCATCATTCTTGTGTTTTCCTTGGATGCTTTTTGCATGTCTGTAAACACAACAACTAATAGCTTTGGGAAGCAGCCTCAGATGGTTTTCAGGCAGCTCTGAGAGTTTTTCACCCTCGGACCCTCCCAGCTCCTTTGCAGTCTATTTTCATTCGTTCCATTGCTGTTTGGTGGCAGCCCCACGTACCTGCTCTGTTGACTTCAAACCCTCACGGCTGGATTATAAATGTTTGTAAACAACATCAGTAATGGTCCAGTGCCCTCAACTTGGATGCCATTAAAATATATGTTATCATATATATTTCCTTATCCCACCTCTAAGGATCGGGATGTCTTTGAACTATTCTAGCACAGAACTACCAACAATTTGTGCTGCTGCTGTTTGAGGGCTCTGGACTTCTTGCCAGCCTGAGAGTCCCTGGTAGGCCATCAGTGATGGGCCAACTCCATCAGCTACAGAAACATGTGCAAAGATTGAAATTGTGTCTTTGATTTTTTGCAAAATGAAAGCTAAAAAGCCTTGGGGTCTGGTGTTGTTTTTTTTTTTTATTTTCCTTGAATAGAAGGAATTCAACTTTCTGTCTGATTTAAAATTTACAGCAGTGGAGGATATTTTCTCTTAGATTTACTCTTGCAGCCTGTGCTGGAATGATATGCTCTTTTAAACTAGTTTGTGCCTGAGTTTTAAATGTTTATTAGGGCCAAACAGGCATTTCTGGGTTGAAAGAAGCCTTTAAAGTACAACAGGATGAGATTGATCAGTTCAGGTTGTGGCTTGGAAGGAACTGAATTCATGAAGAAGGGTGAAAATTGACCAGGAAACTCTTCTGTCTGCAGAGTGTCAGCATGAAAGGTGTGGCTCAGAAATTCACAGTTAGAACAGAACAAGGAGCCCCCCAGTTCAGTTTATTTAAGAGGGATATCAACACTTAATTCTCATTCTTCTGGGGGAATTCTACTCAATATAAGTAATTTTTAAAAATTCCCCTGAAGTTATACTTAGTGATTTTTAAAAAGTGCCATCATTTTTTATTTAATACTGTGCAAACTCAGACACAAAGTTAGCCACTTGCAGAAGTGCAGTGAGCCCACAGGACAACCCACAACAAAATTCGGGTGTTCTGATGCTGATTAGTGCTCTGTTCCTTGTACTGTGATTGGATAGAGAAGCTTGTACTGTAATTGTACCAGTAACTGAACTAACAACAATTTGGATTTTTATCTTAATTTCTTTAGTTCCCATTTATTGCTATATCTAATAACTTAGGCCAAGTGCTCATAAGTAGTTCCTGGGAAAAAGTTGGAGGAACTACAAAAAGTGGTTTTCAACATTTGCACTCCATCCTTCTTGATGTCCCAGTGTGAACTCTTGAGCTATTTTTCTTTAATTAAACTAGAATGGCCATTCCTAGCTCTGTGGGAACAGTCATAAAGTTGCACCGCAGCCTCTCTCCCTCCCCAAATTTACTAAAGTAAAATACTACTGTCTGCACTGCTGAAGGTTAAAGACTTTTTAAAATACTTCACAAGGAGCAAGGAGGGTGAGTCAATGGCGATTCATTTAATTATCTGGTTCTCCTTAGCCTTGTGGTATTTCACATCTCACTGGCTGTTTGGACAAAGTTTTGGCAACCCATCTTAGCAGTAAGTGTAACAGGCAGTTTCTGCTTTCCCAGAAGTGAAAATACAGCTGTGATCCCTGAGGATGGCAGCAGGCAGGTTTGCACTGGCCTCAAGCCATGTCTTAAATGACATGGTTTAAGTCCCACTCCTGCTTGTCAGCTGCACCTCTGCAGTCAGAGGGTCACCCTCCTGCCTGCTCTGAAGCAATGTGGGATCATGAGAGCTCCTGACGGAGGGCACACAGCAGTTTCCTTTTATTATGCAAAAAGGCATCTCTTCTACAAGGACAGGTGGGGAAAAAATTCCATCACAGAATCAAAATTCTCCGACCCGTATAACTTGGAGAAGGTTTTCCTCAAAAACATAGATTCATGACATAATCAGCCACTGGTGGGTGCAAATCAAAGTCATTTGCAGATCAGAACCCTCAGAGTGGTAGAAAAGCCAAATTGCCTTCCAGGTGAAAAATACGTTGGACTGACGTGATAATCTATTTAACAACAGTTAACAGTAACTGAGGAACATGAAGATGATTATTGAAAAATATTTGTAAAAAGACAAAGAATATAAAAGTTAATATAAGTCCTATGTATTAAAAATCCCTTACATAACTTGTCAAGAAAGAGAAATTACATCTGCTTTTACAGAATCATTTCAGGTAACAAATATACAGCCAGACAGAAATTCAATGAAATGTCAGTGTAGAAAACAGCATTGCACAATTGCTACATTTTGTATTTATGTGATGGACAGACGGATTTCTTGGCCTGGAAATGCCTTTCAAATAATTGCTGCCTCTGTATGTGCCATTCAGGTGACACCTCTGGCAAACAGACAAACCCAGAAAGAAAGTGTCCAACGGGCAATCCTGCTGTTGGGTGTGCTGATGGCAGAGCAGCCACATCACACCCTTTATATCATGGTGGCAGGGCCGAGTTTCATCACTGCGTTTGAAGAGCAGGAACATTATAAAATTCCATTTCTCCTTTCACATAAGGGTATCACAGGGCAAAACTGAGGGCTGCCTGAAGGAGTTTCGTTTGCTATCAATTAGACTTGCAGTGACTGAAAATCATTAAAACAGCGGCCAATTGAATGTGGAAAGACCTCCAAAGTAAAATGCCAGTTGCTTGTTTTATACAGTTCCTCGACCTGTATGGGTTCCCTGCTCACCAGAGAGGATCCACAGAAGCTCAGCAATGCAGGAAATGATGCATAAATCACTACTGCAAGGTCAATAAATTCACTACTGGAAGTAGTTAAAAGTTACTTGTGACCAGAGAGAAGTATAAAACCTATGAAATAGAGGTTGTAGAACTCAACAAAAACTTGAACAAGCAGACAAATGTTCTAACGTGATCTGCTTGTTTCTACTTCGCATTATTAAAGGATAATTTAAATTTTTGCATTTAAGGCAAATTCTATCTTCGTCTTTTTGGTCTTTTTTTTTTTTTTTTTTTGGAAATGAGAAGTATAATTTTTGTTTTATGGGAAGCTTTTACTGTCTGTATTTTTATGGAGTGATATTTCAGGTAAACCTGTGAAATTTTGCATGTGAAACTCAACTGCTCTCCTACTTTTCTGACAGTAGCCCACACTCTCCTGGCACCGTAGCTGCTCTCTGATTCTAACCCCATTTTCTGGATGGATCTGGCACGTAGGCTCTTGGTGCGGGACAGGAACAACAGCAGTGCAAAGGACTCAGGCACCTTCTATCCCCTGCTTACATCCCTGCATGGCAGCTGCAGTTGCCCATCCTGTGGGATACAGCATGTTCCTGTCAGCCTGGATAGGTATTTCACCATCAGGTGTTCCCTGGTGTTTTGGTGAAGCTCATTGAGGACCAAGAAGTTTATTCAAAATTCTCATTTAATTCAAGATTTGTGTTAAGTGCCCTTATTAGCTCCCAGTCATCTTCTCCCATTGTTAGGGAAAGCTCACTTTATTTGCCTGGCAGAGCTGGCAGGACATGGGCACAGTCTTGGGTAAGAGCTTTGCAGCTCCACAGTTCAAACACTGTCTCATAGGAGGAACTAAACTGTTCATTTTCTGCATCAGCCTTCTGGTATAGGACACCCACAGACTGCAGCCTCCAGAACTGGCACATCACAGCATTGTTCCCCAGAACTGGCACATCACAGCATTGTTCCCCTCTGGACTGATTTGCTCTAAGAGATCGACAGTCTGGTCATTCCTTACTACTCTGGGAGTATAAATATGATATGGTTACATTGAGGTTTTTAGGCATAGAAATGAATTTCGTATTTTTCCTCATCTCTTCTTCCATCCTTGTAGTTATTTTGCACCTTTCTGCTTATTCTTTTATTTACATCTCTCTCAGACATCTCCCTTAGTGCTATGACCTTCATTTGTTTACCAAGGAATGGGATTTGGATCCTGACTCTTCTTGCTCCAAGTTGTCTTCTTCCATCATGAAAAATGAATTGCTTCTATGATATAAAAGTAAATCTAAAGGGGAGCTCGGAACAGTATTGAGGGCAGGAGTACTTTTGTATGAAGGATGGTATGCGAACTTTCAAGTTTTTTTAAGACATGCAACCAATAATGCTGGTCATCCCAAAACACTGTTTTCACATTTGAAGCTTGCACATTCAGGAGTGATACTGTACCTAATGGAATGAATGGTCTTGACTCTTGATTCTTCCTACTTCTGGCCTGTTCTTTTAAGCCCTGACCGGTTGGGTATTTTTTAGTGTGATGGTTTGTCTTCACTTCTGGACTATCAACTTCATTTATCAGGAAAATTCAGCATTTTAAGTTTTCTACACAGGGAAACTGATGAAACTCTATCTATCTGTGGATATTGGCAAGTTTCACCCAAGGCATTGCTGATATTCCATCTGGATTGTTGTGGTCTGTCATGACATCCCATAATACGAATTTTCCACTGGTTTCCAGCATGCCATCTGCAACTTTTTATATGCAGTTGTTAGTTGTTGCTGTCTTCCCTTTGCTAATCAGTTAATTTCAGATTTTCCAACTTGCTGTTATGCTAGAAGCTCTCTCCACATTGTACCTAAAACAGTTTTAAAAACCTCAGGATTGTTATGGACATTGACTCTGTCCAAGTCAAACCTTATTGTGGATATTGATGTGTGGGTTGTAAGTCTGTTTATTTCTTGAAAAGCTCTTAATTCCAAAGAAACTTTGGCTTCTAAAATGAAAGCTTCATTTTTACATGTTTTGTGGGTCAATTTTACTAGAACTAATTGAGTTTATAATAATAGCTGACTTAATTTGTGTGGTAATGGGTTATTTTGTATGATAATTAAGAACCCAGATACAAAGAGGACACTGAAAGTAAGCTGTCACTGAGCATCAAGTACAGATTTATGGACTCAATTAGGCTTCTTGTAATGCTGAACTACACTACCAAAACTGGACCAGGATCAAGGGGAGAGAGAAACATATCTTTGCTAATGTGTGTTTGAGTTGCTCTACAGGAAAAGCAGGCGGCTGACTCTGACTAGTCCACACGGATTGATGACAACACAGTACTGTTCTCAGGATTTTTCAGCCATGCCTGGATTCAAGGTCATGAAATTGCTGGGACAAAGCTTTTGTGTGGAAATTGTCCCATGAATGAGGAAAGTGACTAGTTCTGGGCATTATACAAATGTAAGGAATTAAGTGTTACTTAGATCAGTACATTAGTCTGGTGGGTTTCCGTACTGATGCAATACTTGCCTTCCAGGAGAGCAGTACTGAGAAGGGGGATGCAAGAGAGGCATTTCTGAGTTGTCTCCGTTTTTTCCTCCTCCACCTCCCTCCCCTTTTTGAAATACCAAAACCCACCCAGATCGTTCATAGCAAAGTTTGAAGCTTGCTGTGCATTCACTGTACTATGCTCAGTGAAGTGTGGCCCTTTCTCCCCCCAGTCTCCCTTTCCTTTGGAATCATGACCAAAGATAAAAAAGCTTTAAAATCTCATTTTCAGCCATTATTAACACCTTGCATTTTAAATCATGTTGCTTTACTCTGAAACAGTCTCTTCACTGGATATTAATAAAAAGGAATTGCAAAAATGGAAAGCAGGCTGTATTATTCTATGTCTCCTCTTTGCTTTTCCTCTGATTTTCACTCAGTTTCTCACTTGTTCTTGTCATGTAACATATGTCTATCAGGTTAATTAAAAATAAAGATTCCTTTTCTGGGCAAGTAGTAGACCATGTGCTACATTTGAGGGATATACTGGACATCTTTTCACAAGGCCTGTGTCATTATTTCTGCCAATTACAAAAGGTACTATTATTTCCTCAGACCTTTCTTGGAGTCAGGAATACCTAGCCAGTGAGTCAGGACCTTTTCACATTTCACCTTTTAATAATTTTCCAGTTGCAATGGTTGTCTGTGTTGTTTTTTCAAAACCCCATAAATATAAAACAAATTCTGATTAAGTGAAAACAGACTGAAACATGATTCATCTTACTCATTAGGGATTGGTTTGCAGATGTAATTTCACTTTCTATAGCCAAAACCTGGGAACAGTAATAACTAGCCTAACATGATATTATGTTTCTGTTCAGCTAAATTAAATCTCAATACTTTGAGAAAAAAAAAATTCAATAGGGAAGTTTCAATAAGAACGACATCCTTTCAGTCCTCCTATCATTAAGTAAATTTGAGCACTCCCCCAGTCAGTCCTGCAGTCCTGCATGTCTTATTAGAACATAAAAATTCTGCAGGGAATTTTTGAATAAAATAGCAGCTTTTGTGCTTCAGCAAGAGGGATTCCTGGTAGATGACTGTGCAGCTGTAGTAACCTCATTGTTCAGGGGAAAGTGAGGTATTGCTTAGCACAATTTCCAATCTCCCTCTGTATTTTCTGGGGAACCTTCTTAAGAGACCAAAGAAAGTATTTTTAGCATTTAATTGCTTAAGAAGTACACAGGAAGTTAATTTTTGATAAGTTATAAATTCTTTGCTTCCAAAATGCCTTAGCTCACAATCTCTTTGCTTGCTGTTATTTTATTAGCCTGGCTGGGAAAACAGACTTTTAAGTTCTTATGGGAAAAGGGGAGGAGGAGGAGAAGGAGGGAGGAGCAAATAGATTAACATCTGAGTGAGAATTACAAAGCTGGGAAATAAAAATAACTTTTGGGACGGCACTGTGAAGTGAGTCATGCATTTGGTTAGGGACTTGGATGGAGGGGGGCTGTGTAAAGGAGCCAGCAGGCTGTGAGTGATGGGCTGAAGGGAGAATGCTTGGCCATGAAGAGGGAAACCTTGTTCTGTTGCTTGAAGAAGACGGGATGTTAAAGTGGGATGATTTACTTCATGTCTCTCACCTCTCCTAACCTGGCCAGAATTGTCTTTCTTGGAATTTGCAGACCTTTGGATGTCCTAAGCTTGGTGCTCGCATGAAGCCTGCATAGGAGAGCTGTCTTTGGAGCAGCAAGCTTTGGCTCTGCTGGCCCAGGTACACACACCTCCATTCTCTCTTTTCCTTGGCCCTGCTCCTTCCTGCCTCCAAGGTGGAATCTAACTCATGTGTTCACCTCCTCACTCTCTATAACTCCCTGAAGGGAGGTTATAGCCACATGGGGGTTGGTCTCTTCTCCCAGGCAGTCAGCAATAGGACAAGGGGGCACGGGCTTAAGCTCTGCCAGGGGAAATTTAAGTTGGATATTAGAAAAAAATTCTTTCCAGAGAGAGTGATCAGGCATTGGAATGGCCTGCCCAGAGAGGGGGTGGATTCACCATCCCTGGAGGTTTTTAAACTGAGATTGGACGTGGCACTGAGTGCCATGATCTAGGAAACTGACTGGAGTTGGACCAAGGGTTGGACTTGATGATCTCTGAGGTCTTTTCCAACCCAATCAATTCTATGATTCTATGATTTATACGTACTTTATTCTCAAACCCAGTCCCCTCCTTAGATGGGACATTAACCCGTGTCCTGCTATTCCCCTCCTCTTTTACCACACATCCCTATCTGCCACAGAACACAAGCTGAAGTCACCTGTACAGCATTAGTTGTAGAAATAAACACAGATCAGGGATCCCCCTTGGCAATGTCGGGAAGTTGGGTTTCTGTGCCACGGCCTCCTTTAGCAACTGCAGTGCTCTGCAGTGCCCGAGTGCCAGAAATCAGGACTCATTTCTGCCTCTCTCTCAGCTGCCACCATTGCTGGGAGCCAGAACGCTGATGCAGCTGGAAAGGAGTGGATGGAGAGTCCAGGGTGAAAGGAGGTGCACAGTGGAAAACAAGGTATGTGTATGGCAAATATGGACTGAGGACACTTTGTGGATACACCATCTCTTGGCTTGCATCTCATCTGTTATTAAAGAAAATGTCTTGGGATTCAATTTATACATTTGCAGAAATAACACAGGTTAGAACAAAGTTTTGAAATTAAATTTTCTATCCAAGCTCTGATTTTCAAAACATTATTGTGTGTTACAACATTGCTCACTAGAGAAGAGGCAAACTTTGTTTGCTATTCATTGAAGTTACTAAGCTGTCCATACTCTCTCATAACCCCACAGATCCTGTCAGCTGCTCAGTCCATTAAATGGATCACATCCCTCACTCACAGAAATAATTACCTTTGTCAACACGTTTCACGGTGACAGAAAATTTAGGTATGACGTAATGTGACTTGGGATTATAATAAATAACTACCTTATTGTTAATAAATGGTATGAAAAACCCAATACCACTCATTCAGCACCTATTTCCTTTACAAAAATAACAATATAGTTCACTTGTGGAAAATGTTCAAATACTGTGAGATGGGGCAGGTGGTAAATGAATGTGGATAGAAATCCTGTGGCTGAGCATGTACTGTATGCTGTGCAGTTGGGCAGGGCAGCAGAGCTGGCTGGACCAGCAGGAGATGGACTGCTGATCCCTTGGTAGTTCCTTCAGCCTGGTGGGAGTGACGTATTGCTGGTCCGAGACCAGCCCATGGCCAGCGCCCAGGGCTGTGCAGAGGAACTGCCCCCGTGCTCTGCCCTAGCCCTGCCCTGCTGTTAAAGCCCTAGCAGCTTTCATAGCAATTCCAAGGGATGCATCTGAAACTCTAGCGAGAGGTAGAAATGACTCCCGAGGGGAGAGGACCCAGCCCCAATCAAGATGAGTTGTGGCCAAGCCCCAGCGCCGCTGCGTGAGCCCTTCCAAGATTTCATCACCAGCTGCAGACACGCACGAGCTGCCATGCTCGTGCCCAGATCTCCTCCTGAGGAGTGGGAGAGCTCAGAGAGCACCCTCCCTCGCACTGGCACGTGTTAAGGTGCCAGCCTGAGTCCCTCGCTGTCCCCCTGGCAGTGCAGAGCCAAGTGGACGAGCTGCGACCTTGTGAGCCACAGCTGCCTGCAGCTCCACGTCCAATACCCGGGGCTGAGCCTCGAGCTAACATGAATCCAGAGCCAAAAATTAGTCTGCTGAAATACATGACGGTTTTTGCTGTTTTAAAATGTAATCTGTCACCAAAAGCCACGCAAATGGGGAGTCATTCAAGAAGAGCTGCAGCTGTCGGGGAGTGTTTTGCCCTCAGCCAATGTGTGTAAGGTCTGTTGAGTTTAATGAGACTTGCACAGGTCCATTGATGACCTTGGGATTTCAAAATATTTTAGCCTTTTTGTTTGAACACCAGTGACTGAATTTGCCAAGCCTGCCACACAGCTGGTTTTCTTACAAAAATATGTGTCTCCAGGTAACTGTTTAAACTCTTCCCCATTTCCACAAAGGGAACAAGGGACTGCACAGGTGAATTGTGCTGATTTTACCTGATTTGCACCAACAGGCATTAAGTTCCTGAGTCTGCACATAATAATAATGTCAACCCATGTCACGGAAGTTCTACATTCATCAGTTTAAATGTGAAAGAGTAATACTTTCATGCATTCTTTGCTAGCTCTTACTTTAAAAAAACATTTTTTTTAAAAGGGATACTGTGATAGTCCTACAAGCATATGAAAAAATATTCACTGGGAACGTCTTGCTAAATCACTAAGTGACAAATTCCTGAAGTGCCTGAGACATAAATTTTCTTTCAGAGATGGAAGAAATAGGTTAATTTGTAGAATTTCTGGACCCACAGATGTAACTTGGAGAAGGACTGAGTAAGGCCTGGTGTAGATCAGGAATGTTTCCTAAAGAAGCAGATAATGAAACTTTTAGTTATGTCTGTCCTCAATAATAACTCACTTTCAAATAAAAACAGGACAAAACATTGAGAGCACCCTTGTCTGGATGAATATTGGGCACCTGTATGTTTAGAGAGGAATACTGTTGACAAGCCAAGCCATAGGGTAGCCTCTGGGTGAATGTCAATGAACAAAAGACAGAACAACTTCTGGTATATCCTTCTTATTGATAGTGGAGAATGATTTCCATGATGGCTGGTAAGTATCAGAGACTTAAGTTTCAGCATCACTTAAAGTAATTGTTTCTGCAGTTTCCTTGAGTCACCTCTCCCCATCCTTAGCAAAGCAGAATTTGTCTTTGGCTTTCCTGACCTTCACTGGCCTCAGTGCTGGCTTGAATCTGACTGTGAAAATGTGACACTGAAAGCCTGAAAATAAACAATTGCAAACAGTCTCTCGACGGATTGAGGGATTTACTGAAACATCCACTGTTGTAGAAACTAATGGTCCTTTGGGTACAAAACATGATATCCAGAGTTGTAAAAACATTACAATAAGCACTGAAGGAGTGTGCTGTTGAAAACGATCCAGCTTCACGAAAATAAAAGAATCATTCTGTGCTTATTTAGTTGTTCTTTTCTTTCCTATACAACTTTAGGCAGTGGCTTTTTTTTTTTTTTTTTTTTTTTTTTTTTTGTTTTTTTTTTATTT
>VWZG01005870.1:633813-676272 GCA_013396735.1 Grallaria varia | reverse complement strand
TTTTTTTTTTTTTTTTTTTAAACTTTAGATACTTTAGATCCTACATAAAGTGCATGATTTGGCTGTGTTTATACAGACTTGTTCTCTGCCAAAGAAAACACTTGTCTGTGTGCCACCCTGACTAAGTACTTCCTCTGGTCTATGTGTGTGTTAAGTTCAGCTTGGTCTTCTGATGGTCTGTCGTAGTCTATATATAACATAGTGGGCTTTTAAAATCTTTTTTATAGGTTTAGCTGCAAACTTTCAAACAGTCACGGCAAGACTGTCATAACAACAGTGTATGTGGTCTCCTATCCCCTGTCTGAGTTTATGGAGAATGTAAAATGCTCTGCCTGCCTTAATTTTTGTCCACAGTATTTTGTTCTTTTGCTGTTGATGCACAGGTTGTTTGCCTTTGCCATGGTGGGAGTCCCATTCCAGGACGTGCCTTAGCAGGTCAATAGGCTGAGTTTCTTCTAGTGCTGATATTAGAATTGCAATGCAATGAGCCCCCAGGGATTTGTAGGTCCCTCATTGGAAATGGCTTTATTCTGCAGTTTGAGGGATATTTCAGGGGCCTAAAAATTCTCTTACAAGCATATAAATAATGTTCTTAAAAATCAGTTTTTGATATATTAGAGTTCTCTTACAAGATTATTCTGAAGAGCCAGTGTACAAGCCTGAATTTAAGATTCAAAAATGGCTACAAGGAAAAAAAGGTATGTTAAGTAAACTAAGAAAGTCCTGGAGAATGTCCAAACCCTAGGAGTATTTGACTAAATGCTGATGACTTTTTAAGAGTTTGTCACATCCTTGAGCTAACGTCTGCAAGGAGCCCTCTGACTTCGGTGGGGCTTGTGACAGTTTTGACAACTATTCCTAAGGGAGTGTTACAAGATAAGGCTGGAATCAATGTGAAGTTCCTGACAGGATTTCACCTCTGACACGTAAGTGTTTGCCTTCTCTACAGAGGCACATTGTCACGGGCTTCTTGAATGCAAATAAATGAGGTTAAGATTTTACATTAAAAGTTTTCCTGTATTCTCAGCAGAGCAGAGCAAGGATTTCATGGTAGTCTCTTTTTCTTAGGTGTAATTCTAAAAATAACTGCAAGAAGCAGATAAAAAATTTTGGAAAATTCCTCCACCTTCATTAAAATTGTATGGGAATTGACACATTTTCTATTGCAAGTTCTATAAGTAAAAATAAAAATATTATATGAAATATGAATAGTAAATATTTAAAGCTTGTATTCTAGTTGCAAAAGATAAGATCTTATTAACACTGAGCAAAAGCACCTGTTTCATCCTGCTTGAAAGTATCTTACATGCAATTTTAACTTTGCTCTTCATAGGGGAATTATTGTGTTGTTGAATGTTGGAAGCGTACAGATGAAACTGAATCAGCATTTTCATCTACGTTTTCTGCCCAGTCTGTGAGATATTTAAATATAAGCATAGAGTGGGCACAGAAAGTATTAAAAATGTCTTTCTACTGCACACGTGCAGAGCATCCCCCAGTGCCAGAGCGGTGCCGCTGGGCTGCGGGAGTGCCCAGTCTGCACAGCGTGGGCACTGTTCCATGTCACTGGAGTTTTGGTCAGTGTGTCCACATGGAAAACACATTCGGTGATGAAAATAGGCCCAGTCAAAGAGATCTCTGGGTTTTACCTATGTTTTTTTTGTGGGGCGTTTTCATACACGGCTCTTTGTGTGGGCTTTGCTCTGTGTAGCCACGTTTAGAGTTGATTTGCCTGCTGAGCTAATGTGGGTGTCAATCAATGTACTTGAACGTAAATCCTTTACACAGACCCTTGTTTTCTAACAGGAACTCTGAATCTTTCCCATTTAGCAAACTGTTGTTAACTGAGGGGAAAAAGAGGAGTCCAGTCCCCACTGTGGTTATTACTACCTGTGTTTTGAACCAGCCCACCGCTGGATCGAGGGCTGCAAGAGGGGCTTGTGTTCATGTCCTGCAGGGCCACCAAATTTAAGGATTCCAGCCACTGCCAGAAATGACAGAATAGGAGATAGAAAACCATTTATCAGTTTTTACTTACCATGGGTAGGGTACCATCTTAGGGTATAGGGATCTTTGAGAAACAAGTTATGCTACTGAGCAAATGAACAACCATCTTTAAGCATTAAAAACTGTTTCATAAAGCATCTCAGGCTCATCTAAGCTATCAGTCGAAGAGTAAGAGGCTGGTTTGCTGAACTACATCATGAAAGCAATTTAGTTGAAGCACAATAAAACATGACAGCGAGTGTGGAGGGTAGGTACCCTCCTGAACAATCTGTTTCAGCCCATTAACCAGATGAAAATCCACTTGCTGGTGGGCCATAGCTTTGAAAATAAGCCTCCCTCAGAAAGAGTTCTGAAATGAAAAATTGAAGAAGTTTTTTCCAAGGGCTCAGTTAACACATTTTTTCCCAGCAAAAATTAAACGTAAACTTGAGGGATTGTTTCTGAGCAAACTGTTTTCAATTAGCACTGGATCTTTAATGGCAGTACGAAATGTGCTCTACACATGGATTCATAGAATCTTAGTGCAATAAAGCTTATAACAGCTATAAAATATTGGAAAGAAGACAGCATGGAAAGGAAATGGAAAAGTAAAGCAGGCAGAATGAACCTCTTTTGCATTCTGTATTTGAACCTAGCATAAGTAACCAAGCAACTGTACTGATATTTATCTGATGTTGTCCTGGGCTTTTAGTTCTAGTAGTGACACCAATATCCCCAGTGAGGGATATACACATATATAATATATACTATAACTGTTAGAGGAAATTTTTCTCGTTTTAGCTTTGTGTGAATGTGATACATAATTTCAAGTCTTATAGCCCTGACTTAACACAAATGCTGATTCCTTTCTTGCTTTTCTCTATTAGTTCCTTCTGCTGTTGTTGTTCTCCCCCTTTCTTTTATTAATCAGCCATGATTTTGTCAATGTTGACACAGTTTTTCCTTTCTGCTTTAAAGAAAGAGAAAAGGAATGTCTGTGTCAACATGGAAAATACTAAAAATATGGGTTTTCTTTTTTCATAATTTTGAAAAAATGTTTTAAATAGGGTTTTAATAAGTCCCTGATTTTCCACTTATCAGATTTTATCCTCTGATAGAAGTGGACCCTATTTCCCAGAAGAAGACTCACTTTAAAGAGAGAATATAGGCAGTATATAAATCAACTTTTCCTGCTAGGAGAAAAATAGGGCTGGAAAGAACCTAAAAGGATCATCTAGAGTATTCCAGTCCTTCCAAGCAGGGACATTTGTTTATGTATTAACAGTGTGATGAAAAGATGGTTAGGAAGGGGTGGGAATATCCATCCCAAGAAAATACATTAACTCAGTAGATGAACTATTGGTGCTAACCTCAACAGGGCCAATTGTTCACCACAGTGTCTACTGCTTTGATTTGGTGTCAAGGATACCTGCCCCAAATATATTAAATCAATTTCTTCTTATTAATTAGATATACAAAATAATTTATTTTAAGATGATTACCTTAGAAAAAGCTGAGCAGTTCCAGTAAGATGCTCTGAGCACGGTAAGTTCCTTCTGTCCATGGACCCAAGGTCTTTCCCAATTTTAAAGGATAAGTAAATAGAATCAAAGGCCCTCAACTACCCAGGACAAAACCAGTATGATTCAATATGGGGATTTTCTGGCAAATGTATGGCATTATAGCAAACATTCATTAAACATCTGCTAACGTTTTTTTCACATGGGAAACAGTATCCTGTGTAAATGGATCCCTTCAGCCCCACTTTATAGTGTGTGTAAAGTCACAAGCACTTTGTTTCCCATGGATGTAGCAATAAACATGGGTTTGCAGGGGGAAAACCATTACAGGGGAAGGTCTCCTTGGACCCGTCTCCACTTTTGGCTTGCACAGGCCCTCCTGTGCTCAAGATGTTCTGCAGCCCACCCACGGTGGGTCTCCCATGGCTCCCTGGCAGCCAAGCAGGCTCAGGCACAGAACAGCTGCTGACAAAGTCTCATTTTAACCCAACAGGTCAATTCCAACACACTTGATTACCTTGGGGTTTATCTTACTTAGCAGCTTAGTCTGTAGAGCTTGATCAGTAACTAGCTTTCCTTGGGGCATTATGTATGTATTTTCCTCTAAGTTTAATTTTAATTTCAATTTATTTACTGTGAGTAGCCTTGTGATTCTGAAGTCCCTCCTGGAGCTGCTTTAGTGATTCTTCATTCAGATCTGTAGGCCAACTCTGCAAATTGGTGTATACAGGTTTTCTCAGCATTTTTATTTTCCTGGGAAATCAGATGTAACTTGGGATCAATGTGGTACGTAAGGCTGCATTCTGAACTTCTGACTCTTGTTATGGTTGGTAAGAATTTTGTTACAGATTTAAAGGCTTCATTTGCCCGGGCTGTCTCAAGATAATGACTCTGTCAGCTTTGGATATTCCCCAGAATTAACTCTAAGGCTGCAGATCAATGCTTTAAAAGTGAAAGTGTAATGATGGGGAAAACAATTAGCCAGGGTATTTACCATGCTTTGGTCGAATATTATGCAGCCTGATGTGCAGCCAGTCAGATGTGAGTCCATGAGACCAAGCAGGGAAACCACATGTGCTTTTCTTGTCCAGACCGAGACAATTGTACAGTCAGGAGAGCTGGACACAGGTCCGGGCAGCACACTTGGCAATATTTCTATTTTGTTTGGTAGTTGAGGACACAGACTCGGGTCCTCAGCTTGCAAATAAACACCAGTCACTATAGGGCTCCTTCTGATGGGGCTTTGGGAAGAGTGGGGGCAATAAGGGTTTAATTGATGCCCACACCATCTTCCTGTCTTCTCAGTGGGGTCCTTCGAGCTCCTTACATTTTGTGAGAATGAATTCTGTAGTATTTCTGAATATTCAAAACCTGCAGTAATTACATCCCTTTAAATAAACAGGTACAAAACTTCAACAATCATGGAAAAATCACTAAATAAGATTTTAATCATATCCTTAACTAACGCAGTTTTAACTCTAAATGGCAAGTAGATTAGTTTGTTTCTTAAAGACATGATATGTTACACTAGGACATGACGACAAGTTATAAAAGGGCTCATTTTGTGCTTGGGGCTGCACTGAGCATATTAAAGCACAGTTCAGTGGTATGGAATCACCGACAATAAGGTGAAATAGTTCTGCATAGTCTTAGACACAGACTTTTAAATAAAGATATAAAAATAAAATAATGTTCTTTTAAAACTGTGGATAAAGTTTTGTGGTGGTGATTAAGTAACCCTGAGGCTCAACACAGCTTATAACAAGCAACAGAGCTTAAAACTCCTAAAAGAGAAAAATGTCCAAAATGAACTTTCAAATTCCCTGTGTACAGTCTCATTGATTTCACTGGTTCCCCGGGTCAGAAAAACTATTGGAAATTCGAATGTGCTTGTTGGATTGGACTTTACTTTTGCATAGAGTTTCAGTCAATGAAAAAGTAGAAAGTAAACTATCTCAGGGGCCTAAGGTAAATTAATTAAATATTAGGGGGAAAAAAAAGTGTAGGCCTATCATCAGTTGGGGCCTATTTGAATTACAGATTAGCATTTGCCTTTGCCATTTAAGTGGGTAGCTTGCTGTGAACCTTTTATGTTTTCACTTAATCAGTTTAAGTTCTTAGGCAGACAAAAACCAGATTGACAATGAATTCGTAATAAACAATGAAATAATGATGCTGTTTTTCCTGTCCTAGGTAAAGAATAAGTATAATTTACAGAGGACTTCATGCAAGACTTTCCCTAATTATTTCCCTAATTAATTCCTTGATTTTTTGCGTAGACTAATGTTGAGTTTGATTTAATTGAGGCATTCTAAAGGAAAGGCTGCCAGTGCCAATAACCTTACCGAGCTTATTGGGTTTGGAACGGCTCATAGCAAAAGCACACTTATGGTGACTGACACAATCCAAGACACCACAGTGGCAGTTTAAAAGCAAAGTATCATCCTGCTTCCTCAAATCAAAATAAACGGAACCAATATTGTAAAGTTTGAATGCAACCAAGAAAGATGTATTTTCTCTACAAGGACTTAAATTCATTTGTTAAATCTTCCTACCCAAAAGTTAGCGGGAAAATTCTCCTGCAAATGGGCACCGCATTACTGATGTAGCATTGTTTAAATTTCCAGCTGACACTCGGGTTTTTTTGGTGGATTTCTCTGTAGGAAGGTTAGGATTTTGAGGTTGTGCAGCTTGGAATCTAGGGCATTTAAAAATCTGATTAAAAAGTGGTGCACTATTCTGTTGGTTTTATTCTTGCCCTTTTCTGTCGTTTCCTATTGCATTTTCTTACTTTAAAGAACAGAGTTTTCTGTCCTTTTACTATGTGAAAAACCTGTATAAAGCAAGAAAACTGATTCCTTATGCAGTAAGGGTCTTAAAAGTGCAAAGTGAGCACACTTCAAAGGAAAAGAACTATTTTCCTCGATTATTTCAGTCATGTTTCTTTTAATGGTTAATTCTAAGAAAATTCATGTGGACTATATTTTTGTGAGTTAAATATGTACTATGTCAATTTGCTGCCTTGTTACTTTTTTTTTTAAGCTAAATGTGTGATCGAAGAACTTATACAAGGTGGAAATTTCCAACAGCACTTACCACGGATTTAACTGCCTACATAAAACTTGATAGCACCTCTCACATTGACTTTAGCTCACTTTGGTGAAACCGTACTGCTTTTGAAAATCTTGCCTGTCTTTGAACAGATACCTTTTGAATTTAACTAGGGTTTATTTCCAATTTCCGTGAATCCAGTGATTTCATATTGCTCTAAAAGACTGGCCCAGCCTCTGATTTGTGGCAGATAGCGTGCTCATTTTTATGAAGGCTTTTTTTTGGTCAGCTTGGTACGAATTAATTTAAAACAGGAGCACTGCCACACTGTATGTAACAGTGTGAAAGGTCCTTCAACTCTATTGCAGAGACCTTCATGGAGATTGCATTTTAATTCCTCATATGTATGCATGCTCTGAAGCATCCAAAGCTGAAAATTATTGGGGTTATTCTGGCCTGACTTGGAGATTATGAAAGGTTTAAGTCTGTGAATTATATTTGAATACATTTCTGAGTCTCACAACTACCTAATAGTATTCCCTAGCTTCATCTATCACTCACAATGCTCCTTCAATTTTGAGTACTTTTGAATTTCACATGTGGGTTTTAGGTCAGATAACATACAGTACCAGCTTGTTGGCTAAAAATAGGAATGGATGTCAACAGACTGCATATTAGGGAGTCTTTAGTTTGATTTTTTTTTTTTCCAGAGTACTGTATCTTGATATTTCTAGGAGTGTCCTGGCTTTGGGGACAGCTGTCGTTTCATGAAGGCTTTTTAGAGCATATCATAAAGGAGCACACACCGCTTTTGTGTGAAGATTTTCCTATTGCTTTGTTGTTTCCCTTCATTTTATATAAAGATTCCTCAGTCTTGAAGGTTGCTCTGATGTAAAGCATGAAACACCTCTGATGTGAAGAGAGGCTGAGGGAGCTGGGGTTGTTCAGCCTGGAGAAGGCAAGGCTCTGGGCAGACCTTATCCAGTATCCTGCCAGTACCTAAAGGGGGCCTGTAAAAAAGGTGGGGACAGGCATTTCAGCAGGGCCTGTTGTGTTTGGAAAAGGGGTAATGGCTTTAAACAAAAAGAATGCAGATTCAGACTGGATATCAGGATGAATTTTATGATGAGAGTGGTGAAACACTGGAAAAGGGGTCCCATAAAGGTAGTGGAGGCTTCCTCCCTGGAAACATGCAAGGTCAGGCTGGACAGGGCTCTGAGCAACCTGATCTAATTGAAGATGTCCCTGCTCATGGCAGGGGGCTTGGACCAGGTGGCCTGTACAGGTCCCTTCCAAACCAAACTATTCTGTGATTCTATTATAAAGGGATTTTTTATTCATGTCCCATCATTTTTTCATCTCACATGAGTCTGTGACCAGCCACAAATTGGTATCCATCCTGAATTCAAAGTGTCTCCTGCTGGTGGAAAGAGCCTGGGTTTGTGTCCTGCATTTCCACACTTATTGCTCTTCTGAGATGGATCAGATAAAGAGGATTCAGTCCCATCACTCCTGCAGTAGCTCCGTCTACCAAATCTGGGGTTGTTACCTACTGTAAGCTTGATGTATAACCATGAGTAGACTGAAGGTGGATTGGAGCAGAATCTGCTCCAGGAGTTGGGGCTGGGGATTCTCCTCCCAAGGAATTTTCATCTTGTGTAAGTTTTCCTTGTCGCAGATGAAAAACAAGCTCCAAAAACGCTTTACTACTGAATCCTTGACCTTGGACTAGTTTGCAAAATTCCACATTCCTCTGTTCTTACAGAATCCCAAAATCTATGGAAAAATTGAAAAACCATTGGAGAGAAGTTGCTGCCTAAATATACAGTATTATTCTATGCAGTGCTGTCTTCTATTGAGAGGAGCTGGGGGGGGGGAAATNTATTATTCTATGCAGTGCTGTCTTCTCTCCTATTGAGAGGAGTTGGGGGGGGAAACGACAGTGAGCATACTTGGAATTATTTATCTGCCCACTCTTAATTGCTTAGTCTGACTCTTTACACTGGTGCTAACTGAAGAATTTCTCTCACTCATATCCAGTGGGATGCTATCAAATACTTAGGCCTAGAAGTGAATTTGTTTAAATGAAAAATGATCAACTTAGTGACTCCTTATAATGCTTGTAATAAAACTGAAAACTCCTTTAAATGCAGATCCGTGATAAAAGGAAGTGTTTATAAGGAGGCATAAGGTGATGGATTCAATTTGCATCCTTTTCTATTCCATTGTTCATCTGTTTTATTTATGTGACATAATTTGTTGGTGAGACCAAAGCAGAAATAGATTTGAAGGGCAACTTTAAGCTATCCCTGTAGGAATCTCTACAAAGGAGTGAAATGGCAGAAGGTATCTTTGAAAACCTACATCCTCAGAAAAAAAATTCTATTGAAAATGGTCAAAGGAGGTCCTTCTGATTTTTTTCTTTATGTGCTGTATGGGGAAAAATATATCACCACAATTCTATCCTGTTCTTGTGTTTGTCTCAGAGGCCACAAGAGGTAACGATTGTTGGGCTTATTCTTGCTGTGAATACAGTAGGAACTTACTAACCTGTTGCAGACTTAAGGTTTGGGGAAATAAGCATGAGCATTTGTTATCTCATTTTGAGAACAAAGTAACTATAAAAGTGAGTTTTACCAGTTTGTGGCCATTTCTCCGATTCTGTGGTAGAGTCTTGTTCATAGAATCATACAATCATTAAGGCTGGAAAAGACCCTTAACATCCAAGTCCAACCATCAACCCAGAACCACCATGACAGTCACCACTTCACCATGTCCTTTCTGTGAAAAATTGTTTCCTAACACCTAATCTAAACCTTCATTGCACATCTTGAAGCCATTTCCTCTTGTTCTGTCACTTGTTACCTGGGAGAAGGTATTCTGTGGTTTCATTGTAGCTGCTTGGAGGACTTTGAGCTGAGAGCTCTGTAAGCAATTCACAGTTTTATTATGAGAAAATTCACATAAATCATCTCTAGTTAGTAGCATATAATTCAGAAACACCTACCTGTCTGTTGTCATGGTTTTTCATCAACCAGCATAGGAGACTTTTCAAAACACTGTCCATATTCTCAGTCTGTCTTAGTGTGGTTTTTAAAATGTGTTATTTTCCTTTTCTAAAATATATATATATAGTGATTTCACATTGTGCGACTTCATGGGATAATTTAGCAAAGGCAGTGTGCTGGATTATGGCTGTAAGCTTTCTTGTTTGCTGCTCTGTCATAACTAAGGTGTGCATAGAACAGAGCAAATGGCAAGGTTCTAAATTAGACATATTATCTAGAGCACCTGTTGTTCCTAGCAAGCATCCCATAACATCAGCTTTTCCAGGGAGATTTCCTCTGGTTCTGCTGACATACGGCATTGAAATCACATGACTTTTGAGACAAGCAAACCAGTGCAAGTACTCATAAACCTGTCAAAACAAATTTTTACCTGTGACAGGGCAGGCTAACAAATGTTATCCTTTGTTTTCCACCTCTGAGTTTCTCAACTGA
This sequence comes from Grallaria varia, assembly GCA_013396735.1. Lineage (NCBI taxonomy): Eukaryota > Metazoa > Chordata > Aves > Passeriformes > Formicariidae > Grallaria > Grallaria varia. Next base: position 666,215 of record VWZG01005870.1, on the reverse strand, counting down.
TACCAATGATTATTATTCCTTTTCAAAATAAAAATTGCAGTGGCTTGCACAGCTTCAGCATTTCTGGGGGTTTTTCCACAGTTATCACTCTTGAGCAACAGGTACTGTGAGATGCCACACTCCTGCAGTAAAACCCTGCATGGGTTTAAGACTGTTGTGTCAAGACTGCTTGGTGCAAGAGAGTATGGAATTTTGACTTTGTTCTCTGTCAGCACACTTTTATGTTAACCTCTGGTTTTACTGCTAGGTTTGATGTAGCATTGCAGTGCTGTACCATTTTCTGGGTTATCTTTCTTCTTCTGGCAATGCCGCTCCTTTGAAGAGATAGACGAAAACTTCACAGGCTTTGGGGTTCTCATCGCTGAGAACTGCCAAGTCATGCTGTGATAGCCACAGCGTTTGCAATCTGCATGAATCCGGGTGAAGGGGGGTATTTCATATAGGATTGTTCTCAAGCTGAAATGGTTGAATGTAGAAAACCTTCCAAGAGATGAATCTGCATTTCCCTACAGCAGGTATAGGTGACCCCACTCTTAGCAAATAAGGGGATTAGTGACTGAGTTTCCTTCTGGCAGACCATAAACACTGTGGGGAGACAAAATTTTAGCATCCTGCTCCCAGCTGCAAGTGATCCCCAAAAGAGATTGGCTTAGTGCTCCCGCTAGAATGCTAATTAAGGCACATTGTAAAGGGCTAAATACTAGGCTGGGGCTTAGGTAGGTTTCCAGTTGTGGCAGAGAACCTTGGAGAAAAGCAGCTAATTGCTTAGTCTGAATGGTCATTCTGGTGTAGAGCATCTTCCAGAGATTTACAAGTTTTCCCAGCTGGCAAGACAGCAAACGTGGACCATGCCAAGCATTTGAGGAAAGGTTAATCAGCAAAAGAATTCATTTGAGAGAGATTTTTTTTTCCCTTGGGGTGAAAGGCAGTTACTTACACGTTCCCGAAACTGCCTTAGCAGCTCTGCGATCCCCGTCGAGGGACTGGGGTCCTGTTTGATAACACAGCCAGGCACGGCAGTTCTCGGGGCGAGGGAGGAAATCCTCCTCTGGCGAGCGGGCAGCGAGCAAGTTCCTAAAAAGGGAATGGGCTCCCAACGGGGCTCTACCCTCCGTCCCCAGGAAGCGCGGGCTGGCTGTGTTCGAAGCGCCGCTTTCCCTTCCTCGCAGCTTCGCCCGGAGCTGCGCTCTCGCCTCCTTACTAACGGGTCCTGCCACGGCACACGCGCTGCACAGCGGCAGGAAAATAGCCCGCGAGTGTTCTCGTACCGAGGAAAGTTCAAGGAAGAGCGAAGCCGGCTCTGATTCGGTTATTTACCATCAATCAGAGGGTTGCTTGGCGGGGAGTGGATGATTAGGAGCCTGGACGAACTGAAAAGGGGCAGGAAGAGAAGTGGAGGCAGCGTTCTTCCTATTTAAAGCTGCATCCCCTGAAAGGAGTGTTTGCAGACTGCGCTGGAGCTGGTGCTGAAGAAAGGAAGGACTCGCAGACTTTGTCCTGGAACTGATGCGGAACGGCAGAAAGCCTCCCCAGCTGGCTTCATGGTGCTAAAATAACCTCACGATCCTGCATTTTTGCTGCCCGGGGAGGATACATGTCTAATATCTAGGCATGATGGCAAGCTGGGTACAAACGAGAACTTTTTTCATCCTCGCTGCTTTATTAGGCCGATTTGTAACCGTAAAAGCGCAAGAAGAGGACGAGTACGACGGCGGTGAGTTTGTCTTCCTCCCTCTAAGAAAGTTACCAAAAGCCCCTCTCTCCGCACGCAGTGGGACTCGGCTAATGAGCGCACTGGGACACCTCCGGAGCGCCGGAGAAACGAGCCCTTTGCTTTTCTATGCGGAGCAGAGCGCGGGGAGGGCTCCGCGCTTTGGGTCCCTGCGCAGCGCCCCGAGGGCGGCTTTCAAAGGCGCTTTTGCGGGGGGCGCTGGGGCTGAGCTCCAGCCCGGCGGGGCTGCGGCCGCGGCATCGTCCCCACAAAAGGAAGGGCTCGGCCCGGGGCTGCCGAGCAGGGAGAGTAAACAGCGGAGCCTCGCAGGGCGGAGTCGCTTGCGCCGAGCTACATCTGCTTTCTCACATTCTTTGTTTTAGAGAAATGCAGAAACGTGGATTCCCCGTTCTTCTCCCTTTCCTCTCCTCCCCCCCCACCCCGCCCGGCCTTTTCTTTCCCTCCTCCTTCCTTTCCTTCTGCGGCTCCTTTCCCCCGTCCCTGGCCGGAGGGGCTGCCTGATGCCCCCGGGATGGCGCAGCGCCGGGCTGTGCCGAGCTCTGCGGGGGCAGCGGGACCGGCGAACCTCACCCGTGTAACCTGAGCTGTCTTAGGCTGCTTTAGATCCCTTTTGATTTACTGTCATCGCAATGCCTGCGAGAGAGAGAGAGAGAGAGTGATGGTGGGGAGAAGGCGCGCCCTGAGTGTCCCCTGTCGCCGCCGGGATGGGTGTCGCGCTGCTCGCTGCTTTCCTGAAATGCGAGCAGGGCTGGGGGACAGACAGGCTGTGGCCATTGTACTGCTCGAGCCTTCTCATGGGTAGCACGGGCTCCTTTACCGAATAACGCCCGACCAAGGGACTCCCTCCGCAGGGCACTGGAACACAGTGCAGGATGTTCCCCGCAATACCGTTCGCAGTTACTGTATCGTGGGTTTTTAAGGGTGTCATTTCTCTCGTCGCTGAACTCTGGTTATACTCTGGGTTGCATAAGCGAGGAGTCAAAGCTTGATGAATAAACCAGTGCGGTAATTCTGAAACTTTTGTTCTACAGAGCAAAGCGAGACTGTGCTGCCCATGCAGAGCTGTGTCAGAAGTCCCATAGAGGGGGCACTTTGTATAAGCTTGGGAGTGTAGTTCATTTACTTGCCATAAAGGGAGGCGTATATTATGCATTTTTTGGTTACATGTAATACCAAAGAAAACATTTGTGAAAATACTGACTTCCTTTTTGGTATCCATTTAGTAAAAACGATAGCTCTTTGCCTTTTTTAAAAAAAAGGCAAAATTTATGCGAGATTTCTGCGGGCTTGTTACATGTCGTTTACTAGTTTGTTGCTATTATGGAAATTATGGGATGAGCCAATAATGTAGCAACACATTCTGGGATGTACTTCCCATGCGCTGAAGGCTGAGGAGATGGAGAGATACACTGTGAAGTCTGAGAACAAAATATGTTGTAATAAATTAGCGACATCTGTTTTCACTTACTTCACTTACTCATCTCCCTGTTTGAGAATGTAATAGCTTTTGTCTGCCATACGTCTGAGGATGCACCTTCTCCAATGTTCATTAAATTAAAAAACCCCCAAAGCCGTGTGAGTGGGATGTGAGGGACCGTGCAGTGAGGATAGGAGTGGGGCACGTCCTACACACTGGTCTGGTTTCATTGCATCAGCAAGGGACTTCAGCTTTTATTTAGTTCCTGACTGAAGCCTACAAATTCTGCAAAGTGGGGAGGTTTCTACCCTTAGTTTGCCTTTGGCTTAGTGCTTGTGCAGGGGTCTAACATCAGTCAACATTGCACTGTGCTGCAGGTGATTTTTGCCTGTACAGCTGCTTCACTTCTCCCCATTCATCTGGTCACATATGTCACTTGAATGTAGGTACAAATAGGTAAACAAATACTGGGGATACCTGGGGAAGCAAGAAAGGCACTTCAGGAAGCTTAGATTAGGAAGAACTATAAGACTTTCAGAAAGTATGCAAACCAGTGTTTTACCAGACATTTTTCATGACAGTCCTAGAAAAAATGAAAAGGATTAAATGCTGGTTGTCAATCTCAGCCTCAGAGAAAGAAAGAAATAGCTTTTTTGGGAGTATGTTACAGAATTTATCATGGTATGGGGGAGCGATATCAACAGATGAGTTGAATATAATAAAACATGTAAAATAACTGTAATACTTCTTCAAATTAAACATACTGCTTAAAAGGTTTTTTTTTTTTTTTGGGGCTTACCATTGTTGTGCTTTTAAATAATGCCAGTTTCTGTATTAATTTTTTTCTCTTGCAACCATTGCAGTTATCTGGTTTGCTCAGGAGCCCTTGGCTGGTAGTGCTACATGGTGCATGCACTTAAAATGCATGTAAAAATGGGAAAAACAGATACTTTCAAACCTAGTAGAGCAAGATTGGTTATTTTGGGACTGACTGTTTAAATGTGCCCATTTAAAAGTTATTTACCAATGAAGTCAGCACTGTGAAATCCCAGAAGGACTGGAAGATGCTGATTTTAATTTCTGTGTAGAGACCTAGTCTAGTTCAGAAATGCAGTAGGGTCAAAAAGCACCCAGGAGATGGCTGAAATTATGTGCTGTTTAAACAGTGAGTACTTGGAAGCCCCAAACCTTTGGTGTAGGGTTTTCCACACACTGTTCAATCTTTCCTGTTCCCTTAGGGCTCAGGGTAGAGAAAACTACTAGCAGAAGCACTGCATGCTTCTGGGATCCTTTCCCATCCACTTGGGACTGTAAATGTCATAGCTTTTTTCAAAAGAGTGTTTTAAAAAGAAATTAGAAACACAACTCTAGTGCAAAATCAGTAAACTTGAATCACATCTGTAATTGTGGGAATCACCTCATTCAAAAGGAATTGTCTGTGTGAATTCCATGTGGGCATGGCAGGGATGGTTTATTGCCACCATGTATCGCCGCTGCAATCCCATACTTGCCTTTCAGTTCTCAGCAGTTTGTGCAACATACCCTTGTCTGAATTTTGTGGGGAATTATCTTCCCTGGTTCCCCTCTTGTGGTGCCAACCCTACTTCAGCTGAGATCAGTGTGAGCCCTGGTATTGACTTAAAAGTATCTAATTTGCCTTGTTTGACAGCACGAGCAAGCAAAGACAAAGAATGGTCGCTGTTCCGTTTGAATTAGTGATCCTCTTTGCCTTCTTTGAATTCTCAAGGTCTTTCATTTTGTCTGGAAACCATGCAAAGGAGGGAGGAGAATGGACTGACTTTAATGGAGGCAGAAACAGCTCAGCTCATTTAATGGGGGTTATTAAATACATCCATTAGTCCCTCACTGATATTGGAGACATTAGGGAGAAAAGATGTTACTACATTGCACAGTTTTCATAGTGGGGCAAGGGCTGGGATGGTGAAAGTCTTCTGTAGGTATGAGAAAGTAAGAGAATTATTGAGCATTCATGATGCCAGATGCCTCTTTAGTTTTTATGCCACTTTCATCTTTGTAAAGAGTCCTCACAGGTCCTAAGGAGGCATTCTATCATTCTGTATGGAAGGGTCAAAACCCCTTGTTTTGCCACTTCTCACAATCTTAGTGAGGATCTGATTATACTTAAAATTATAGAATTGTTTAGGTTGGAGAAGATCCTTAATATCATAGAGTCCAAGCGTTTATGCAGCAGATCGACACTCCCGCTCTTGGTTGTGAGCTTGCTTGTCCAGATCATTGATAAAGATGTTAAACACGACCAGGTCCAACCCTGAGCCCTTGGGAACACCACCAATGACCATCTGTAAGCTGGATGTCACTCCATCACCCACTTCTCTATGGATGGGCCATCCAGACTCTTCTTTACCCGGTGGACAGTGCACCCATCCAAGCCATGAGCAGCCAGTTTCTCCAGGAGAATGCTGTGGGAAACAGAGAACATCCACAGCCTTTCCCTGCTCCACTAAGTGGGTCACCTTGTCATAAAAGGAGGTCAGGTTGGTCAAGCAAGACCTGCCTTTATAAACCCATGCTGGCTGTGCCTGATCCCCTGGTTGTCCTGTACTTGATTCCTTTTTTATCTCGAAGTTGCAGATCCTCAGATCATTCTCTTAATTCTGTACTTCTATTTTCTTAGTGAGAAAGCGTGCACGTGTGTGTGCATGCATGTAGGTATCTGTATTTCAGGGTCCAATCACAGCAAATAACTCAAAAGTAGAAATTATTATAGCTCCAAACAAGCAGAAAAATTAAAAAAAGTCATAATCCTTTGGGGCTAGCTCATTGACTTTTAAATATTTGGCTTTCCTGACCATAAAAGTGTGGGAAAGAGACTCTCACAGAACTTTCCACAAGAAAAATTCTCAAGAGGATTCCTTCTACTCAGACTGATCAAACCTTGCATCAAAATTCTGGAATAAATAAAATTGAGGGTCATGTTAAGCTATCCACATTAACTTGCAGTTTCTTTGGAAAATACCTTGTGACTGAAGAATAATTTGCATGCTGTGTTTGTTAGTGCAGGCATTTTTTTCCCCCCTACGATGTTTACAAATATAGATTATTGCCTTGGAAACCAAATGGTCATTTCATGCTTTTATTCACGTTTTGACATGCTCAGTCTGCATTTCTTAGTGAAGTCCTTTCATCCTCTCAATTTGTTTCAGTAGGACAATGTTCAACCCACTTGATTTGTTCATGTAAAACAGGCAGGATGGGCCCTGTTTAACAATAGTTGTTAGTTAAAAATAAGTCTTTTTCCACTTGCTAACTCTGTAGAATTTTTCTGAACAGATAAATGTCCACCAAACCCCTTGACTGATTTTAAGTGCACCTATGAAACTCTGCTTAGGAACAGCTAACTCCTGGTCTTGAAGTTGTATTTATTATCTGGGTAAACTGTAAGTTGTGATTTTTCTGTGATTAGAATTAGAGCTGGTGAACTCACCACATAAATTGGGTTTTTTTGGTGTTTCGTGAAAAAAGACACCGAGGGATTCTTGTGTGTATGTGCAGGAAAGCAGAAACCCTGGATGCAGATCTTCATGATCCTTTAAAAAAAAAAAACGAGCAGATGTTCATGGCCTGTGTACAACTATTTTTCCATATACAGAGAAAGGCAACGAACTCTGTGCCAACAAATAACAAAGTAATAATAAAAAATAGTCGAAATTCCAGCTGGAGGCATGTGATCTGTCCTTATATGTACACTGATTGTTTCACTCAAGTTTGTCATTGTGACCCGGCACATTTTTGTGTGTAAAGTCCTGATGATATAATTTTTCTCTAAAATTCTTAGAAAGAATAAATCAAAGTGCTAATCCAGTGGATTCTCAGTTGGGCCAGGGAAGGGAGACTTGGCTTGCACTTCAACTTACAGACAAAACCCTCCTATTCTTTCTCTAATGCACAGGACAAAACCAAGTATAAAAATGAATAAAATAATCAGATTAACTTGGAATTTCAGTTTTCGACAAAGGCTTCTTGGAGTTTGAACTTTCAGAGCACGAGGAAGGATTGTTGCACTGCCTGAAATTTCAGGCTGCAACAGACCCACCTTGTTCAGCCATCCTTTGCATGCCCTGGTGGGACTGTCATGTGCAGAGGGTCAGGTGCAATTTGAACTGGAATGTCGGATGCATTAATTCCAAGCTTAATGAGGAAAATGTATTTCTTTCAATAGTATAAAATAAAAAACCAGGTACTTTCAAGCTGGAGAAAAATGGCCTGTAAGTCACGTAACACTTTGAGGAGTAGAGGTACTGCAGAGGGTGGCATTGTGTACTGCTTTTAACTTCTGTGTAATCACTGTACTAATAATGTGTGTACAAATCCTACCTTTTCTCTACATTTTGTTGGTCACGGATTATGTTCTGTGATTCTACGCTTTTCCTAACCTAAATTCAGAGATATTTGAAGAGTTAGTGCTGTTGCTGAACTACTAGAAAGGATAAAACAGTGATATGGTCTGTAGAAAGTGGCACAATTTCTTCATATAAATTCTTATTTTATAATTATGAAAACAGTAATGGGCAGGAAGCTTTGGATGCTGATGAGCCCTTCATGCTGCGGTAATTAAAATATCCAAACCGTTGTTTATAATTATCTCTTCTTGGTAAGCAGCATACATTTTTCAAAGCCTGCTGTGCTGCCTTTTATTCCTGCGGTGAGAAACAATTCCATTATTCCGCTATCCCACCCGCATTTGCTGCGGAAAGGTCATGTGTTATATAAGCACGGAGACCAAGACTGATTGTCAGAGGGCCAGTGGTGGGATGCTCCCTGTGCAGGGAACGTCTGTTCGTGCAGACCCTCTGGATCCTGTTTGTATGAGCCACTGAAGATGGGTCTTGTCTCTGGAGTGCTGTTCCAAGGCTGTTCCTTGGCCATGCTGCTGCCAGCTGAAAATTGGTTGGAGCTTTGGAGAATTACCATTTTTCTGCAGCTCTGTGTGAGTTGTACAGTTGGGAGAGTGATCCAGTGAAGCTGTTTCTGTACTGAAAAACGTCCCCGGTATTTTGTGTCTTCACTGGTTTTCATTTATAGCCTTTGGACTATGCAGCAGTGGTGTGGGAGGACTAAAGAATTAATTTGAATCTTTGTGCCCTGTTGCCCATGTTCTTTGGATAACGTGGCTGAATAGGAACACAAACTGTGACTCTGATACTGCTGGCAGGAATTCAGAGTTTTGGACACGAACTCATTTAGAGTAAGAACACAAGAGTCAACTGTCTCCCTGAGGCTTGCTCCCTGCTGTGCAGTAGATGTCTGGTAGAGAAGGACCATACAATATCTTCTCCAAACATTCTTTGGTCATTAAAAGCTTGCCAGCATCCTTCAGCAAGCTGACCATCAGAAGTGAAGGATTATAGGCATAATGACAGTGTAGTGCAGGAAGAGCTTAAGGGAGATAACAGGAATCATCAGAGACTCACAGAATGACTTAGGTTGGAAGGGACATTAAAAAGGATCTTGTTCCGCCCCCCTGCCATGGGCAGGGACGCCTTCCACTAGACCAGGTTGCTCAGGGCTCCATCCAGCCTGGCCTTGAACACTTCCAGGAATGGGGCATCCACAGCTTCTCTGGACAACCTGTGCCAGGGCCTCACCATCCTCACAGGTGAGAATTTCTTCTACAGGCAACCTCAGAGGTTGTGCTGAGCAATTTGTTTAAAGCAATTCTCTCTCTTCCAGGAAATCATAGACAACCTTGATTGATACTAAATCTCTTTCCAGTCTGAAGTCTCGTATCTCTTGTCAGGTTAAATATCCCAGAAGATCAAGAAAAAGTACATAAGGAAAAAAAATTAAAGCAGAAACAGTGAACAAAGGCTGAGCTAGCTTCATTGCCTGTTTTACACTCAGTTTTCCCTAAATACTTTCTTTACAGGGTTTTATCAAAACTTTTGATCTGATAAAAGTGCTGTCCTGTGGTTGGATAACAGCATCCCATGGCACATTGTGGAGATGAATAATTGAAATCTCCCCGGTAACAGGAACCTCCATTAGACCAGGATATTGCCATATGGTTCATGAGGTGTCATTTAGCCACCTTCAAGACATCCATGCTATTTCAGAAAAATCAAGTTGCCCTGAATTATGAACATTCAGTTAGACCCAAATTATGAATTTAATTATAAGTAACAAGTAATATAATCAATAAACTGGTGTTATTATCTATTTTTGGCTTTCTTGGTTGCATAAATGATGAGCCTCTTGGTAGAATAGATAGCATTGAGTAGCTGGGCCATCTCAGTCCTTTAAGGCTCCTGGATGTTTCCTGCTATTCCTCTGAATAATCCTCAGTGTGCCCAAGGCTTGGAGAATGGAAGACAAATGGAAGAAGAGGCAGGAACTTCCAGAGGTCTGTGGAGTGGGGCTTATACCTCTTGAGGTGCCTTTGGCTCCGTGCAGCTGAGTTACTGTCCTATTGTGACTTTGTGCTGTGGAAAAGGAGTGGAAATAGTCTGCATTTTCCATTCCTTCAGAGGCACAGACAAAAAGTAGCATCCCCTTTTCTCTGTATTAATTTTCCATTGAGGGAGTGGCTTTTTTTATCCTTATAAATCCACAAACGAGCACACTCTAATGCATGCATAGAAAATCTGTTGGATTGTAAAGGAAGAGATAACCACCAGCTTCTTCACTTCATGATGCAGTGCTTGAAGGTGTCTTTAACTCATGCAGCACACGCAAGAGCTTTTCACATGCTACGTATCATCCCTGAAGATGTTTCCAGGTCTGTCAGGCATTAAAACACTGTTTTTAATGAAGGGCTTACAAGACAGAAGGGTTGCATTGTGCACCCTTTGTATCTTACAGAGCATAACATCAGATTTGTTGGCATCCCATGGTTTGTAGAACTGAACCTTGAATTGTCCGAGTAATGAAGTAGAATGCAAGTGACAACAATCTTGAAGACACAGTTAAGGCTCGCAGCTCAAGCATTGGAAACACAGCACGAAAGACTCCAGCTTGTTGGGGTTTTTTTTGTGTGTTTTTTTTTTTTAATCTTAGAAAAAAAAATCCATTTCAAATGTCATGCACAAGAAAAAAGAACACAATTCTAAATGTAAATATCTGTTATTTAGAACTCTTTCAAATCAGAAGTGTTTGGGTATGTAAACCTACCAATATACATCCTGAAGTTTTTAAAAGAAAGTAAGGTGTGTTTGTAACTTACTTCATGTTAAATTTTAAAGCAGGGCAATATAGAGTGTGTTATTTTTTTTATATATATATGTGTGTGTATGTTATATTATATATAAAATGCACTAAATAGAAGTAAGTGTGATGCCTTCCCAGTGTATGGGAACTACATTGCAAAGCGAATGCATCTGACTGGTGAAAGCAATGGAGGATGATTTCCAGATGTTTAAATGCTTCCTTTGGCAAGAGTCAGAAAGTGCTGGAACACGCATTGGCAGCAGCAAAGGAAGGGAAGAACCTGATGGAAGAGGCATCGAGCCTGGTGACAAGCAAACAGAACATGGAAAATGGAGCCGTGTGGGGAAGGACTCGCCAACGTGACAGCATGGCTGCTGTGACAGCACTGAATCCTGGAATTAGACCAGTGACTGGCAGAGTGCTGGGAAGCTCCTTCAAAAATCAGGACTGAGGTTAGACAAATTGTCTAACCAATTGCGCGGGGTTTTTTTATTTTTATTTTTTCCCCCCCCACCAGTATAGAAAATTGTACCTCAACCTGAACGCTGGGTTGGAGGCACTTGGGCAAACTTTGATTTTATGTTGTTCCCATAAAGCGCAGGGCCTTGCTATGAATTGGTGCAGTGCTGAGCACAAAGCCCCCTTGATCTCCACCGAAGCCTTAGGGTCATCATCATGGCTCGGCTTCGCGAACGAAGAATTGGGAAGGGCTCTACCCACGTTTGCTGCAAGCGCGCTGATGGCTAAAGAGGCCGATGCGAGCAAATGTGGGTGAATCCTTCGAGCCTGCGCAGGGGATTTTTTAGGTGAGGTGCAGCGTGCACGGAACTGGCCCCACCCTTTAGTCCTAAGGTTCATCTGCCAGGGCCTAGCAAGCTTGGACAGTGGCAGCGAAGTCCTCAGGATGTAGGTTTAGTTAGAGTGTCCTTCTCTTAGATGGATGGCCTTCCAGGCCTAAGCGAGCTCCATCTGCCCAGGTTTGGAGTTAGAGTTGTCCTTCTCCTAGGATGGTTGCCGGGAGGCCGGCGAGCCCATCCTGCCCATGGACACACTTTGTCTGACCCTTCAGCTGAGACCTGACTGGCATGGGAGACCCTACCGGAGGCACAACCACCGCCAGCATAGCTCACAACCTCGTAAGGGCACACAAGCTTCTCCCCCACGACAAGGGGGTGTCCATGGAGAAGAAAGCCTTAGGGTACTGCTGTAATACACGTACGGAGTCACCGTGCTAACAATCCATTGCTGGAATTGCGTGGATTTTCCTGTTGGATGGCTGGCTGGTTTCAGAAGTGCAATCTGGCTCCTCAGCAAAGGAATCTGTAGGTGGTGAATCACCTGCTGGCTGTGAAGTTTCAGCAGGCACCTCTCTGCAGGGCTGGCCGTCTTTGTGGTGTACACACCAAAACTGCACCTTTGCCACAATAGGGCGAAGCGCTCGCCCCTCTTTGTTTGGTTTGTTGCTATTTTTTTCCTTATAGTGTTTGGGGGGGACAGAGTGGGGTGATGGGGAGAGAAGGGTTAAATCTCAGTCTCTTCAGGCTGTGCGTGTTTGCGCTTATGAAGAGTGCCAGGGCCAATCAGTGTGAATGGCACTGCTCTAGTTTTTATTAGTGATATCATTCTAATGGTTTTAAAGTTGACTGTATGGAGCACTTAGTTCTTGGGGTTGGCTTTTTTCCCCCATTTTTCCAGCTGTTCTCTGTTTCTTTGAGCCTTTCCTGGTTTCCTAGGAAATCTCTGCAGCATGGAATTTGTCTGCTTTACAGGCACAGTGCAAGATAGGCAGTTTATTTGAATGTGTGTTTGAATGTAATGAATACAGAATGTAAATATTTGGTTATTTAAGTTTCCCATTCAGGAGAGTACTTTAGAACCTAACCTGAGGCACATGCATAGTCTTATTTATTGTAATGAGGGGACTTATGCCTAGTTTGTGTGCCCTTTAATGAATGAAAATTGTAATTATTTCAGTTTTTCATTTAGAAGATGGCAACAAACTTCGGGGTCTATTCATCTGAAGCAAGACTTAATTAGGAGAAATGATGCAGCAGTAAGTAACTAGTAATAAGAGTAGTTACCTTAAAAGTCTTTTACCAATTATACTGACATTTTTTGTACAAATTCATGTGATTTTGACTGAAAGTTTCTCCCTGTTGTGAGTAAACATCAGCACACAAACACAGCCCGTCTCTGGTTTCATGGGAAACCAAGGGAATCTCAGTGGCTTTGGTTTGAGTTTACTTTGTGCTCAAATCTAACATGAAAAATGGTCCTTGCATCATCTCTGTACAGAAGAACACAGAAGTGAAAGGTTTTGGGATTCTAAAGATGATCTGTGTGCTTCATATGGTAGATGAACTCCTGGTAAGTTTTCTGTGAAGCTAAAAAATTCCCAGTAAAGGCTTAAGTTCAGGACAGACTTAAACCTGCCTAATCTGGATAGGGAGTTGGCATTTGGTGTGTGTGACATCCTGATCCATAGCTCTGCCTGGAAGAAGGCTTTGGGACCCCCTGGCTGAAGTGCTGGTAGAGGAGGGAATGTGACTGCCTGGAAAGGGGATGCTTCTGTGGTCCTGTTTTCTAACAGGATACAGCTGTGGCTTAGTCTAAGTCCTATAAATGTCAGCGAGCGTTGACTCAGTGCCATGAGAAGAAACTTTCTCATGTGACCCTTCCCTGCCTTTCTCTTACTGGGACTGGAACCACAACTGAGCAATTCCTGACGGGCACCCAATTTCAAAATGCCAGGGACGAGAGCAAGTTCCTGCTGCTGCTGGTCTTCATGTCTGTATCCAATGGCCCTGCTTTCACATCCCAAGTTACATCACTGGTGCCACCTGCCAAGAAGAATTCTCTTGAAAAAGACATTTCGCTTGTGCTGCTTTTTTTAAAAAAGTCTACTTATCCCATCAGTTAAATGTTTCAACTTCCGTGAGAGTGGGCAAATGTGGCCAAAATATAGCACAGCTTTTGAGATAAAGCTGGTCTGGGGGCTGAGGGGTGTGTTGGAGTGGAAGCATGCACTGTTGGATAGCCATGAAACCCAGAGTTAGTAGTTAGTCCCCAGTACTCAAATTAGCTGGCACGGAGTACAACTCCTGCAAGTGTGTGGCTTCATCAAATAATTACCAAAGGGCTTTGCTCTTGGAGGCAGCGCTGAGACACTGGGCAGCAGTCACTGTAAGGAGTTACAGTGGAGGTGCAGGCTGTTCGGAGCCCGTGTTTAAAGACTTCTCCAGTTTGTCCTTCCATTTCCACCCTCACACGAGAAATAAGGTGTGGTTTTAATGGATGCCTGTTTTCTTCCAGTATAATCACATAAAACTGAATCTGGTTAGGATTAATGGAGTGGTTCATCCTCTGACTTTTAGTTGTTTACTTTGAAATTGGGGCTGGTTTAGCAAAAGGATCCACTTCTACTAAAATTAGTTTCCAGTTTGTCACAACTACTACCTTATACTTTTGCTCACCAAAAAAAAAAAGAGAAATGAGAATAATTTTTTTTATCCCAAAGTGGATTTTACTTCTTTATAAGATGACTAAATAACTCTTCATCTTGTGTGCATGTGCATGTACTCCCTTCTGGGGTTTTTTTTGTGTCTTAAATCGCCTCCCTTCTGAAGGCTGAAAGACTGAAATTCCTCCTTGAAGTTTGTGAGACTTGGAGAACTCTAAGTCATTTGTTTATACAATGGAATGAAGTTCACAGTGAAATGTAAATACCAGCACTCCGAACCTCCTGCTTTTGCTTTTGCTTTGACATATAATTGTTTATTAAAATGGCAGAGCAAGCTGTAGGACATTTTGTCAGTCAGGCAAGACAGATAGCTAATTATGATGAGCCCCTTTGATATCCAACAAACTGTGAAGTTTGAAGCTAGATCTTACTTAGGCCTGGTTCTTTCAGTACTAGTCTCAATAAGTAGTAGGTGAGGTTTTTTTCCAGGAGTTGGTTTTTTAGATTTTGGAGGGGGGTGGGCACTATTTTTTTTGTTCTTTCCCCCGGAGTTATCTAGCATGAGGAAAACGAAGATTTGACAAATGATTTCAGAGCTAATGTAAAAGAAGCTTCTCCTATCTGTGTGTCCTGTTAAAGCAATGCTTCTGGTACTGCTAGCCTTGCTCTGAGAAGTCAACAACCAAAGTGGTATCAGACAACTCTGGTTAAGGCAAGTTTAGTAAAAGAAACTGCATATGGTTCTGGCTGTCAGTAGCCTTTATCCCACTGAAAACCTTCAGTCTGATTAGGAATAGAATGACAGGGTTTAGGAATACAGGTATGAAAAAGAAAAATCATCCGTTGCGTAAGGTAGGTTATTACAGGTGTTATACAATTACAGCAATTACATTTTCTGTGCAATGCAGCACAATATCCTCAGGCATCTAAAATGTTCCTTTCAAGTCTTAATGAACTAAATAGCCCCTGTTCCTGAGGGGTGATGTAGGCATGTGCCATGCTTCACATACAGCTCTGCTGTATGTTTTTGTAGCCCGGTAGGAGATTCCAGACTGGGAGAAATTGCAGATCTGGCTATTATCCCTAATGACAGATGTGCTACTGATGAACACAGAGTATTTCCTCAAAATGCCCTTTTTTTTCTCTTCTAGCTGATGCTACTTTTTATGTGGGGCTCGCCCCCTCCACCTTTTTTTTTTCCTTTTCTCTCTTTTAGTTCCCATCCCGTGAAGAGCGTGTAGGAGCCTGCAACCAGACAGCTCTGGGTTTGGAAATGAAGTTGTCTTCACCCAAAGTGCCTGAAGGGCAGTGTTTTCCTTTCAGTCCAAATAAATGCATAATGAGTTTTCCAGCACCTGTGTTAGAACACTCACTGCTCTGTGATGAGGAGTCTGCCATGCTTGCAAAATTCAGGTTTTTAGCCTGTGAAGTTTCTGGTGTGTCATATACGATTAAAGCCAATGTCATGTGTTGCGCTGGTGCTTACTCAGAGAAACTTTCTGCAGAAAGAAATGTGAGCAGGACATCCCCTAATTGTACAGTTTGGTCTGGGCATAAATATTTTTGATCTAATGAAAAATTCTGTGATACCTTGAACAGACTGATACATGTGTTGCTCAGGCTGTATAATAGTATTACGAAGAACGGAACAAAGAGTAGAAAAAACTTAAACATATTACAACTCTTTTTGGTCCAAACTGGTATTACACTTTTGATTTAAGAATATTCTCTCTGAGTCATCGAAAGTTTGAATTATTGTTTTTTATAGCATGTGAATAGTCCGGCAATTACCTGGAATTAATCCGCTGTTGTGTAGGAATGCTTCCTACTCAGTTAAAGGTGCCACCTATGTTCATAATAAATTAATATTAAAGAAGATGGCATGAGGACATCAGGGCCCTGATTCAAAGGGAATAAGTTTGTAAAGACAGTTTTGGACCCTGTGGAGCATGGCCTGACTCCTGTGCCATGCAGCTCTGAGGCAGGATTAAGAGCACTCCTGGTCTCTGCACCTTGATACTAAAATGCCAAGGCAGCAGTGAGGTTTTGGTTGGTTGAGCACTGATGGAGTTTTAAAACAGGAAAGAGAAAGTTGAAGAGAAATTTTTCTCAAGATCTATTAAGGTGCCTCTTTAACAATATTTTAATATTCCTCAATTAGGTGAACATTGAAATGGATTCTATTTCTGGATTATTTTGAAAGGATCATATTGCTTCATCAGAGCAAAATGGCACCCCCTTCCAAACCAGCCTACATACCAATGCCTGAGTTCTTCAAGCCTTAAGGACGTTACACTGCTCATAGGTAGGGGGATGGAAACCCAAAGTGAGGAGACGTCTGTTTCCATCTGCCTGCTGGTTCAGAGTATTCCTTTTGGGTACTGATAGGGAACACTCAGTAGGGAACGCCCTCCCTACAGCTTTATTCACACGGTGACCTCTTTCTGGATGAGGGTGTTTCAGTGATCTCCAGACACCTGTGTTACATCAGGAATGTTTAATTATACAGCCCAACTGCAGGAGGATGTCTTGCAAAAGACTCTTACCCGTTTTTGTACACTGTCCTGTCTGGGAGAAAATGCTTCTGTTGCCAGAGAGATGATTTACTTGGACTCTATTCTGTACTTTCATTGTTTATTACCAGATGTGCATCTGGGATTTAAGTCATTGCCCTTGAGGTATTCTGGAGGGTAATTATGTGCTGAATAAAGCTTTGTACCTACCAGTTGGCTCTTCGGCCTCTTCTCCCCGTGGCTCCTCAGAGCATATTCTTTTCAGAGAGAGCTTGCCAGCAGTGAGCAAGGCCTGCTTTCCATGTTGACCTCAAATTGTTCATAATTACGTAAATGCAGCCAGGGGTAACAATGAGGTGTGCATAGAAAATATACTTTATGGATGGATTTTATAGAGCACACAGTGCAGTTGAAATTACATAGCTAGTTATGGGAAATGTATGGTTGGTTATTCTCCCTCAACTCTGTGCTGTGAAAGAAACGTGGTGCCTGTCTCAGCACTGGTCCAAATTGAGAATTTCCTAATTTTTTATTTCTCATTCACTCCAAATTTGGTTTTGTTGTAGGTCAATTACTTTGAGTGCCAAAATGGAGAACTGGATTACTTAATATCTATTGATTCCTGTTTGTGAAACAAACGATTAGAAAACCAGTGACTGATTGGTCCTAACTGTGATTCTGAGTTCATTTCTACATTGGAAACACTAAAAAAGCATGTCCATTTTTATTGTTTTCCTTGACAGATCAGTATGAAAGCAAGAAAAATGATTAATTTCAAATTAATCTTTTGAACAGTGACACTTTTTTCTCACAACTAATCTGGTTATGAAGTGGAAATTTCATTCTAATACACTTGGCAATGAACTACCAACCTTAGATATTTTACATGTAGTGGAAATACTTTCCTAGAAGTAGGCATTGAAATAGCTTGAGAGAGAGGCACCTGTGCAGATTTTGTGCATAACTGAGATGATAAACACTTTCTTTGAATGTAATATTAGCAGGTTTATTTGCACCAGAAACATTTTGGCTAAGCAAATGTGGACTGAAACTTTTTTTGTCTTAAATGCAGCTCTCAGGAGCTTCACATGTTTTATTTTTCATCTGGCCTGCAGTCTGAAGTGTCAGTTCAGAGCTTGGGAATGGACAGTGTTAGGAAAGTTGCTTGGAAATGTCCTTCTGTCCTGAAGAGGTTATGCCTGGCATTGGTGCTGAGACCCAGGAGAGGTTCGTGACCCCAGGGTGACATCCAGGCTGTCCCTGTGAGTGAGGAGCCTGGTCCCTTCCTTTAGGCTGCTACCTGTGCATGCTGAGCCAGTCCTTGTGATTTCTGAGATCGACCCCAAACCGGTGACATAAAGGCAAGCCACCATTTATTTACTTCAGCTTTCACGAAGGAGGCCTATCCCAGGCTCCAGGCAACCTGCCATCAATTATCCACCCAATTCATAACAATAAAAGCAAAAAAAGGCAGTAAACCATTCCCACACGTGCCAACTGCCTTGGCTTAGGGGAAGGGAACTCATCCAGCCCTGCAACTCGGCCCCTATCAAGCATTTGTTCCAGAGACAAGCTGTGCCTCTGTTGGAGTTAAAAATGTACATGTTAATGTGTTCCAACAGATCATGAAATTTCTTAGCTTACAGAGCTGGCTGTGCCAAGCTCCCCTTCCACAGACTATAATTTCCTTTCTGAAGGGAGAAGGAGCATCTGGACCTACTCAGTCCCCGGCGCAGGCTCGTCCACGTCAGCAAACTGAGCTCCAGTGGGACTGCCCCGGGTCAACTGGGCACTGCCTGGAATCTCCTCCTTTAACAAGCCCAGAGGTTTGGATCTGCACCAACCCCCCCCCACAACTGAACTTGCTGGGACATTTAAAAAGTCCCGTTTCTATACCAGAATTTGGTTGCGAAAGGTCGTCGATATGTGCTCTGAGTCTCAGACTTCAAGTGCAAAACCTTATCCGAGCATAACTAGGATTACAAACCCAATTAACGGAGCAGTCTGCTTTCATTCATCTCTCCAGTAGACAAGGGAATAGACTATTTAACTTTCATGACCAGAATAAAACTGGCAGGTTAAAATTATCTCGGTTTCTTTAGAAAAATTTGTTTAAAACTTACATTCTCAGCCACTGTTGCTTCATAGAAATTTTCCAGTAATTAAATTGCTGTCCAAGGTTATTCTTGAACTGTGGTAATATAAAGTTATAACGTATTGGGAATGAGTGGTGGATCATTAATTTTGGGGAGAGCATGGTGTGATCGAATTTCAGTTCTGGTTGTGCCTCCATGGTTCTTTCTCTGACTTCGCTGAGAGAAAATATGATAACATTATTCTTGGCACCAAATTAACCCAAGGATTGTTGGCCATCGACATGCTAGGGTAGATGGAGATATAAAAATGGGATCCTCAGTACACATTAGTCAGGGAGATTGGAACAAGCTGCTTCCACTGGAGAGTTGTCTCCTGACCTTATTGTCTCAAAAAAACCCTCAACCCCAAACCCAACACCAGTCTGCATTTTCTGATTTTCAAGGTGCTGTGTTGGATGCCAAGTCCCACCCAGTACGTTTCTGAAAGTCTTAGCTGAGCAGTCCTGGAACTGGTCACGTCTGCAGTGGGTTCTCTGGGGTTAGTTTTCAACACCAACTAATATTGCAGTATATTTTTCCTTTGATTGCAATTTCATACTCGGGTAAGTAATGCATGAAAAAATGAACTGTCCAGTCAGATCATTTGACTTACCGTCCTGACATTTCTGTTTGGAAGAGGCAGATCTTGGAATAGATCTTCATCTGGTGTAAATTACAGTGCTACCATTACTTCAGTGGAATAACTTAGGCAAGCCTGAGGTCTGCAACATTATCCAGAGACCAGGTGTGCCACATGTTTGGGTTTTTCCCCCATTGTCTGTAAAAATACTTAATGTATGCATTAATGTGAAGGGCTCCTAGTGTGGTGGTCGTCTCTTCATTGTGGTGTGTGTGGCTACTGCTCATCATAGTTAGAAACCATGCAATGATACTATTATCCTTGTTAATGCTTACCTTGCTTGTAAAGTACATCCATGAATCTGGAAATATTCCAATATTCCCTGACTTCTAGGCTCTATTTTGGGATAGGAGAAACTCTCAAAATGCACACACTTTCAAATGGAAAAGCGACGACTAAAAATGTAACAAGTTTTTGTTTTCTACTTTTTGGGTCCTTGTCCAATGCAGCCCTTAAAAGCCTGAATTAAGGCTTGGATTAGGGTCTCATTCAGTTGGTGGGAGGTTACTGAGTTTCGCAGCTCTTGCTTCTCATTGGAGAATGTGAAAGAGACCTTTTCTTCCTCCTGGCTGAGAAGCTGGGCCCCGTTTTGGCTCGTGTTGAGCAGTCAGTTGATGCTGTTGCAGATATCATTTAATGTCGTGCATGAAAAGAGCTGAATTTAGAGCCCTGTGAAGTTTGCATCGGGGTTAAAGACTATGGGTAACGAAACAGGCAGGTTTCAGTGTCTTGATTCCCATTCTGTAGTAGATAAATTAGTATTTTCACTGACACCACTGTAAACTTTTGGAGAGAGGAGAAGTTGTTTTCGCCTGATCCCTCAGGAGCTGGGTAAGTCCTTGTTAGGCTCTGGGTGTTGCCATCAATAGATTCCATGATATTAGTGAAAACTCCCTAAAAGTAACCATAGGAGACTTGTTTGTCTCCTCCTGATGGAAATGTTTTATTTAAATAAAGCATTGGGATATTGTCAAGCTTATGGTCCAGTAAAATGAATAAAATCAGGCAAATTGTGTCCCTGAATAACCATGTTGTTCTTTCCCATGTGTTATGTCAGACAGAAAAGCAACTGATAAGATTAACATCCAGATAAGAGAACTGTATTTATATGAACTTCTTGAGGTCATGCAATCTTCTGGAAGTAAAGGAATTCCCTGATTGCTGTGTGGCAATTCTTAATAGACTCGGGCAAATATGTATAAATGAACCTGTGTATGTGGCACAAAAGTGAAAAATGTTTGTGATGTTGATGAATGAATATTAGAGTGTGTCATGTAAAAGAAAAACAGGACACTGTAAATGCTGGCGTAGTGAGATTTTATTTCTTTTCTTTCCCAACTTTTATGGGAACATTTAGGAACAATTTACACTTTAAAAATTCTTTCTCTTCCAGTCAAATTGTATTCCCAAAGAAAAGGCAGAAAATAGTATGAAATGAATTCAACTTCTTTTGAAAAATTAGGCTTTTTATTACAGGAAACTTTACTTACTTTAGTCAAAAATGTATTCAGAAGTCAGGCTTTTTACCATTAGAAAATTTCTTAACTGATGTCCATGTCTGAATATTCCTGAAATGAATGGGGTGAACAACCCCCATCTCTTCCACGGCGTCTGGAACTGCTTTGCCCCAACGCCGGGGAGACCCATTGTCCATGCCAGACAACGACCACGGGTGGTTCCAGTGTGAGTGACCTGATCCAAAATTCATGTAGGTGAGAAAAAATGGACGCAGGGCCAAAGAATTCCCAAGCCGTGAAACTGGAGTGGGAGAAAGTCGAGTCTCATACTGGGAGGAGTGTTTGTTGTTTTGTGGGTTCTTTGCTTTGCAGCATCGCACGCCCCCAGCACTGAATTGGGAAGGACTGGGAGGAAAAAAAATGGGGAAAAGGGAAGTGTACCTTTCTTTCAGCCTCGCACTAAATCAGCACACATTTCACTTAAAGCGTAGGGGTTTTCTGTGGTTTTTAAGAAATTCAGTTTTGGTGCTATTTAGTGTTCTCCAGTATTGGCTCAGAGCTAAGTAATGGGGTTGAATGTAAGTTATTGTTTAATATTATGTATTGAATTACGTATTCCCCTAATTGGTGTATACGTCTTTTGTTCTAGAACAAAAATAATCAAGGAATTGCACATAAACAAAGAGAATTAATGGCATGATCTACTTTTGCAGTTAAAGGATTATCATAATTAGATATGCTTTTATTCTTTCTCTTCCTTTTTTCTCCCCTAGCTGATACGCATAGTTTGGGAAAATGGAAATACGAAGCATGACAGTGACATCAGATTTCTAAAATTCCATTCTGACAACTAATTTTTTTTAGTTGCATCAGATCCTGACAGAAGCACGATCAAAATATTTTGTGGCCAGTACAGAAAGGCAGGAAACGCTGTGAACCTTTGTGGGCTGTGGTGTGTGTTTTTATAGCTACAGATTAAAACACTCTCATATAGTTGGTCTGAGGAGGAACCTATTTGATAATACTTAATAACTTGGCATCACATCAGTTTCCAAGATTGCCTTTCCATGGATTACGCTGCTGCTGTTCGTTTTCCAGCGATCCAGGTATCACACTCTGAGCTGCCTGAGGAGGTGCAACCCTTGTACTGTGTTTATAACTATCCTCTGGGTGTAATGGTGGCAGGTCTCGTTAAAAAAAACCCAAATAAATTTCACTTTCTGTATGTTTGTAAATGAGTTAGAATGTTTCATTTCTATGCTTATTTGTTGTTGTAGCTAATGAAGGTGTTCTTTGACTCCAGTGCTAGAAGTGTGAGAATTTAGAGAGCTGAATGTGAGTTGTGTAGCTCTTCATTTGGAAACATTTCTGGGTAGGTCTGTCACTGCAATCTTAAGATTGCAGGTCCTGGCTTGTGTCTCTGGAGAGTCAAGAAAAAGCTTAATTAGAACAACAACACAAACGAGCTGTGCTTTCCCACCGTGTGGGATGTGATCAAGGCAATGTGAGTAACTGTGTTGGTAGCAGCTGATCCTCCTTTCCTGTGACAAAGGTTTCATGTGCAGAAATCACATTTCTCTTGAAGGTAGGGAGGGGACTAATGGTAACAAAATAGAGTAGAAGAAATAAGTAAAACTTACTATGTAGTGTTTAAGAGTAAAATCTGTTCAGAAAGTGTCCAGAGCAAGTTTAAACCCTACCCGTGGAGTGTGTAAGAAGGAAGGCAGGGGTTTCCCACCTGGAGTAAAACTGAGCACCCCTGAGGCAGCAAGAAATCAGTTTTTCAGCTGAGATAACCACACCAAAGGATGAAATGTCCTTGCAAAAGAACTCCTTTCAGGAAAGGACAAGGTACCAAAAACTTGGGGACTGGACATCTTTAGTTGGGCTTGACAATGACCCATGAGAAGAAATCAAACAGAAGCAGTACGTTTTCATAGCCATTGTCTGCTGTCAGTCTCCAGCTTTAGTTTATGGAGGGGGACATAATAAGACGTGCAGTGTGTTCCAGAGACTTTTGGCTGCGAAGACCAGGGATCTGTCACTTTCTAGTAAAACAGGAAAAAAAACCCCAGATACTTGTGAAGTGTCTCAGGAAGAGAACTGAGACTTCTCTCCAGTGGATGAAAAAGTAGGTGCTTGGATGTGTTCTTTCAGTAAAGTTGTGTGTGATATATCTGTATTTCTAAGTAACAGATATCTCGCTTAAAAATCTCCAAAATACTTTTAAAATCTATTAGCAAAATATACTCAGCAAATTTAGCTTGTTATGCTTAATTTTTGCAGTATAATTAATCTTTTTATGGTCCATTTATTTTACCATTTAAATTTTTTTTTTTAAGTAAAAGTGCCATGAGGTCACATTGGTGTGAGATGTAAACTGGAACTAAAGCAGAAGACTATAAACAGGCAGATGATGTAAATCTAAAAAGTAAACTTGATTTATTGCTAATACTGTTTGCAGCACTCTTGCTTCGCTTTCTGCCCCTTCAGTGGAGTGGGGAAGACTTCTCTGAGGCACAGAGAAGTGGCCTCTCAAATGGAATCACTTCAAAAGCAGGTGAAAGCAAGCCCAGTCCCCTCAAGTGTTTTAAAGTCGTGGCCAAAGAGGCAGATAAAACACAGTATCAGTCTGGGAATAGTCTGGGAACAAATTTCTTTTCAGGGAACAGAACTACAGGACTTCTCCCAATGTATGATTAGGCAAGCAATGGTGAAATAATTACAGACTCACAGAATATCTTGTGTTAGGAGGTACCCACTGGGATTGTTGAGTCCAGCTCCCATCACAACACGTCACCACTCAAATCAATATTGCTGTTGAGAAAGAAATAAACTGAGAAAAGCAACAGATTTCACTTTGCTATTGAAAATGCTTTCCAGTTTTATAAAATCTGTTAAGTTACACAAATTAGGTATTAAATAGAATCTTACCGGGAAAAAATGTTGAATTTATCTTTCCAGCTTAGTGCAGACTGAGGGTCAAATTTCTGCAGAGTGACCTCTAGTTGGCCTGCTAAGAAAGACAAGAAGGAATGTACTTGATGAGTGGCTGTCCTCCCAGTATCTCGGGGTGAATAGGCCTACTATTTTGGAGAGGTAAAGATTTCAGTGTTCTAATTTGGGACACATGAAGGCCTGAATTTGAAAGAGGCAATTTATTTGCCCTTTTTACTTCAGGTTGAGTGGTGGTTGTACATCATTTCATTAGAAAACAACAATAAAAGAAATCTTTCCAGCTGAACAACCCCAAACAACTTTCAAATATTACACATTCCTCAACTGTAATATAGTAACAAAGTAATATTATATAACCTAGGGTTGGTATTTTTTTTTTCAGACTTCCAAGTACTTCATATCTTTTGCTGGAATGAATTATGTTTTAAAATATTTTATGCAAATTAAATGTTAGATTAAAATGTTGCTGTTTCATGGTGCAGTGGAAATATCTCCTTAAGTTAGGAATTTCATAAACAATTTTCTTGAATATTAATCGTGACCAAAAAAGTAGCATTCTCAAATTATATTTATACATTTGAAATACCTTAAAATATATACATAATATATGCATAGTACAGAATTTATGTACTGCAAAGGTAAGCATCCTGATCTCCTTAGGAGGAGAGTGTACTGGAAACTTAGCAAACTCTGCCTTCTCTGATTTCATTCAATGAACAGAAAAAGAAATCAGCAGGAAAAAACAAATTTTAGAAGAGGTATCTGGGAATTATTACCATTAGTAAGGCAGGGTATGTGCAAACTGTGTCCCTGATTCCATTATGTGGGATGCTCCATCTGATGTGTTAAGTACTCCAGAATTAGCCAGCAAACTCTGCCTTTTCTCCTGAAGGCACTACATATCAGCAAAGTATTTTCATCTTCATTAAAATTTGCAGCAAATGGTTCATGCTAATTATGCAAGCTGAATACCTGGTAAAACGTTTTCATGTTCCTAAGGCTCGAAATAATTTTGCAACTAGAGGATTACCTAATAATTGTATTCGAATTCAAACATCAGGTTTTTGCAAAGCCAGACATGTGCAAGCTGAAGCTGGAGTGGAGACAAACCAAAACACAAGTTATTCGACAAATATTAAAAACCTCCCAGCCCCGTGTGTAGGTTATTCAAAAGGAGCATGAAGTTTGCAAGCCAGTGCCAGCTGCAATCCTGAATGTAAGAGCGTGACCCAACCTGCCAGTGGAGCCACGTGGCAGCCTCCTGGGTGCACTCCTTGCAAAAGGAATCTTCTCTAAATCAAGCCAGAACCCTAAATATTGGAAATGAATTCAGGGTCAGTCAGTACAGGCATGAGTGAATTTCTGCCACTCTTACCTTAGTCAGAGTGGTTATGCAAACACTAGATATTTCTCTACCTGTTGATCGATCGATCTATCTATCTATCTATCTATCTATCTATCTATCTATCTATCTATCTATCTATCTATCTATCTATCTATCTATCTATCTATCTATCTATCTATCTGTCTATATCTATCTATCTATATCTGTCTATCTATTTATCTATCTGTCTATCTATCTATATCTGTCTATCTCTCTATCTATATCTGTCTATCTGTCTGTCTATCTGTCTTTATCTATCTATCTGTCTATCTATCTATCTATCTATCTGTGTTTTTTCTCACTTTAATTATTGTGACTTTTTATAATTGTTGGTTAGATTTATAATGAATAGAAAATAAGTTTAATTCTCTTCACCTTGTGGCTGTGGAATACAATTACAAACTTGCAAGCCGGGGCAATTAAATAACATGAGCATGAAAAAATTAAATGGGGCCTTTACCCAGTCTACACATGCTGGCACTGTGGACACCAAGTTGCTGTATGGATTCCATCCTAGGACCATGGAATTGGTTTTCCCAGTCTGTACAACCTGCTTATCTTGATTCCATCCAGCAAAACAGTGAAGTGTATGGTTTGCTACAGAGTCATACTGAGGCTTTGTTGGGTCTGGGACATAACCATTGCCTAAACATAGGTATTTAGGGAGGGCTGTTTGGGAAGCTGTGATGTGTCCTGCTTTGCCTCCAGCTGCTAGTCCAAAGTAGCAGGAGCCCTCCTGCACGTCCTGGGTTGTGTCCACCAGCCTTAGAGGTCTTGCACACCTTGGCATCCAGAATATCACTAGCTGACTTGTATTTAAGCAACTGAACCAAGCCCAATGTATTGATGAATGTGTGCCTGTGCAAGTTTTTCTTCTGCACTGTCTAATTATGTTTTCCTGGCTACTTTGTACTTGATGTTAATATTCAGACTTTATTTTTGCCATGTGCAAACCTGCAATTGTTAGGTGTTGTTTAGGTGAAATTGAAGGGGTGAATTGATGATCAACAAATGATGAAATGAATTGTTGGTTAAGTGAAATTGAAGGGGTGAATTGATGGATTAACAAATGATGAAACAAATTGTTGGTTAAGTGAAATTGAAGGGGTGAATTGTTGGATTAACAAATGATGAAACGAATTGTTGTTTAGGTGAAATTGAAGGGGTGAATTGATGGATTAACAAATGATGAAACGAATTGTTTAGGTGAAATTGAAGGGGTGAGTTGATGGATTAACAAATGATGAAATGAATTGTTGGTTAGGTGAAGTTGAAGGGGGGAATTGATGGATTAACAAATGATGAAACAAATAGAAACATGATTTTTTTTGTTGGATGTTTTAGGGGAAAATAAATGTTTGTTCGATGAAAATTTTTTTGCAACGAAGTGATGATAAAAAAATTGAAAAAATTAGTGATTTATTAATGGTATCCCCCTAGAAGGGGCAAAAATTTGCATGATTTTTATGCAAATTTTGTGAAATTTACAAGGCAAAAATAGGTAGAGGGTAACTCATGTAAATTACTAATGCGTTCAGTGTAATATCCTGAATCTTATAACATGACAAGAAATGTCTTGACCAAATCTTGTATTTTACCCGAAGTTTTAATTGGACAGCTGATAATGGTGATGCAATTACAGAATGAAACCACCAGGCACAGTAATTGTTGCCTATCCCAAGTCAGTATCGAGGGGATGACCATGAACCAACCGCAGGTTGTGTGACACGTGGTGGGAAATGCAGCCCAGAGCTGTGGTTGCTGAGAGTGAAGGACAGACACTGAAGGAGCTCAGGGGTGTATCAGGGGGAGCAAGTAGGGGAGTCCAGAGTGGGAGAGCAAGAAGCCAGAGCAGGAGCAGGGATGAGGGCTCAGGAATTCAGAGTTCAGCTGGTATGAGGATGCATATCAAGCAGAAAGTAAAACCCATGGGCTTCTCTTGTATGAATAGCATAAATAAATATCTGATATGTCAGGATTCCAGTTTGAGGAAGATTGACTGTGAGCAGTGCGGACCTGCCAGAACCTGACAGTGAATGTGACTGGCAGCAGGCCAGGACTCATTAAGCTTTTTCTGTTCTCATGACCTGGAAAGGATTTTACAGCAAAATACCTGAGCTCCCCTTTATTTATAATTCAGTTGTTTTCTACAAGGTGGGAAGGTAAACTTAGTTCAAAGTGCTTGATAATGCAGAAAAGCAGTGTCCCCTTCCCTGTTTTTGGATCAATGCATATGATGAATGCTTGGCATGCAGATGTTGAGTAAATGTGAATTTATTAGCTGTGTGTTGCTTTTATGATGTTTTCTTTGACTATACAGATGTTTTGTGGGCAGAGGATGTTGGAGCAAAGATAGGATTTGGAAAACGTTTAGATGCTTCTGATATATTTAATGCTGATGTTAACCTTTCCTTGAAAATGGGGGAGAATGCATGTGCGATTAATTAAAGCTTTTGGAACAGAAAACTAGAACTAAACAAAAACAAGGAACACTCTGATGCTGATAATAGTAGATGAGGTTAATGTCCTGAAACTAAAATGTAGTTAATGCTGTGTTGTTCATTAAGATCTTATTTAATTTTGTGAATGTTAGCTGTCACAAGCCTGAACCAAGGCTGAAGGGTACATTTGTTGCCAGAGACGACTGCTATTGAGCTCATATTTTATATGTGGAAAACTGTCACCTCTCAGAAACAATAGATTAAATGCAAGCCAAAAAGTGGGAGGGTGTTTTCAGTTTATGTGCAGGGAAGATGAGCAGACGGGCTTACAGACACCTGTGTGCAGTTACTGCCCTGAGTGCTGCCCTCTCTGTGTGCAATCTGGGTGAGGGTACCCCGAGACCCTCCCTCTGCCCCGTGGCTGACACATCCTTGGTGCTGTTTGAACCTACCTGCCCAGCTGGGAAGGGTGTGCGGCTGTACAGAGGAAAAACACCCAAACCCATCTGAAAAACTGTTCTGCAAGGTTCCATGTGCAGAGTTATTATCTGGGATTTCACAGTGTATGGACCTCGCTTAGTACTCAGATTTGTGAGTTACAGGTTATGTCTGAAATAGAAAACCTGTGATGGCTCCATTTACCTTCCATTGGATTTGCTTTAAAAGAGGGATAGGTAAGGTTTGCTCGGTACTCTGGCTCAGTTGTCATTCCTGCACGGGTTGTGAAACCCTCTCACTGAAATGGAGGCTCACAAATGAAACGGCATTGCAGCAATTTCATCCCACCTTTCAGCAAGTGGAACTCAGTGGGAATTTGCTGGGTCTTGGTGATCTGATATTTCCTCCTGTGCCAGCTGTGGAGAGGGTTTGGATCTCCTGGGACAGGGTCTCCAACCACCTCCATTTGTCCTTGTGGCTTCGACCTTGCTGGCAGGTGGGATCCAGCCATCAGAGCCTGCAAAGCTGCAGGACTTCAAAAGGGGACAACATCACAGTTCAGGAATGCATTAACAGATTATTTCAACTTCAGCAGAACTTTTCTATAATTCTGCCTGAAATTTCTAAAATTGAGATGACCTTCTGGACTTCAGGTTTGTGTGGAACCCCTTTGGGTTTATGGTAAAAGGCAAATGTGTGCTTGCCTATGAACAACTCTGCTCTCAATTTTCCTTAATTTATAGATGTTGAGATAGGTATTCTTTTCTGACTCAGTCTTTAGCATAAAATGAAGTTCTGCAACAGGATAATAATGAATAAACCTATGTGTAATGGTAGTGAGGCTATTTTTGTAGATCCTTTGTCTTTTTAGCTTTAGCTGCTTAAAACTGCAGTGCTTTAATGGTTAGCAGGTGTATTGATAATTAAATAATTAAGCTTCAATTATGTAATAAACACCAAAGGTGTTTTTGTATTATTAGCACCCCACAACATGAGAGTTTGTGCGTTCTAAACGAATCTGTGAACTGTTTCAATAATATGAGGTGGAACACATTTGAAAACTGCTTTTGTGCCCAAGTGAACAAAAAGATGGCTTTGTCCGCAATGCCAAGAAGATGTGTTTTCACCACGAGGTAATTAATATCATTTACTCATGCCAGTGTGGAAAACCAGCCTAGATTTTCCTGTAATGGAACTGTGTGAGATAGTTACTGCAGTGATGGTTGACCTTGTCTCCACTGGGATTTTAAAGGACATTCTTTAATGGTAGTTTTCCCATTGTGGAAAAAAAAAAAGCCCAACAAAGCTAAAACTAAACCCAGCTATTCTGCTTCCAATATTTGTATTTAGAAAGTATTGTTTGTTTGTTTGTTTGTTTGTGTTTTTTGTAGTAAGAGTTGCCTTTGTATTTATTTCTTCTTTTCCAACCAACCACAATTATATGAGGTGAGAAACATGAACAGGGTAGGATTGGTTTGAAACCTGGTAACCTAAATAGAGAGGGAGAGAGTGGCAGGGCTTGAGGTGGTTCTTTCCTTTCTGAAAGGACAACTGAGAATTTTAGGGCATGGTGAAGAAATATTTTAGGGAATGAATGGGACCAGAATTCAAGGGACAGAAGAACATGCTGAGATTTGGTAAGAGAGGGCGTGCAGTCCTGAGTACACGCCTCGAAAGGAATTAAAGGAAGGAAACGGGTTGGTATTTACAGGTGAAAACCTTCTGAAATCATGAGTCATGTTAAAAATAAATTAAAATAACCGTAAGCTTAGCTTTGTGATTGCCTTCTGCATTTGCTTAGGTTTTTAGGCTTCCCCCCCAACTTTTTTTTTCTTTTTTTTTTTTTTTTTCTTCTTTTTAAGTTAGGTTGTGTTTTAAAAAATTCATTTGCAAGCTTGGGGCTAAAATGATCTCTTTCTTTTCATGACAGATTAAGTCCTCATAAATGATATGATGCAGACTCTATAGTTTAAGCAGAATACCAGGTGTCTTCAGACTCATCATCAAACCATGGGAAAAGATAGGGTAACTCATTCCCTGTACATTACTCCTTGGTTCTGACAGATGTGGTTATGTTTGGATCCTGTGCGAGGTGGAAATGGGTAGAAGTCATATCAATATTCC
Source organism: Grallaria varia (assembly GCA_013396735.1). Classification (NCBI taxonomy): domain Eukaryota; kingdom Metazoa; phylum Chordata; class Aves; order Passeriformes; family Formicariidae; genus Grallaria; species Grallaria varia. The sequence goes on along the minus strand of VWZG01005870.1, from coordinate 636,331 downwards.
ATTTAATAATGGAATCATAATTATGCTTAAAATAATATTTGGAAGGAGGTTTATTATTATCATTATGATAAACGTGTTCTACTCAGGAACAGCAGGAGAAATAGATGATTGCCTGAGCTGTGGTGAAAGCCATGAATGCTAGACTAGTTAATGTATGTAATTTATGACCTCTGTATATACTAAATGAAGATTTTAAAACTTTTGACATTTATTTGTAATGTACATACTTTGTTGTTTTGAATTACGTGGGGATACATTTACTCAAAATAGGAAGGATTTAGAGCTTACAATGCATGGAAAGGTTCAGCCTGATTAAAACCATATACAGTGGGGTGTAATACAGTTTCTAAATATCTTTTTGTACCATCGCTCTTAGAAATTTCCAAACCTGCTCTGTATCTCAGAATTCTCTGTGACAGGCACTGTCTGTGAGAAAGATGATACTGACCTGACTTCAGAGGTAAATGACAGCTCAGAAATACTGTTCAAGTGTTTTGAAATAACTGGTCTGAAACACTCTCTGGAAAAGGTGTATTATGTACTGCACTGTACCTTAGTTTTATTTTGCGTGTGTGTGAGAAAGAAAGGTGGTCTAATGGGTATTTTTCTAAGCTCTAGGAAATTATTCTCAGGTCTGTGGCTTCTGTTTCAGAAAGAAAGGCCTCTCCCTACAAGCTGTTCCTTGCTGATGCCCCCAGGACCACTTGAGCTAAAACAATTTTGTTACCTTTTCCTTTCTGATTGCGTGGTGATTTCTGGAAGCTGCTGTCAGGGCTGGGAGCGCTGCTTGGTGGCACAGAGATGAGGAGTCTGAGATAACCTTTGCAGATCGGAAAGGGTAGGGCAGTAAGAATGGGAGCAAGGATTTCTGACAGTAATTTATAAAATTTGCTATCCTTTATATAGCAGCTTGGTCCATAGGGGATCAATATTGGTTTGCCCTGGTGGGCTCAGGAGTTTTGGACTCGTGGGCTGAACGCTGTAATTGGTGGTGTTGGGGTTCTTGAACACTGTTCTGGTTCATTAATGTGAAATAACGTGTCTTCAGAGGAAAAACTGTGCAGTGGCCTCTAGAGCAGTGTAAAGACACACAGTAATTTGAGCTGTGTGAATCCATCTCCTTTTGATACCATTGCTAGGAACATACTGACTTGTGCCTTAGTGCAAGCTAGATGTAAATTCTGAGTTGGTTGTTAATACATTTGATTGTTTCAAGCTGTAAAAAGAGGGAAGGAACTGATGTGATCCTCAGTTGTGTTATTTCATCTTCATTGGGTGAATTGCTTGCATACAAAAATGCTCTTCAGAAAGACCTAGTCCATTTGCAAGTGATTCTTTTTCCTAAATCCTGCCACCTCTGACTCATTGACTTAATAAGCTCTTCTGTGTCAGTGAGTGCCATGTGTCAAAAACTTAAACATTTTCTATATGAGAAACATTTTTAAAAATTTTAATTGAAAACCTCAAGTAGTTGAAATTTAACAGGCAGGAAACTGGGGAGTTTTGCTCTAATGAAAGGAAAATGCCCCACAAGTGCCTGCTTTGTGTTTTCCAAACTCTGCCTTCCAAAAGAGCAGTGCCAAGCAGCAGCTGCAGTGGGGCTGAGCTTGGGGATGTGTCTCTGCTGGATGATGCTTTTCTTCTGTCACAGCCCTAGATCAGGCTTTTTCTTTACCTCGAGTAAGTCAGGCTAATAACGTGAAATAGAGAGGAAGAACATTCACCAGCAGGGATTTGTTGAGTGTAAATGGGAAGGAAAATAAACTCTGGCCAAGGGCTGAAAATGAATCTCATCAAGTTTTGCACTAACCCAGGCCTTCAGACTGATTTTTATTCCACATTTTCTGGATTTAATCTGCCTTGGGGTTGGAGAGATTTTTTAAAAAAAAAGAAATAGAATAGTTTTCTGAACTCTGGAAGTCTATTTCTATATGAAATAGCCTTCCTGGCTATGTCTCAGGTTCCCATATGTATTAAAATACTGAAAAAATGTGCTTTCATTCTTTCTTACTGTGGTGGGATGCAATCAATTATAAAGACAGGCAAAATGTAGAAGTTGTTTTTGTTTTTCTTTTCCACGCTTGGATTAGTAATTATCACTGTCAGGAATTTGCCCTTATCAGTCTCTCATATTTATCTAGTTCTCGGGGTACAAAATACATATGGGAACTGCAGGGGGCATGGGTGCAGTGTCTGCAGGAGGAAACCTAGAGATATTTGCTCGGAGCAACTGGTCCCTGGCATAGTGGCTTTGCAGTGTTTTCTAAGAACATTGGGAGTGCAGTGTGCTGTAGAGCGTTGTAAATCTGCTAACAGCATACTTTGCCTGTTGCTCTGTTTTTTGATTTTTTCTTTTTTTCACGAAGAGCTGTCAGGGGATGGCTTAGAAGTGGGCTCTGATGCCATCTGCTCAGGGCCCAGGTTTGGAATGCCAGGACAGGTGGGGCACACGGTTGGTTCCCCCTGGATTTTATGCATTTCACATGCAGCTGTAGTTATCTTAGGGGGGGCTTTTTTT
>VWZG01005870.1:617021-633804 GCA_013396735.1 Grallaria varia | reverse complement strand
GGCTTTTTTTTTTTTTTTTTTAACACAGAGACCGCAAGTTCAAACCCACTTCCAGGAATGCTGGGTTGGCAGAATTGCCAACAGCTCTGTCAAATAAACTGGGGCAAAGCCTGTAACCTGTTGATCGTTAAAAGACATTAATACGCAGTGAAAGGCAAATATTAGAGGAGAGTGGTTGAAATTACACTGAACTGTTAAAACCCAAGTTTGGGCAGGGTGTGTAGTGTTGTACATGAAATACACGTTTTTCTAATAATTCTTGCATGCCCAGGAGCTGCTCATTGCTGAGCTCTTACACAGGTGCCTGGGTCCTGCAGATGACACGAGAGCACCAGATTTTTGAGTGTTAGACCCTTGTATCTCTTCCCTCTTTGAGAAGGCAGAACCAAATATTCGCCTATGTTTCCCGTGGTCACCTCCTGCCATGCAGGTAATAATTCAAAGCATGATTGGTTCCTCTAAGCTGAAGCTTCTGGCTGAGAAAATGGATACTGAGGCACAGTAGAAATGGAGAGTTTGGTAAGTTAACATTTACCATTACTACTTATATATACTTCACGATTACTGTGCATTTCAATACCGTTACTACGAGCAGCTGTGTGTTATTTCTGTGCTCTGTATATTAATACTGATTACATGAAATCCTTTTGGAAATACATTTAAGGAACTATTTAAGTAATTTGGATTTTAATATCTCCTTATTGATTTATATGTAATTCATTGTATATATTTAATGTGCTCTGAGTTTGATAAGCAAACTTTTGATAAGCACATTTATTTGCTCATAGCCTGCAGAGCTATATGGATGATTTTGTGTGTTCAGGTTTGGTAGACATATTTGTAATGGCTGTAAAAGTTGCAATGGAAAATTGATTGGAAAAATATTTGTATGGTTGAATTAAGAAATGTGTTTGAATTGAGTATTGCTAGAAATCAGTGGCCATGAGAGCAACACCATCCAAACATAGGGAAAAACCCCTTTTCCAAGAATCCCCCCAAATTCCTATTATTATCTTTCTTGTAGGAAAGTTGTCTGTCCTTATTGTCTCTTTGAATTGCTATACTTTGATAAATAGCAAATATATTTAGGAAAAAAATAATGATTAACAATAGTATAATATATTCCTAATAAGGAAGGGGCTGCTCCAAGTGAGGACCTTCCTAGTAGTGATTCTGCAGCTTTTCATACCCTGTCCATGTATATGTCTTTTGGTAAACACTTCAATAATCCACTCTTTCAGTAATGTAGACTTATCAGTGTTATTATTTTGGGTTATTGAGAAGTTCTGATTTAGACTCCGATCCACGTTTTCAGAATTTCTTTGTAGTAGGAGCAGCTACTTGGTTTAGTTTAAAATAGGCAGAGAAGAAGAAATCTTGTGTTACTCTATGCTGTTAAAGATAGGTGTCTAAAGCACTAAAATGACTTTTAAAAAGCAGTTGAGAGGAAACAGATATAATAGATCTGAGCACTGTGCTTGTTAAGTGCATGGGTGTGTCAGTGCTTCAGGTTTCCAAACCATTCAGCAATGGACAGGAGCGCCACAGGGCTGAGTGTCCAGTTCCCCAGTGCAGGATTGGCACCATCCCCTGGGGTCTGCCCGGAGTCCTGGGGATGAAATGACACAGTCTCTGCCTGGATGTGACTCGCAGATAGTGCCAGAAGATAAGGAAATAGCAGCAGGACGTATTTCCACTCACCCTATGAGAGAGAGCACTTAAAAGGCAGAGCTGCTGGTAAACTCTAAATGGAAGAGTCTGGAAGATAAATTTTTGCAGCGTTGTTTTGATTTTCGTTACACGTCTTAGAGCTTTGAAGTTGTTCCGGCAAGTGATGATGTGGTTTGTTGTTGTTGGATCTCTCAGCATGCATTCATTATGCTTACAACAGACATCAAGATTGCAAATAAATTGAATAAGTCATTTAAAAATATGCTGTGTGCCATAGACAGAGGAAATGTGAGGAACGTGTGTAAATTTTAACCACTCACCATCTGTTTGCAGTACCAAAAATCTCATAGATGCTGCCTCTTTGGACCCTAACTTACAAATAACTTCTGGGGAACGATTCCTCTGACATAGAAGTTGCTGATGTCTCAGGGTGAGTGCTTTTCAAAGTGATATTTCAAGGTCCTTCAGCCAAAAACCCCCAAAACAAAACAGTAATTGTTGCTTCGTGTAGTCAACTTCTTAAATTTTGCTCTAAATATTTTAGTAATGGTGGAAGAATTTTGCTAGATGTATTTATTATGCTTGTTGATGAGGTAAGTGGAGCAATCTAAACTTATAGACAGAGCAAGGAGAATGGAGTAAAAATGGTTTAATAGTTCAGTTTCTTATCCATCATCTCCTGCAATGTGCCACTGCAAGGAATTACCTTTTTCTCAAAAGAGCAAATGCAAGACTGAGCATCAGGAATGGTTTGCAGAGGGGCACTTTTGTGTATGTTCGTGTGAACAGCTGATGCAGAAGTAGAAGATGATTGTGAGCTGGAACTTTAGGCTGAAAAACTTTGATCAATGGTTTTCTTAGGTAGAGAGCTTTGATAATTTTTCAAGCCACAATTCCTCCTCTGGGTGTTTTGAAGTGTTCCCCATGAGAAGCTGCAGTATGAGTGGGTGGATCTGGCAGGAAACTACCACTTACAGCCCGGAAAAATGATCTCCTGTGACATAAAAATAGATATAAAATGTGGCACAGAGGCTCTTTTGTCTCTAGAGTTTGGCAGGCTTTCTGTGGGGATGGGAATTCATGTGAAAGTGCTTATTGGAGGTATTGATCAGGGATTTACCAGCCGTCCACTGGAGGAAAATGTACAGGGGCTTTTGAACCTGCTGGGATTTGGGAGCCCAAAAGTACATCCGCAATAATGGCGTGTAAGTCTAAAGGTGTAAATTGAGCTGATCTTACCTTAAACACAATTATGGTATTTTGAACAAAATCTAGTTACTTTTCAGAAATACTTTCTTAGGAGATCATTTGAGTTTTAAGTCTTTTAGAACAGATCTTCGTGAAGCACAAGAGAATAATTAAAGAATAATTAAGGCAGATTTTAAGGTTGGGTTTGGAAGTGGAGTTTTCTGTTGCAGCACAGGCAATTTCAGAAAACAATATGTGGCTTTGCATGGTATTAACAAAACAGTTAATTTCTTGTCTCTCATTCTTGCCAAGTTCCTTTCGGGCTGCTTTGTGAAATCAGATGTCCCCAATGGCTTTTAGTATCTACAGCACAATATTTCGGTTTTTAGGTTTTAGGAAAATAGATGCCAGTGTTTCAGAGTTTTATTAACTCCTGCTTTTGAGATGAAGGCATCCTGCAAAGCATATGGTGACAGTTTAATAGATACAACTTTTCTTGAAAATAACTATTTTGCATATAATGAATCTTTTATAGGCCAAATAAGCATCTGCAGTGGGAAAAAAGAAAGCAATCCATCTAATTTAATCACTGAGGACTAGTTAATTCATAAAGTTTAGTGACTCTGCTCCATTGGTGCAGGTATCCAGGCAGTTCCCAGAGTGTCTGCTGGCTGGCTGTGGTGCAGGGCTCAGCATCCTGCAAATTTATTGCTTAGGGCTGCTTTGCCAGGCACTGAGAATTAGGCTCAGGTTAGGTATCCTGAGTGTCCTGAGTGCTGAGAAACCTGTGGAAATGACAGGTTCTGAAACTGCACTCATTCCAACACCCTGTGACATTCCCAAACCTCACCACAATTTCAAATCTTGGGGTATGTACTTTCTCAATTTTGCTTCCCTCTCTTATTGTTTGAGGTGGAATCTTTATTACCGAGTTCAAATAATTTCCCCCTTTGTGGAGACTGGAAAGTTCCCACCTGTTGAAAGGAGTGTGATAACACAGATATGTTAAGTTTAAACCTCACATTATTTGGATAACTGCATAGTATCAAAGGCTGTGCTGTATATAAATATATATATACATTTATATATTTTGTGTTCAGGATGAAACTGGGGGTTCAAAAGACAAACGTGGATTAAACCTTGCTCAGTTCTGTAGATGGTAATAAATATATAGGGCATGCACAGTGAATACAAAAAGCTGGGAGACCTTATGAATTTACACCTTTTAAACCTAAGTGATCAGTCAGTCCTGAAGAGGGAATTTTAACATTATGAAGGAGGCAGTGTGATGTTCATCTGCAAGCCATGGATTTCATCGCAGAACTTTCCATTAGTGTTTAAAGAATAATTCTTCCAAAGTATTTGAGTGAACTACTTATTCCATAGCACCCATACAGGTCACTATAAAATTAAATAATTTGGAATAAAAATAAATCATGTTGTCCAAATGTAAATATGGACATATATATAAAATAATGATTTCTGTAGCTCTTTGTTAAATTTGTGAAAGATTATTCACTGGATTCATGTATTTGGAGGTGAAAGTGACTGTTGGACCACCTGTTCTCTGGCCCTTTTGTATCACACTTCATTCGCTCTCCCCACTTTACCCTTGCACCCAGTATTCTGTGTTTTTATTGGTGACATCAGTATTGAGAAGCTTAGTGTGCCTTGCTATCCTAGTTTTTGTAGAATTGTTAAGGTGCCTTTTCATTTTTGATGGTTTCTTACCTGTCTAACTGGAAAATGCAATCTCTCAGGCAGGGGTGATGTTCTTGTGGGCACTTGGTTTTCATCTGATAAATGTCAGTGGGGTCTAGTAGGGCTGCTGGGGGCTAGTGCTGTATTTGTTTGCATCTTGGAAGGCTTGAGACCTCAGCACTTGCTTAGTATTTACAGAGGCAAATATTGAAAGGTATCACCTGTTATCCACTGTTGCGTTCCTAGCATGACATTTATTTAATTTATTTACTATTCATCAGTGAAAGCATCAAAGCTCAGCAGTGATTCCTGTTACCTGGAGTTTGAGAATTGTTTTATCACTATTCACTTCTACTAGCAATCTTGTCCTGATATTGTGCTGACCCCATGACAACTTAGCAGGTTGCAATGCCTCTTACGGTGAGATGTAGTGGAACTGATACTTACCTGGCTCTGGGAAACAGGCACAGAGACCAGCTGTAGTTCCTTTGCCTGTGTAAGGGTCCTGGAACTAAACCAAGTGTGATGAGGCACAATTCTCACCTGAATTACATTATGGATAATAAGCAAACAAGCTAAGAAATTATAAAGAACTGAGATTATTTTTGAGAAAAGTAGTAAATCCAGAATCCAGTCAGTACAGTGAGTTTTAGTTGCATATTTTATATTGTTTCTTTAAAAATGAGCAGTGCATGGCCTATTAAAATAATAATCAATAAAAGATTAGGTTAACGGCACGAACTGTAATATTGCTTGAAGCAGATCTTGAAACATAATTCCAAAATCCCGTATCAGCATTAGGGAGAACATGGTGTTTACAGAGATATCCCTAGTGTACAGAGCTGATAAATATCAAAAAGATTGTAATCCATGTGACTGGTCAATAAATGCCAGTGTCAAAGAATTATTTGTATAGTATAGAAATTTCAGTTTGATTATTTTCAACTATGTCCGGGAAGTGATACCTTGTTTTGTATTTACAGATTGTGTATTTTCTGCTGATCAAATAGAAACTAGTGAGTGCAGGGATTTCTGGGGTTTGTACTCAAAACTGAAGAATATTAAGATTTTTAGCTACTTTCAATGGCCAGATACTCAGCAGATATACAAGCGGATTTTTTAGAATTGCCTTTTTTTTAATGATTTATTATTATTCCTTTTATTAATGTTATAACTGAATCTCACTCAGCAGTCACCTTTCTGATTTGTTGGAAAGACTCTATAAAGTACAAGAAGCAATCTCTGAGCTCTGTGCTTTTGTAAGTTCTTATATTTGATTTACAGACTGTATAGAGTGTGAACTACACTGCTCTGCTCCATATCAAGAGTATAAGAGGCCCTGGAACAACAGGGCTGTTTATATTCAAGTGTTGATGCCCAAGGAATGCCTCAAAGTGAGGATTGCGTCTGAACACAATGTGTTTATAACGTTCTCTTTATTAAAATGGTGCGGCCAAACACGAGGCACTTGGAACTACAGAACTTACACTGTTCTTCTAATAAACTGAAAAGATATTCTGCATCCCAGAGCCTTGGTGATGCAGGTCTGTTGAGTCACTGGGATTCAAAATATGACTGGATAATATTAAAAAAAATGAAGGTGTACTTTTTAGCGCCTAAGGAACAGTCTGTGTTTTGGCATAATGTATTTTTAGCACTCAGTCAGACTTAGTTGGTGTTGAAGAAAGGCACATTTTCACCTCCAAGATTTACTCCTGGTAGGAAAAAAATAGAAAAAACCCCTGCAAATTATACTCCATATATTGCAAAATTTCATTTTGAATTACTGGATTTCTAAGTTGACGACTATTGTATTGAAATCATTCCTCTTGGGGGGATTTCTCAATTAACCCCCCCCTCCCCCATATTAGATGATCTGCATAATATATAATACTTTTGTATATCAAAAAGCTATTACCTCGCCTTGGGTGGGTGCAGCCTTTTTGTGATTTGTACATTCTCATGGTTTATATGTGAGGGTAACTGCAGTAGATCACGGCAACTGGTACGAATTTAATCTGTCATGTTGACAGTGTTGAATTTATAATTCATTTTCAGAGCCTTCTGCAACAGTAAGAAAACCCAAACAGCCCACCAACCACAAATAAACCCTGTCAAACAGTCCCCTGTCAAGCAGTGAGCAAATTCCTTGTCGAGAAAGAATTTGTGATCCAGATATAGGAGGAAATTCTGATAATACCCCAAAGTTTCTAGCAGAGCAGAGAGCTAGTCAATGTGAAGGGAATTGTGAGCTTACAAAGAGGATCCAGATTTAATGAGGCTAAAAAATGTGATTGTTAAATTAGAGGGCTCTGAACTATAACATTAGATCTGTGTTGGATCCATCACTGTGTAGTAAGAGAAGCATTGTTATATTTACTTTTTTACATAGGTCTTAAAAATCATTCACTTTCAACAGACAGAGTTAGTGAAAACGTATTAAATTATCCCAGATAATCATCAGTTCTAGATGACAGCAGTTAAATGCTTTTGGGAAGGACAAAGCTGAACTAACCTTTTCCAAACTGTATCTGAATATAATATTTTAACTTGCGAGTTGTTTCAGCCACAATGAAATCTGTGTTGGCTCATCCATTAGACAAGATCTTTATTATTTTTATTTTATTTTTTTTGAGCATCTAACCTTTCCATCTCTCACTGATAGCTGTCTTATCTGTGTTATTTCCAGTTTGTAGCAGGTCTTATCCTTGGTTTACAACCACTCCTAAAATAGATATTGTGTCTGCATGTTTGCACATGGGTGGGACAGTGTTTGTGAATGTAGGACAGGAGAGGAGGGGACAGGAGAGGACAGAGGTGCTGTGTGTTGTGGCTCTGTGTCACCCAGGTCATTGCACAGAGCAGATCCCACCTTGGGCAGCGACTCCCCCTGTTGGGAATCAGCAAACTGCTGGGATATTGTCCCTTCCTTTGCTGACCGCCCCCATAAACACCTCCCTTCTCTCCTTTCCAATGTGAGCTCAAGAATGACTTTCCCCCCGATTTTTCCAGGTTACTCCTGGGGTTGTGTCTCTCTGGTTGAGGTAGAAACGTTCCCTGCCAGCTGGAAACTTCTGGAAACAGGGAGGCCTTTCATGGAAATGCTGACACAACTTTATCTATAGCGTAGCAGTGCTATAGCACCATCTGTTTCCAATAAGGTGCTTGTTATCTTTTCTTGTCAAACTTATCACTATGGAAATATTTTCCTCTCTTCTTCAATACAGAGGAGTGCAGTTACAGACATGATAAGAATGAGCTTTGTGAAGGGCGGTTTTCCCTTTTGATGTTACGCAGTTAAGATCCCAATTTATGCCTGTTTATTTCATTGCCAGAGGCTAAAAGTTGCGTTCCCTTTATGTTCTCCCAGTTCATCTGTTTTGGTCGTTCTTCAGGGAGACAACACAGAGGAGCACACTTTGCCACGGGTCTCATTCTGCAGCTGTACAAGTCGCTGTGTATCCGCTGGTTCCAAAAGTGGTGCAGGAGGTGGGTGTGCTGAAGGGCTGTTGGAGGCAGTGGGGGCATCTGTCGGTGATGGTGTTGGTCCATTAACTCCAGTGCCACAGCACACATCGAGGGGGAGGCTCTCTGTGTTTAGTTTGGGAAAATTTGGAAGCCCAAGCATCTTCAGACCGAGGAAAAAACAAACTGTGCTTTGTTTCTGAACACGAATACAGACAGAAGAAATACAAAGCAAGATGTTGCTTTATTTCCAGCTAGTAATGGTAAAAAAAAAATTCTTTGCCCGAAGTGCTGGGTGGGAAATAGGATTTTATTGTATGTGTTGATGCAGAGTGGGGCTCTTGGCTCCTCTCTGCCACTCCCAGGGTTATTTGGGAAATATAACCTCCGTAGCCTCCCTTGGGAATGGTGTTTGTGCATGCCTACTTTCCAGGGAGAAAATCAAGCATCCAAAGCCAGGCTATGTCAGGTGGAATGACTCCACTGCTAGAAGAAAATGAAAACGTGCCTTCTGCTCTCTGAATCACTGAATTCCCCTGTAGTGTGTTGTTAGAATAGGAAAAGGGTAAAGCTTCCAACAGTGAGAACTGGCTTTCCATGGAGTGATGGAGAGGGAGATGGGGGGCAGTGCTAGTGTCAAATTCCTGCTGTGAGGAGGCTGTGTGGGCTGGATAGGGAAGTGGGGAACATCAGTGGGATGAGAACAGTTTAATAATTGAAACAAAATAAAATTTTATACTACTACTACTAAAAATAACAATAATATTAATAATTGTAATGAAAAGGAGAGGGAGAGGAATTACACCCGAGGAAAACAAGTGATGCACAATCCAATAATTGCTCCCCACCCGCTGACCAATGCCCAGCCTGTCCCTCAGCAGCAGTCAGCCCCTTTCAGCCAGCCCAGTTTATATACTGGGCGTGATGTTCTGTGCAATGGAATATCCCTTTGGACAGTCAGGGTCAGCTGTCCTGGCTGTGTTCCTTTAATGCCATTCTGTCCGTTGCCTTTATCACGTGTAACAGGAAGATTCATGACAACAGGTAGATGTTAGGAGACCGTAGGCCTTTAAGGATTCTGCTTTAAACTTTGAATGAGGCCCCGGTGTATAAAAGTGGAGGAGAATTTATTCGTATGATATTGCCAACTCGGTGCTGACGGCACGCAAGGAGTCTTGTGGGTGGTCTATGAGCACAAAATAAATGTCTTTTATGACATGAATCCAGCATGTGTTGCAACATTGCTGAAAGCTTGAACTCTCACATGAATTTTTGCGAAGAGCCAGGCAAGGAAGTGCTCTCCCAAGTTGATGTGCACTCGTGTGTCAGCAGTTCACTTGGAGATCGCTGTTCTCTCTGAGGCAGACATTGTGTGATATTTGAAGGAAGTCAGGAAGCTCCTTTCGAGTGCTGGATGTTCATCGAGTGTTTGGAAGGTCTGGGCACAGCACACAGGCAAGGCAATCCTGCCTGGTGGGAGATCCAGAGCTGGGTCTCACTGCATGGAGACTCACTGTCCACATCTTGCCTCTCTGTCCGTGCGGATCAGCCGTGTGGCTCCTGCTTTGCGGTGGCACTTACTGGACCTTCCGCCCTGAGAGTGTCTGTCTCTCTGTCTCTCTGTCTTAAGCACATCTTTATTGGCCGAAATACTCACTTCTTATGTCCTGCAGGGCATTTTATTTGAGAAAATTTATTTGATTATAACAACCTATTAATGAATTTGATTCTTGGTATGACCCTACTAACCTGCTAGGATTAGTGGTATTTTCAAAATGATGCAGTGATGATATATTTAGCCTTATTTGCACAAAAGGTTGTGGAGGGCAGCTGCATGAGGCTATGTTAGCACAGGTGGAGAAGGACTTTGTGAGGAAGGGCACTGGCAACATTGCATTTCTTCACTAGTGTCAGTAAATTTAGCAATAGGACACTGCGTTCTGGGAATTGTCACAGACCTCTAGTGCACTTTGTGGATAGATGGCAGCTATGTCTGATTCTCTGGGAATTGTCCTATAAAACAGTGATAGATATCTATGTGAAAAGCAGATGCTGAACATGGGACTGAAAGTCAAAATCCTAAGGAGGTGTAAACTGGAGAAAATTCATTCTAGCTGTCCTAGTTATAGTGGCTGGGACCAGTTTATCACTGTGTGAATGCAACTGGAACTGCATATTCCATACCCTCTCTGCCATTTATCATGAACTGTTAATGATGCATTGTTTGCAACAGCTGCCCAGGACACACCTGACACCTCAGGCTATGAACTGGGTGCCTGAGAAAACAGAGATAAGAAGGTTCCCTGTCTTCACACCAATGATTCAGGTGTGGTAACTCCCCTCTGGGAATCCTTAACACCTTCACACCCCACCTGAGGGGTCATGTCTGCTAATGGGCCATCAAGTAGACCAAAATATCCTGTGACTCACTGAGTAAATTGCCTATTGTGAAACCCCTCACCCTGGGGGAGGTACTGGGTGTTCCCATCTGAACCCAAGCATATATAAGCTTGGGGTTTGGGGACTTGGGGCACTCACTTACTTGTCAGACTGAGAGGAGGACCAGAACCTCAACAGGGCTGCAACTACCACTCTCAACCAGACTGCGACCACCAACCTTCTGGAAGGAAAACAGGTTTTGCTTTTCTTTTTGCTTTGGACTCAGGGGGCCCACGTGGTGCTCAGCAGAGGGGCTGGTGAGCACCATTCTGTTTGTGCCCCAGAGGGCTGGGTTGTACAACTGGGTTTTGAGGGCTGAAACCAATTTTCCTTTGTATCAGTGTATCTATTGTAATCTTTTTATTAAATTGTAGTTGTGACTTCTAAACTCTTTTGAGTTGGATTCATTTCTCCTGCTGGTTTCCTTTTAAACCAGCACACTAGCGATGGCTTACTGATTGCTCCGAGTTGTAACTCTTTCAGTCAGCTGCCAATGCAACACCTTATTTCCAGCCTTTTTCTTAAAGTGTAAGAAATATGAGTGTCTTTGGTGGTGCTCTTGGTAACTGCAATACTCTGAAGGAGCTAAAAGATTAGAGTTGGTTCAAAAGCTGTGTTAAGTCTGGAGTATAATATCTCAAATTGATTGATTGGATTTCAGCTGATGCTAATTGGCACTCAGATGTTCCAGTCTTGCTTTACACAGAAATGTGTAAGTGGCAATAAAGTCTTCTCTTAAAGATCTTGAACGTAAATATTATACAGGCTTTGAAGAGCCAGGATAATGATCTCACGTCTGTCCTTTACTGTTGGTACTGAGAGTGTGTTCCAACATATTCAATACTTTGCTGGACGGGATTCCTGTTCCTGAACAGATGGTACAAGAATGGCGAATCCTTGCCTGTTTGAGGGGTTGTGGATTATTTCTTGCTGTTGAGTTACTGATGCATAAAACTTTTTCTCAAACAGTTCTTGAATGGGAAATTTCACTGTTAAGGTGTCTTTTTTGTTGTAACGCTCAGGTGTGGAAGGTAGGGAAGTAAAGGAAAGATAGTTTTTTTCTACAGAAAGGGTTTCAGAGAAAGAATTCGGGGTTCAAAGGAAGATCAAGTGGAACCATTTTTTGGTTCAGGAAATGAAATTACATAAGAACCTGAAAAGATGAGAAATTAAGGTGCTTTGTGAGGAAAAGTTAAGACCTGGAAAGACTCAGATGAGCTTGTGATAAGCTGGAGTTTACCTGAACCAAGCAAAACATTATTTGAGCTTCTCCAGGGAGTGATTTGAAAAGTATTGAAGGGATGTGTTGAATCATACTGGTATCCAAATTGCTGCTTCAGTCACAGAATTTTTTTTTTTTTTAATTCTAAACCTCTGTAATTCCTTGTTCAGGTAGAGTCCCCAGGGCCCTAAAGTAAACCTTTATGCCCTTTATGAAAGTCCTAAATTGCAAGGTGGAAAAAGGTAATTGGGCTGTTATTATTTGTTGCTTGTATTGCAGTCTTAAATACTGTGTGAAAGATGTAATTGGGGTGTACCAAAAATAATAATTTCTAACGATCTGCTGCATTAGAGAGGAAAAAACCACACTGAAAGGTGTTTATAAGGAAATGATGCAGTGCATCATGAAATGTAGCACAATAAGGGGATTAAAGGCCTCTGATGTTAATAGGTGTCTTTTGATGCTGGTGGCTCCATCCCCAAACACTTATCATTTAATAGCAGTGAAGATTTAAGTGAAGAAAGGCAGTCCTTGGTTTTGCAGCTGGGTATGTGCTGCTATCAGGTAATTTTGGAGATAAGTAAACCAGAGCACACACTTTCACTGTTACACTGAGCTGAAGGTGATGTGCATGATTTCTGGCTTCTACCTGGTGATTTCCACTTTGAAGACCTAATCAGGTTTGGTCAGATTAGAGCCCAGTTTTATTTTGTGGTTCCCTATGTGGTTTATCTGGTTTTCTGAGTGCTGTGAAGGACCAAGTATCGATACCAGCAATGGGGCACACACCTTGAATTGTTCCCTAAAAGTGATCTCAAGTCTAATGTCTGATTCCTTGAGCACTGGTGATTCTCTCAACCACACAGAGATTTTCATTCTTTTATTGAAATGCTGTTTACTTCCTTTTTTATATTCGATGCACTTACATGCATCTGATTGCAGCTCCCAGCTCTGCTTTGAGAGTTAACTGATCCAACAAGACATATTTGTAGAGCTTTGCCTTGGAAGAACATGTTCTTGTAACTCGGATGCTGCCTTCTTGGGATTTTAAAGGCTTATCTCAAAGAAACAATAGTAGGATAAAATTAAAAAGATTTGAAAAATGATAAAGTAGTTTTGAAGGGAGGAACTAAGGGAAATACAAAGTAGATTAAGTTCAAAGCAAACAGTAGCTGGAGGTGATGACGGCTGGTTTGTTTTAAACTATGTGTCCCCACTTGAATTTTAATTCATTCAAACCTTTTTAGTACGGACTATTTGCCTGGCAAAAGTTCATAATGCTTCCTCCCTGAAGTATGGAAAGATATCCAATAAATAAGAGCAGGAGAGCCTGCAGAAAAGCCTTTCATTTCCTCTGTCCCAGAAACCATAATCCTGCAGGACAGCAAAGTAATGGCTGGTATGTGTCTTTTTAAAGGACATTTATCAATGTTATGCATCGAAATGTCAGGGTGGAGAGGGTTTCATCTTTGCTGACTTTATTTTTTTCTTTTTTAACATTTGGTTGAGGACTTTTTGTGCTCTTTTTTCATTATGTACGGACCAAGAATTGGGGCAGTACCGAAGTAAAATACAGTAACACAGTTTCCAGATGGGCAAAGATACCTCTAGTTCTTCTTTCACACTGGATTTTTCTTCAAGGGTTAGTGTTGCCATTTCCCACTGTTGCATAAAGACTAAATAAGAAACTGAGTTTACTTTAAACTTCTTTCTGAGTTTTAATGAAGTTGTGCAGCATTCTGAAAATGGAGTGAGGGCGTTCTTCCCCTGACCTAGTAGCTGTTCTTGCTCTAGTAGGATGGTGCAAGTACAAGTCTACTGGAAGACCCCCTGGAAGTCGCAGCCTACGACCACCGTCCTGTGCTAGAGGGGAAGCTGCTTATAAATAGCTGGGTTTTCCCAAGCCAGCCTGGATGATTAGGGGCAACCTCGAAAAGGTCTCATGACTCAGAAATGATGAAAAAGATGGAATTGGGTCAGGTCAATGAAAATGTTTTTCCTCAGCTTGACTTGGATGTTTTTTATAAGACTTTCGTTGGTGTGAAGTTTTCTCTAGCAAATCCCAGTGGGGTTTTTTTTGACTGAAATAGGTAATTTCAAACGTCCTAGGAATGAAAGCAAGGGTTTTCAACTTATGTATCGAATAAAAGTAATCCTTGGTATTTCAGTGATGTAATGCTTTCCAGCCAAATCCTCCACACTGTAGAAAAATTCCTGAGCAATGCTAATTGTCTTGCTTTTATATTCGGTCTCAAGGGCTTTTTCACCCCAAACCTTTACTGAAATGAACTAAGCCCGACTGGCTTGTTACTTACTGATGTTGTTACTTTTATGCAGTGAAAGAAAGGAACTGCTTCTTGCTCCTGTATCTGTGAGCAGTAAACAAGTTTCACTCTCTCTTGGGCAGGAGACGCATCTAAATCAGTATCTCTTCCTCCTGTGTGTGTCTGACTGACTTCAGATTACGCTTAAAAACGAGGCTGCTCCTTTGTGAGCCTCCTCCACAATGCTGAGCAGAACCAGGCAGGATGTCCTCGGGGGCTCCCAAAGCCTCTTCTGTGTCATCTTGAAACCAGAAGCTGCTGACTGAGCTGTCTGAACTGCGGTGAAGGTAATGGTGGCAGAAAAGAAACAGAGGCTTTGTTCCTGAGATTCCTGCAGACTTTTTTGCTTACTATTCTTCTTTTTTTTTTAATTTCTCAGGGGCCCAGAATTTCAGCAAATGAATGGCTTTGCTGTACAAACAGCATGTTATGAGTATAGCTTTCCAGCAATACCTTCCTGCTCCACCCAAACACTGGGCAGTTTTTGCTGCAGTTTGAAATGCTGAGCCTGTTGGAATGCCAGGATTTTTGATTACGGAATTGAATTTTCTTACTAATTACAAATCTTTATTTTTAGTGGAAATAGAGGGTGATATTAGCCAGCAAGCATACATTTAGGGGATTACACAGAGTCCACTTTGCAAACCACAATGTAGAAAAGCTTTGTGGAGGAGGCAGTGTGTAATGACAGGTTTCTGGTGAACTTTCATGTGTTTAGCTTCAAAGAATGAGGGTGCTTGGGCAGCAGCAAGTGTGTTTCTCTTACGTGTAATAAGAAAAGACATTTTGTCTGACTTCAAAAGAGCTAAATCCGACAAAATGAGGAAGGCAAACCAGTTATTTTGCAGTGCATGGTTATTTTACCACTTAGACTCATGAATGTTGTGGCATATGTGAAGTTGGAACAGAGTAACTTGTAAGAATTTGACTAGTTGTGTGCAGAGAAGAGCAGAGTTAGGGGCTATTTAATTAATGAATTTTCCCTTTGCCATTGAATTGGTTAAAACTGATGGCCCTCTACACTTAGATGATTGGCTTGGGGCACAGGTGAAAACAATGGATGCTTGTTCCTTGGGCAATGGGTTTTTGTTTGACTGGACAGCCAAGGTGGTTTCTTGAGAATCATGGGAAGCCAACTGGACTGTGAGTGGCAACTGTGTCTTCATGATATGGACACAGGAGGAAGCTGAGAGAATTTTCTTCACAGCCAAAATGCATTATTTTTTCCTGATGCACAGCAGTCCAAGGCTGGATTTTGGAAAGATCGAAATCAAACATTTGTGGGTTCCAGAACAGTGAGCCAAGATGTAGACTATAGAAGAATATCCCATTTTCATTGTAATCTTGCTATTTCAGGCTTAAATTTAAATATGTTAGGAACAGGTCCTTATGTCCTGATCAGATTGGCTTTAATTTGCTGTAGCAGCAGTTTGGGCAGAATTCCCACTGTTGGGATGTGTTTGCTTCCAGAATGAAGCCTCTTACATTTTAGGAAATGTGCTAATTGCAGGTTTAATTCTGTTTTACTTTTAAAGACAATGCCTGTATTGATGAACTAGTGCTGAGCCCAGGTCCTGCCTCCACTGATTGAAATGCTCCTGCTGCATGTTCTCTTTGTAAGCTCCTGGCCAAATGAATCTGACTTTTCTGTGGGACCAGTCTATTTTCACGCAGATGAAGTGATGCCACTTAAAAATGTCATCCCAGAGTCTCAAGAATGTGCTCCTGCATTTTGCTTAGGAAAACAAATGATCTCTGTTGCCCCAAGCTTCTTTTGAAATGAGAAAACATAATAATTGGCCATGATAAGCATTTTATTTAGGCTTTTTCTGCACTGAGTCAGGAAGAAAGCTGTGGTACAGGCAACAATAGTTGAACTGACTTCACTCTACCTACCTTGCATGTCAAAGTCCAAGCAGGGCATTTGTCTCCAAGCAGAGACCAGGCACCCCGCTACTGACTTTGACTTTTAGCTGATCTGCTCCAACTGCTGAAATGTGCAATAGGGTTTTCTCCAGCGTGCCCTGAGTGCCTCCCCATTCCAGTCTCTGTGCAACCTTAGACATTTGGAAGTAATTTTATTTCCCACTGTATGCTTGAGGCTTGATTGCTGTCATCTGAGTGTATCTGTGTGACCACTGCTGGCTCTTCAGCCTCTCTCCTTCACCCTCCTCTCCTGCAATGTGTCCAGCCCTCCCAGTTGTGAACCAAAGTAAAAACAGAGGAAAAGAAAGTAAACATATTTACAGCTAACCCCCTTCATGGGGTAACTCCCTGAGTTAGTTTAAAGAAGTGCTTTTGAAACAGGCAGATCCAAGACTGGGGAGTAACCAGCGGGAAAGGACCAGTCCAAGCAGTGTTTGAGCAAAGTGGTGCTGCTGCACAATTCCCTGCCCTGCACAATTCCCTGCCCTGCACAATTCCCTGCTGTCCTAGTTACAGTGGCTGGGACCAGTTTATCACTGTGTGAATGTAACTGGAACTGTGTATTCCATACCCTCTCTGCCATTTATCATGAACTGTTAATGATGCATTGTTTGCAACAGCTGCCCAGGACACACCTGACACCTCAGGCTATGAACTGGGTGCATAGAAAACAGAGATAAGAGGGTTCCTTGTCTTCACACCAATGATTCAGGTGTGATAACTCCCCTCTGGGAATCATTAACACCTTCACACCCCACCTGAGGGCTCATGTCTGCTAATGGGCCATCAAGTAGACCAAGATAACCTGTGACTCACTGAGTAAATTGCCCATTGTGAAACCCCTCAC
>VWZG01005870.1:550841-616907 GCA_013396735.1 Grallaria varia | reverse complement strand
TCCTGCTGGTTTACTTTTAAACCAGCACACCCGCCCTGCACAATCCCCCGCCCTGCCCGGGGTGTTTACAAGGGATGAGTCTGTTCAGCAGCTCAGGAATACTGAGGCTGAGATGCAGATACAACATCATCAGATGCTCTTAGGGAATTGAACAGTATCATAAACACTGGACAGTGCCATGGGACCAGCAAGAGAATCCTTTTTACTGGAAAGGGTCCCAGTGTGTTCTGCCTTTGTATTCAGCATATGTTGGGTCTTGTAGTAAAAACATTTTTATTGATCCTTCCATGTTAGAAGCCCATAAGATGGCAAGCAAGACTTCTGTTCTTATTGGTGGAGACATAAATCCGTGAACCTGAGAGCTGGAGAACCAGGGACCACCACAGCAGCAAATGTAGGGTAGTATTGATTCCATCCAGTTAAGGGGGCAGTGGAGAAGCAGTTGTATACTTCTGATATTAAATTAAAATTAATTTGGAGGGTTTTAACTGTATCCTAGGCATAATTTTTCCTGTTCAGTTTCCCCCTTTCAGCAAAATTTGAAGTCATGATGCTGAGTGGAAGAAACGTTTATATATTTTGGCTCATTTTTCTGTAAGAAACAAAACCCAGTTGCCAAGTCAGACTCAGAGCCCTTTACCTGAGAAATGGCCTCTTCTCCCGAGTCGAGGTATATTGTTCAGCTGTTATTTTTTCTTGTGGACTGGTGTTTAGAGCTTGGAGGGTGGTTTTTCTTGGTTGATGAATCTCAGAGGGTGAACTCCCTCCCCTTAGTGCCAGCCAGAAGCAACTGGCCAGATGCAAAGTGTATGTCTTTAGTAAGGCTTTTGTGAACTGCCACAGCAATTTTAGCAATTAAGTCTCTGCTTGGGTGCTGACTTGCACCTCAATACTTTGCTGTTGTTATTCATGCTAAAAGTAATTTGTGGACTCTGCAGGAAAACCAGTTGAGTCTGTAATTTTCCAGTCCTAAAATACATTGTTTTAAAATTATCTACATAATTTAAAAGAACACCCTGGGACTTTCCTGGTTCTGGAACAAGGCACAAAGGGTTGCAACTCCTTGTCTAGAGTTGACCACCTCAATCACGTTGAAACTCATTTGGGCTTAAGGGCATTCAACACCACTTTATCTGTGGAATGCTTTTAAAAAATCACTTTTGTCAACTTTGCAAATTATCCTAAAGGATTTTTTTTTTTTAAACATAAAGCAGAAACTCTGCAGGATGGATTAACCCCCCCACACATCTCTTCTCTTAAGAAAAAGTTCTGATGAAACATGGTTTCCTACAGGTCTGTGGTTTAAACTGTGGGCATTCCCAAAAGTATAATGCAAGGGAATTGTTATTATCCACTTGTTTTACAAGGGAGCATTGGTAGGGCACGAACTTGGAACTCCCTTCTCTTCCTAACTGTGTATGTGCATAAAGTTGTCAAAATTGTGCATCAGTTCAATGTTGTATCAGTCAGGGGTTCCGGGTTCCTCCTCATGTATGTAACTGTAAAGTGCTTATGTGAATTCTGTGTGTTAGTCATTATTAACAAGAATTGCTTCTGTGTAAGAGATGCCAAATAGATTTTGTATTTGTCAGCACTCCTGAAAACTATCTACTTTTCAAAATAATTGGTGTTTACATTATAATTTACAATGATTTTATAATACTTTATTTAGTACAACTCCAAAAAAGGTTCCCAAAAGATAAACACAAGAGTCAGTCTGATTCTTACTGGAGTAAATGAGAGGCTTTTCCCCATTGATCCAAGGGGAGCTGGATCAAGCCCTGCTTTTGTTGTGGCAGGCTGGCAGTCAAACATTATTACCACCAAGCTCCTCTTGTCCCTATCTTGGCAGTCCATGCACATGCACAGCAGCACATCTGCACAATGGTTGTTAGCACATATCATCTTTCACTTTGATTTACTTCTGCACCTCTGCTTTGTGAGTCGGCAGGATTAAATTTTGTAATCCATATCTTGGAACTCTGATTTTCGTATTCTAGCTTTTCTAAGCCTGAAAACTGCTGTAGCTGTGTAATCTTATATTTCTCTATGCTTTTTCATGAGCTAGTGTGAGGATGACAAAGGGAGAATGAGATGAACCCTGCACAACACAAGTTGCTTCATTTCCAGCCCTTTTTCATTAAAAACCCATCCCTCTTCTGTTCCAGTCTTTTTATGTTGAGCAGTGCACGAGTGTTGGGATTTGGTTACTGTGTGCATCATGAAGTTCCTCTTGGCAGAGGAAACCCTAAAACTGGCAGACTGTGCTTTCAGTACCAGTCATCATCTCTGCTGCCTTTGTCAGACTGTGTTCTCCACTGCTGTAGGTCTGTCCGCCTTTAGGCTCCTTTAATTAGCATGTTGGTAGGACTAATAAAAATGCAATGAAATGGAGCTGCTTTCATGTCGAATCCTTTTCTTTCCTTTACCATTTCTTCTATGAACCAAGGTTGTTCATGTCTGCAGAAATCCTTTCTATCTGCACATTTTCCTCAGGCCATTTCTTTTCCCAAGTAGGACATTGAGAGATGTATTTTCTTCCATCATATGCCTGCCATCAGCTCAGCTGAAGTAATGGTGGTTGACTCCTTCTGCTTTTTATGGTGTCATTTTCCTTCTTTCTTGCTTTTTGTTCTACCTGGTTCTGTGCCCAGGCCTTACGTTCCTTTTTCATATGCAAGATGCGAACCAGAAGTCAATGAAAGCAATATGGGCACAGTAACGTGGAGTAAGTAATTTTAAACAGCAAACAAAGCAGCACTAAATTTCCAGGCGTTGCTTCCAAAATGATGTATATCTGGTGGTGAAAAATTGAAACGGTTTCATATGTTGTCTTTTAAATCGCTTGCCTTGTTGCTGCCTTGTTGAGGAGTGGAATTAACCTTGAGAGAGATTTACTTGAAAGGAAACAGGCTCAGCACAAGCTGCCCAAAGCAGGGTGTGCCTTACACGCCTTGCTTGTGCTCAGAATTCTTTGCCTCTTGCTCGTGATGACTGATGGAAGTTGACAGCCATCTAGTGGCTGGTGTCGTGTCCCCTGCCCCTCTCACCCCCTCGGTGATCAGGACAGTGTCAGTGTTGACACCAGACTGGGTATATCAGTGCCTGATGTGATTTTTACTTCTGAGCTGTTCATACAGAGTCTGAGTCTGATAGTGTAGTACATTAGCTATAGCTGGCTGTTTGATGTCTGATAAATTAATTTCTTTAAAGTAAAACCGATACTCCAGCACATCTATATATATATATCATAAAAAAAAAGTGCATTGCACTTACTGTGCATTTCGTCAGAATCTTCTTTCTGAAGGTTTTGTGCAAGCTAATGGATGAACGAATTCTTAAATATATCTTTGGGTGTTTCTCCTACCTTGCTTTTTATATTTGCAGACTGCTTTGAAACTCAGTTTCTCCAGCTTCAATGGACTGGCAACCCTTTAGAGTCTTTAGTCAGGTCCAATACTAATTAGAGTTCTACTTCTTTGTGTGCGAAGGCAATTGGTTAATGGGCTAGCAGATTCTTTTGCCACATCAAGAATTTCCAGAGCCGCTTCTCAGGCCATTCAACACATTGTTTTACAACTGCAGGGGTAGAAAGAAGATCCGATACATAAAGAGTTTGTACATTTGTTCGTATGATTAAAACAAACTTGCAAATTTCCAGAGAGGAAATGGTAGAACGATTTCCTTTGCTGCCATTGCCGGTCCGGGTGTAGCTGGATAAGATGTCACCAGTTCAGGCCTGAGAGTAAAACCTCAAAATGTGCTTGAGAAATGAGTCAGCTTTGAAATAGCTGCTCTTTTTGGGTTACTGTCTCAGTGAAATGCAGTCAGAGCAGAAAGGGAAACTAGAAGCACCAAAGGTAATCACAGAATATACTGAGTTGGAAGGGACTCATCAGGATCATTAATTCCTAAAGCTGGACAATCAAAAGATGAACATCAAAAATGTGTAAACCTGTTTTTTTCTGGTGGTGTTACGAGGTATGGGGTTTTTGATGCGTTGTTGTTGTTGGTTGGTTTTGGTTTTGTGGGGTGTTTTTTGTTTGATTTCTTAATGGGTGAATCTGCAGTCTGATAGGGGTGCAGACTTCTTCGGATGCTTCCAGAAGCTGGTATGTGCTTTTCCCCCCTGCCTTTGCCTCTTTCCCAGCTGCTGAGCGGGACTCAGGCAGGAGCCAGTCCCCATCTGGCTCAGCTCTGATTTGCCAAAGCAGTTGCTGTATGTGGTTTATTTGAAGTTATGACAGAACGCTGACTTTGGGCTCAATAACTTGGAAATTTCATTTATGCAAACTGCTGCTCTTTTGAACAGCACAGCATATGTTAAAGAAGACACAGACCATATGCCAGACATCTGGAGGGGGGGGGAAGGGCTAAGTATGTCAGACAGCACGTGAGGTCATGCTCACAGGGGAGAAGCAAGAAGAGCGCTCTGCAGAACGCCATCCATCCGCAGTTCGGAGAACGATTCTCCCGGTGTCATGAACGGACTGTAGGGCACACTTGGTTGATGCCTTTACTTCACACTGCAAACATTTCCTCCTGAGCCTCTGCAGCGCCTCGTGGAGTCGTTTTGCCAGTTGGTTTGAGCAAGCAATTGAAGAGGAGCTGCCCTGGTGAAAGCTGCAGTCTCAGTTTCTGTGAGAAAGCTGCGCAGGTTAACGATGGCAGGCAACGGTTAATGGCACATCTGCTCCCTTCCTCCGGGCTCTGACATTGATGGAGTAGCTGGACTTGAGTTGAGGCACGAAACTGAAATTCCAAATCTGTTCATATTTATTGCTTTGTAATTCTCGGTTTACATCTGGTTTAAATTAAGGCAGAAATGTATAGAACAGGGAAACTGGCGTTGTGCTTGCAACTGTGAGTTTTTACACCAATAACAGATTTTCTTAAAAAAACAAGGGTTGTGATCTTTGATGGGGGGAAAGTGTCCCATATATATAATTGACCTTACTCTCAGTCTTTTATCAGTTAGAAATTAGGCCTGCTGGGGAATTTTCAGTAGTGGATTTAACTGGATTGTCCAGTTTCAAAGACATTTTTGATGGGAAGGTTTCTGTGGTCAGATGAAGTTCCCACCCAGGTAAGATTAATCTTCTCTGCAGCATCTCAGGGGCCAGGGGAATAATTCTGGACTGTGAGTGACAGCTTTGCTGTGTGTGACTCAGAGAGTGTCTTGGCACTGGGATTCTTGGTTTACAAGTTGTGACACACTGTCTAGGGACAGCCTGGGGACAGTTCATTGGTTTTGTGGGCAGTTGCGTTGCTTTAGAGCATGAAATACTCATGACAAAATGAAAATATCTGGTTTTGGTGCAAGGGCATTCTCTAAAACATTTGACAAAGTCAAAATTTCCACTTTACTTGACTTTCTTTCTCAGATGTATTATAATTTTAGGAGAAGATACTGATATATACTCACCTCATGCTTAAAAAAGAAGAAAAATCCAGATATTTTGACCATTTGCCTATGGAGTAGAAAGAAAATAAAGGTGTAGACTTAAGTATGGGCAGTAAGAACAGTACCCAGACAGATGGGGAAATTTCTGCAATTTCTGAGTTGTAAATTCAACTTAGATAAGTTGTTTCATCTTGGTAACAGTAGATTTTTTGTAGAGGAGAGAGAAAAAACTATATTGAATGGATTTCTAAATGATTAGTAAGCAATTAATTCTAAAATGGAATTCAAGGAAAGGAAAGAAAATTAACAGTAAGACAAGAAAGAAAGTAAATCTTCTGTAATGGAATATATTAGGTTGAAAGAGACATATGCAACTTCAATAAAATAGCATGAGCTCCGTAGAAGTGTCTGAATAGCCACATAGGTAGGATGTATTCATATAGTCAGTCCATGCTGGGGACATAAATAATGACGTAGAATAGTCTTTCATATATAGGTAAAATATTTAAGAGCTATTTTGTATGTAGTTAATATATATCCATGGCAATATTTTATTTGTGTGCTGGAGTAATCAGGTCCAGACCAGCTGGATTATAAATACTGAGCAAAATAAGTAGTTAGAGGAGCCTGGAGACCCTGCAACGGGTACCCTTGCGGAGGGTGCTGCTGTGCCACTGGGCTGTGGCTGACTGTCCCATTTGGAAGACTTGATTCTCCATTCCCTTACAGCGTAAATGAACCTTGCTCAATAAACGAGGGGGTGTTTTTTCTTTTGCACAGCCAGTGCCATGTCTCTTCAGCCCTGTCCCAGCTCTGGCTGCAGCAGGTGCCATTTCATGCAGGAGTCTCACAGGGGCTTCTCCCTGGCCAGACTTCTCCAGCACCCCGTGCACAGCAGTGACACGGAGCAGGGTGTCAGCAGCAGTTCCTCAGGGCGGAGTTGGTAGCCCACTGAGCAGAATGACATCCAAAGACTTGTGAGACAAGGTTCATTTAATGCTGTAGGGGGACTGTGCACTCCATGGTGACTGTATTTTTCTTCTTTCTGACGAAGGCACGAGGTGGAAAAATAAGAAAGACTTACTGTTTAAAAGTCCTTAGTATCAGCTTCAGCTCTGCTGGTGGCCTGTTGTCTCTGTGTTTGTGATGCTCCTTGTCATCTCCAGGTGTTCTCTTTCCTTGTCCAAACCCACTCCTTCCATTTCATGGTTGGAAAATGTGTCGTATGTTCTCTCTCCCGTTGCAGGAGAAGATGTTGAAGAAATAGCCTGCACTCAGAATGGACAGATGTACCTGAACAGGGATATTTGGAAGCCCTCACCATGCCAAATCTGTGTCTGTGACAACGGAGCAATCCTTTGCGATGAAATCCAGTGCCAAGATCTGCTGGAGTGTGAGAACCCGCAGGTGCCACCAGGAGAGTGCTGTCCTGTGTGTCCCCACACGGCGCGTGACTTTGACCCCGCCATCGGTAAGAGCGCTTTCGGGTTTGCTTTTTTGAAGGGAGTGGCAGCCCAAAGAACTGGGAAACTTTGTGATATTGAAGTTTCTGATAGTATTTCTATGGGGAGCCCCAGCTGGGCTGGGGTCTCTCTGGAGTGCTAGGAACTTCTGGACAAGGGCCAGGTGATATGCACGGAAGGGAAAGGCCGTGACACCTGGAATGGAAATCCGGTCTCTAAAGTGCTGAGTCGTGGTTTACCGACACGCGCGGTCTGTGTGTCCAATTAAGAATTATTTATGCACAGAGAGGCCAATGGGCCATGGACACGTGTCCATACTGAGGTCTATATATGCTGTAGTTTCTGATATAATAAAGGGCTTTCTGGTTCCTGTTCCTGGAGAAGACGTGTCGCTGCTTGACCTATCCCGACTGCACTGTGACATATTTCCATGGCGAAAGTCTAAATCTGACAATAGTAGGTACCTGATGCTGATCTTCCCCCTTGAGCTGCACCGGAGCTGACTCTGGAAGCAGTTTTCTTTAGAGTATGAGTCTGATATAAGCCCAAATGGCTTTACAGCTAAAAGGTTGATCTGAATTCCATCTTGATATTTCAAGGAGGCCAAATTCTGGCTTCTTTTTGTGGTTCACATGAAGCTGAAAGAAAAATATATTGAGATCAATATATATAATAAACATATTAAGAAAAATCTACATCTTATACATAATTATACATAATAAAATCAGTGTATTCAGTAATAAAATGCTCAATTCAGGGGCCTTTGAATAGATGAATAAATGTAAACAGTGTAAAGTGTTTCCCGAAAGCAAAAACATGGAACCTTTTGTGAGACATAATAATAAAATGAGTGTGAAGTATTACTGACCCCGTTTGCATCCTCTCTATTATATACCTTAAAGATTATGTCCTTTCCAGTCCATTTCTTCTTCCTGAAGAGACTTGGATAAAGCAATCCCCCCTCAATTTTCCTAAAAGAAAATTTCTGACCTTGCAATTAATGCTACATAATACCGGGTACTGAATTATCAGAACTACATTCTATGTATAATAATACATTTCTTCAGGAGATGTAATTGCTGTTGATTAACTCACTGTAGAGCAAAGTAGCGGTAAAGAACGAAGAAGGGACTTGTGTGATTGAGCAATGGGGTGGGTGTGGTGAGCATTATTAATTAGAGTGTGCATCCTGCTGTGTTTTGGGAGGCATTAGGCCAACACCAACAGGGTACACCCAGCAAATGTAAGAGCAGGATGGATAACTCCAGAGTTCCTTACTGCTATTCAAGGTATTGATAAAATACCCCGCCGGAGGATTTTTGTGGAATGAGTGTGGCTGTGAGTGCAGGCACGTGGTACAAACAGAAGGTCAAAAATCCCTCTGTCAGCTCTGTCTTTTGAAAAGTACAATGAACTATGCTGAGGATCTATCACTACTGCATCTATTTGAGTCAGTAATAAAGCTTCCTTTGACTTCACTGTCAATCATTAGGCAGCATCTGAAAATTCCCCACAAGATACTCTGCTTTTCCAGTGGGGTTTTTTGTTATTCTGCACAATGAGGGAAAAGGCTGAGATCCAGGGGACATCATTGCAAACCATTCTGACTCCTCACACCCGAACAAGGGACTGTGTGTCCTCCTGGGAACTTCCCCAGGCCCCTGTAGGCAATACACCATCCTCTGGGCATCCACCATTGGGAATGGCTCTAGATGGATCACCTTCACCCCACCCTTACTGTGTCTCTCAGAGTAAAAACATTAATTTCTTCTTTTCTTCTTTTGTGCTTTTTCATAGGTAGAGGAAGAAAGGTAAGATTTCCTTCTTCTTCCTTTTTTTTTTTTTTTTCTTTTTTAAACTTATTACAGCTGTTGAAAGACTCTTTTGCACCTCTGTGGAGCGCATCACAAAATTTACATATTTGTTAAAAACACTTAATTCTTTCCCTTGGGGTTCCTCAGTGGAGATTGCAGACCATGTGGAAAAAATGTTGGGATAATTTTGAGGTGATCGAGCACATACATTCACTAAAACTGAGTGCTTTCCAAGCAGAGGTAGTTTATGGAAATAAACGGATTGTAACCACCTCATTGTTACTTGATAAACAAGGCAGGAAATGTTTTATCTTTGCAAAGTCCTCTTTTTTTTTTTTTTTCCTTAAAAAAACACCAGTGGGTCTAAACCCAGTGATTTGATGTAATTTGTCATCATTGACGACACACTCAGCTCAAAGGAAAGTCAATTGTTGGCAATGCCATCATCCTTCCCTGTGCAGCTGTGCAATGTCGTCGTGTCCCGAGGCTGCAGATGGGTTTTCATGTCCGCAGATTTAATGATCCAAATCCTAATTTACTATCTTGAAGAAATGGAATCGGGATGCTCCTTTGGGCTCTGCATTTTGTGTGAGTCAAATCAGCCAACAACAGAACAGCTACATGTTTTGTAGCACTTTGTACCACTTCTAGCACAAAAGCTTCATGATCTAGTTTTATTTGATTATTCTTTCAGATAGTGTGCTATGCAGCTAGAGAAAGTGTTAATTTATACCCTTCATTTAATCAGTGTCCATAGTCATTGAAATAACCTGGATTATTTGTCACAGGTACTTTAATTTAGTCTGGTTGTACCCTCAGAGAGGCCTTAGTTTTTGTGGCAGGCGCAGGGATGGCACTGATGAAACTGGTGTACTGTTAATTTACTTGTTAATAATATTTCTGTGTTAATTTACTGCCATCTGATGTTTTGGTGTCTTTTTTCCTGCAGGGACAAAAAGGAGAACCTGGAATGGTGCCTCCTGTAAGTCTGTTTTTTATTTCATTTATCAGCACATCCTGCAAGTGGATATCTTAGTGCTTTAAAGCAGAACTGCAGTACTGAATGAGGCGAATACAACAAGAATGTATAGCCTAGGAATAAAAGGAATGGAATTAAGTGCACAGTTTCACTATGTAACATCAGAATTTCCTGTCAGCTGCATTTTGGGAAAAGTTCTTATTGAGTTAAAGTTGCTATAATCTTTATTTTTATAGTTAGATTTTCATGGAGGTATAATGGTAAATTAATATCCCTATCTAGTGTGAGGATAAACGGATTTTAAAAATTGATAAGTTGAGCCTAAATAATTGTAATTCACTTATTTATTTAATCTTATTTTTAGAATAACAGTGATACTTCCAAGATTTTGTTCATATTTCTTATAAAAACACTCTAAATTGTAAAGCAATAACTGGGAAAAAATGGAATTTTTTCTTTTCTTCTTTTTTTTTTTTTAAATTTTTCTTTCCCCTAAAAAGCCTTACAATTTACCTGATACTTTAATTTCCTCTCTTGTTACTTGCTTTCCAAAAACTAATTTTCTAGGGTAGGGTAGCCATGACCAATACAGCTCTAACGTTGTGTGGTAACTGTGATTTCTGTTGCCTGCTCCAGGTTTCGGGAATACGAGGCCGCCCGGGACCAGCTGTGAGTACTTTTGGGTGTCCTCTTTCTCTGGTGGTGGCATTGGCCACTTGGTGCCATTTCTGTTTCCCCTTGTGGGGTGATGGGAAGGAGGACTCTGCCGTGCCTGGGGTGGGTGTTGTCTGCCCGGCCCCCAGGTTTCAGGAGGTGGGAAGGTGATGGGATGTGCTTTTCTAGTCTCTGGTCAGCCCATCCTCAGTGAGTGGAGCTTTGCTTGTAGCACATGCCTTGGCTGGATGAGCACAGGGGAGATGAAACCACTTTGTAGATCTCTGCATCCTGGTCCTACTCCCTTCAGGCAATGTACAATTGAGAATGAGTATTGAATACTTGGTGATTATATCTGGTTTCATTCTGATGATGTGGAAACATCCCCCCCTACCCCCAAGTTATTTTCCAAATAAGCTTATATTCAGAGCTTTATTAGTCATTAGCTAGTTTAAAAGGTGCTTAATATTTCTGATCTTTCTTCTAGGGACCTCCAGGCTCACAAGGTCCACGAGGAGAACGAGGACCAAAGGGAAGACCTGTAAGTTATTAAATAGCTCAGAAATAAAGTACTTGAACTAACCTCAAAAGATTGGATGTCTTTAAACTGTCCCTGTGTCTTCAAGAGTTACCCAAACTCTTCTCCTATTTTCTGGGAATCAGGTAACAGGAAAACATTTCTATTTCACCATTCCTGGGCTACTTGAAACGTGAATGTTTTAAGAGACTGGACAGAGGTTTAGCAGCATTTCCACTAAAAGCCATCCATTCTCAACCAACATTCCCAGACTAAACGGGAACATCCCATTGCCCCGTTTCAGGACTCCCTGGCTGTTTGCTGGTGACCACTGTGCAGCAGGAGCCGTGTGAGCTGTGTGGCCCAGAGAGTTTCAGAAGGGACAAAGCTCAGGAAGTTAGCAGGAGTTCACATGTGACTACGTTGGTTGGAATGCTGGTGAATAATATAATCAGGATTGCTGAGTGGAAAGAAAGACTTCATAAGGGAATTTCAGTGTCTGCCTGTGGAGAACCACAGAAAGGCCAAAGAGGAGAGCTGGAAATACCCAAGATGACATGTTCCTTTTGCAAAAGCTGGGGCAAAGAGCAGGAGCTGCTAAAAGCGGATTTTAGAGCCATGTCATTGTAATTTCAATGTGGATATTTTCCTATCCCTTGGCAGAGAGGAAGCCAATACTGAGGTTAGGCACAGGCCTGAAACAGACTCCTGAGCTGTTCTTCCAGTGTGTGCCTGTTGTCTGGAGATGGTCATGACATTTCTGAAGCAGTGGAGTGAGTCTGTAGCCTCTTTGAGATGGTTGCCAAGCCACTGCTGCTCTTTAGATCAGCGTAAGACATTTGCCAGAAGAATGAATATCAGGATGCTTAAAAGAAATCTGGGAGTAATTGTGCAATCTTGTTGTGTGCAGAGGAACCTGGGCTGTGTTTTCTGAATCAGGCTGTGTCTGAAGTGCTTTCCTAATGTGTAGTATTGACAGTGAAATGCTAAATAATTTCTCCTTCCCTGCCAAGCATCCCTTGCAGGTCTCTGCACAGTGATGATGACAAGCACCAAAAGGCTTTAAACGGTTTTGAGTTCCTCTGACATGGGTCATTATTCTGCTTTTGAGGAATAGCAAGGGATTGAGAAGCAGTCAGCTCCCTTGAAAATGTTTCCTCAAAGGTTCCAGCGAGCCGTGTGTGTGTCAGAGGGCAGGTCTGAGACCAGAGAGGGCTGCTCTTCAACACAGTCACTGCTGGTGCAGGGCTTTTATTTTCACCCGTGGAAAAGGAATGTTAGCTCACACTTGCAGGTTCCAGTCTGAAAACCTGTCACAGAGCAGGTAACTTTGTACAGTACACCCTGCCTTTATAGAACCAATCTGGGTAAATACATTACTGACCGGGGATGTTACAAAAGCACTGCATATTTAAAGCTGTTTGTTTGCGTCTTATCCTTTGGTTTTGTTCTTTAAATGGGCTGCTGCTGACTAGTGAGCAGCAGGAACTCAGCCTTGCTGTGGGCCTCTGTCTTTTACAGAGGCAGGACCCTTGGAATGTAAAATGACTTCAGGAGTGTTAGCATATTTTTTGCATCAAATGCTTTGCTCGTGTAAAAATGAGGGACAGCAAGGAAACAGCACGTCTGCATTAGCAAAACGCTTCTGGGGAGGGGGGGGGTGGGTTTGGAGAATCGTAACATTTGGAGGTGTTTACAAATGATCTTTTGAAGGCAGGAAAAGAAACCACCTTGGGCACCCTCAGAACCATTCCTATGCCATGGGCTGCATTTTCCTTTCCCCTGTAACAAGCAAACCCGGTGACAGTTCCCTGAGCAGCAGCAGCAGCAGTGGGGCCAGGATGAGGAATTGTGTGTTTAAAAGGTGCCACCTCGTGGCGCTTGGGAGAATATTTTTCCTTTTTCCTTTCTTTTAAACCTCCCTGACCTTAAGCTGGTGAAAGAAAATGAAAGGCTTTTTTTTATATAGCTATAAATAGGTAATATGTCAAATAATTATAATCAAGATTTTATTAAAACTCACTTATACTGGGTAGTTGCCACCTACGAATACAAACATGCTTCTCTTGAAGCAGGCTGATTTTTGGTGAATAAAAAGCAGGTCCTTTTCTAAAAAGAAATGAAAAAAGGACCATTTTCTTGATTCGATTTTGTTAAGGTGTCTTTTTTTGGATATTGAAATTCACTAGTCATACAGAAGCTTTCTCAGTTCTTTCTAGGCAACTGTTGGGGCTTTTTTCTCTAATGCTTAGCTTTGTTTTCTTTTTATTTTGAGAACAAACAAAAAAAGGTGACTAACTCTTTTCCTCCTTTGGACAGTATGTACTTTTCGGTTTGGCAGTGTGTGTTTTTGTTCATAAAAGAGGTACTAAATAATAACATTTTTCACTACAACCTTTGCCTTCCATGCAACGAGCACAAATCTTCTCAGTTGTTTCAGAATCCCATTTATTCACAACCCGTTCTGCGAGCCATATTACTTTGAACCATACTAGTTCAGACAGAAATTCCACTGAGATGTGGTGCAGGCACAGTCCTCATGGCATGGAAATACAAGCAGTCTGTCTGATTATTAATTGTGTCTGTAAAGATGACTCACTGAGCCAGGCTCCTAAAGTTTTATGTTTGAGGATCCTTAAAATAGAAGAGCTCATTATATAGTATGAAACTTTTCTTTGCCATAGTCTAACATTTTATTCTAATGAAAGAGTCAGTAGTGACAAGCACTTTAACATCTTCATTTATGAATGAAAAAATGTCTTTATTGGCCCTGAGTACTATTGATTTTGTTCCACTAATGTTTTATTAGCTGCTTCGGTATTTAATTTTAGTTCTCACATGAATTAAAATGAATGCAGTTTAGGAATCAAGAGTGGGTGATCAAAATGAGAACCACAGGTTGGGCTCCTAGCCTATGCTGCAAATCCTGGCTAAAGAGAACTTTGACACCAGATAACTTACTCTGCTTTTCTGGCGTTGTAACTGTGCTGAGAATTCACCAATGGTATGAGCTGCCTAAAGCATTCACAATGTCAGTAGGCTGGAAAAATCCATCTTTACTCTGGAGTTCCCTAAGCATGTGTATGCATGGGCACCAATCTGAGCTGTATCGATTTTAGGAGTAAATTGACCTTATGTGTGAATTCGCCTTGTGTGTAAATTCACCTTATGTGTAAATTCACCTTGTCTGCAAAGCCAAAGAATATTTCAGGAATAGTATGATCTGATATGGAATGATAGTTTAGTCTGGAGAAGAGGAGGCTCAGAGGTGACCTCCTCACTCTCTATAACTCCCTGAAGGGAGGTTATAGCCAGGTGGGGCTTGGTCTCTTCTCCCAGGCACTCAGCAATAGGACAAGGGGGCACGGGCTAAAGCTCTGCCAGGGGAAATTTAAGTTGGGTATTAGAAAAAAATTCTTTCCAGAGAGAGTGGTCAGGCATTGGAATGGCCTGCCCAGAGAGGGGGGGGATTCACCGTCCCTGGAGGTTTTTAAACTGAGATGGGACGTGGCACTGAATGCCATGATCTAGTAAACTGACTGGAGTTGGACCAAGGGTTGGACTTGATGATCTCTGAGGTCTTTTCCAACCCAATCAATTCTATAATTCTACGAAGCCTGGGTTTCTAAAAATGCCTATGATAGAAATTACTGCAGTTTACTTATGTATTGGATTCATAATTAATTTCAGCCAGTGATCTGAAGGTAGGAACAGGTCTTGAGGGACATTGTTTGTTTGAAGATCTTTCTTTAGAAATGCAGGTTTCTCACAAAGAGGCAGTTGTTTACCAGTTCCTGTGATTTCAACAAATACCTTTGCACACTTGGAATTTCTGATTTCCTCTCTAGGGTCCTCGTGGTCCTCAAGGGATTGATGGTGAGCCTGGTATCCCTGGCCAGCCTGGTGACCCTGGTCCTCCAGGGCATCCCACTCACCCAGGACCAGATGGAATAAGCAGGGTAAGTTTTACACTTGCTTTAGGAGAAAGTGGAGTGAATGTTGATCACAGCCACCCGACACAGATAGGAACTGCCCTTTGGTTCAGTGAACATGGAATGCTGTGCCTGCAGCTCCCATCTCCCAGTCAGGAGGGGCAGCAGCTCCTGGCACTGCAAGCTCTGCTAAAAACTGCAACAAGCTGGATGGGAGAAACCTCAGAGACAACACACCTTTCGAAGGGGCTTTCAGGATCTAGAAAAGCCAAACTGCCCAAATCTCAAACTATCACTGGAGTTTTGTTAATTCCAGCTAATTTAAAGCCATGCGTTCTGAGAGATGTTACAGGGAAAGTAGTGCACCAAATTAGGAATATAGAAAAGAGAGAAGTAACGTGAATTATAAGTAACAAAATGACTAGTGAGAGGAAATGAAAATGTGATTGGTTATGCTTCTTGCTGGAATTATTAGACCAACACTGAGAATATTTAAATAAGAATTTTGTTTGTAAAAGGCAATGCTAACCAGCCATAGATGCTGACAAGGTGTTTTGCAAGACTTCCTTTTCTCCCCCTTCTTCTTTTGGACACAAATTATGATTGATAATTAAATAAGGATTTGAAATTTTCAAGTATATTCTGTTACACATTTATTGCAATTTGAAGATTGTTTTGATTTCTCACACCGTTGGTCCGGCGATGTTACTGAAAACAACCAGAGTTACACTGAAAAAACCTGAAATATCAATGTTAGGCCAATGGCTTGTAACTTTGGGCAGTGTTTCATGACTTTACCACATCTCCAAATAGCCCTGAATCCAGCAGATTCAGCCCAAGTAAATACCTTCAGCAGACAGGAATCTCCTGGAATCACAGAAGCAGCACGATGGGTATTAGGCCATTACCCTACAGAAAACATGGAAGAATAGGTGTGGCCAGAGATCTAACACCTTTTTTTTTTAATGTATATTCCTGTCTCTGAAGTCAGGCAATCTCCAGCCTTGTGGAAAGTGTGTTTGGAGACCAATCTTAGAAGACTTGAATCTGTGTTTGAGCTGCTGCTCGTTCTCAGCCACTGCGAGCTCTGGCCTGCCATGAGTGAGGATCTGGCTCTGAGTGAAGCAAAATAAAACTGTTGATTTCAACTGTGTGCTTGCAGAAGGAGGAGGGCACTGAAGTTTCTCCCTGCTCCAACTCATTGGTCTCTGTGAATTGGCAGGAACAGCAATGGCTTTCAGCTTTGCTGGATAAGGGCAACGCACTGAAAAATTCTAATTTGCAATCATAAAATCAGTTGCTTCTTTTTTAACCTTAAGGTATTTCTGAAGTTGAAGCACAGCTAGTGAAAACAAAAGGAAGGCTTAGAAGACAGTAAGGAATATTGCAGGTGAAGTTAAGGTGTGATTTAGATTTGATGGTCACGGACAAAGCTACTTAATTTCATGGGAGGCTTTCGTCTTTTTAGGTAACTTTCCCATTTGTTTATTATTACAGTGGAAATAGAGTACAGAATGATCTATTCACCTGGTCTTTGAAGCTTTAAACACCTCAAATTTACAGGAGGGACAAATTCTGGTTTAGTGATTAAAACAAGACTCTAGCTGTTAGCACTGCAAAGCCAAGGTAAATAACGAAAATGTGGTTACAGGGATTTTTGCCTTGGGAACCATGACAATGAATTACAGCTAAAATCACCCATCTTATTTTTTCAGCCCTTTGCAGCTCAGATGGCAGGACTGGATGAGAAATCTGGCCTCGGCAGTCAGATGGGACTGATGCCTGGTGCAGTGGTAAGACCAGATGAGCCCCGTGCTGTAAGGCAGAGTGGAAATGGAGTGCACATGTGAAGGCCCAGAGGGGTTCCTGTGCCTCTAGAATGCAGATGTACAGTGTGTTCTAGTGCAGTTTGGCACCGGAAGAAAAAGTGAAAAAACATTCTACTGTTAAATGAATGTCTTTTCCCCCCACCTCTAAACCTTGCTGTTTTCCTTCCCTCCTTCTCATATATAGCAGCTACTAACAGGTACAGGAATGAAAAACAGCTCCTGAGTTTCTGTTTCTTGTATCTCGAGTCACTGCAGATTATCTGAAAATTGTCAGGTGTAACACAAAGCAGAATAAACAAATATGTGACTTTGAAGGATTTTTTTTCACGTCATGACATCAAATATCTTATTTTTGGTAGTAATGAAACAAGATGTTTCCGAAACCAGCTCTTAACTGGAATCCATGCTTTATTATTTCCAGACAAACATTCTGTTTCTCCACGGGTGCAGTTTTATCACTGGCATTCCTCATGTTTTAGATCTGTGTCCTTTACTTTTAGTCCACTGGGGACTTAGTGGTAACACTGGAATTTTTTACCATCAGTGAAAGCTGTTTCTGACCTTTCTCTGCTAGAACCCTTGGGGTTTTGGAATGTTCTCTCTCTTCGTGTATGATACCTTGAAAGTACTGTTACCTTCTTCACTAAGATCTTAATATTTATTGTTAAGGAAACCATCCTTTAGTGACTGTGCTGTCCATGAGTTTGCCTACCTGAATCTTACCCAGCCAAGTCCCCATTAGTAACCTTCAAAATCAGTCTCAATACCATATGAAAGGTTCTAAAGATAGTCTGATGTTTTGCCTTAGGATTAACTTTTCTTTTCTTTGGATGTCTCTCTCCAGAGAATTTGCTTTGTGCACATACAATGACTTGTGCCACAAGTCTGCCCTACTTTGTTGCCCTTCATTGTTTTGCTTAATCCTTTTACTCGGTTTGTCTCAAGGTATTGCATTTCTTGTACTGCCTCTTCTTTTGTCATTCTCAAACACAATAAATTTTAATATTAATGTGTCTATGTCTCTACAAGGCCTTACACAAAGTGCACTAAAGTCAGTTGGCATTCACTTGCTGTCTTTGAATCGATTCATCATGTTATGTGACATCTTTTTTTCCTTTCCTTATAAACTGAATAACTGACAGCTGAAGCATTGTTTTGCTGCTAATCATGATTAGATTTTTAAAATGTCCTATTACTAACTCTTCTACATTTGCTTTGTAAAAATTAATTAATTGAAAAAGACATAAATTTTCAACCTCTGTCAAAATGCAAATTGTTTCCGGTTACAGATTTTTGTAATCCTAGAAGCAAGAGAATTATTTTCAAATAAGATAATGTTTATTTCATGTTACAAGTTATAATTAAGCATGAGGTTTTTCCTAACAAGCTCATAAAACATTCCAAGGGAAAATCAGGAACTTTCTGTAACAAACCACAACCATTTGGAAGCTGTGTTGGTGGTTTGTACGAGACATTTAAACACATCCTTCTATTGCTCCTTCTCAGCTCATGGCTGAGAACAACAGGAGTAATTTATTTTGTCACTGATGCCTTTATGAGATTCATCTGAGTAATGAGACTCCCTTCAAGGGAAGACTATTCCCCACAACTCCTCTTTTGTTACTACTTTATTCTGACTGGTTCCAGAGACTGTGAGGTTCCACCAAGTAAGCAAACCCATGTTTTCAGCTGTTGAGGAAATGACACTCCTATGACTTTTTAAGGTTGAACATTTCATTCTGTGTGCATTTTGTAACACCACTTTTCTGAGTAAAAGCCTTCCCGAGGGTCTGATCATAGAAATGTCATCTTGGAGTCACTGTCAGGCCTCTTTGCTGTCTTTGTGGGGTGAATGTTGCTTGGGAAAGGGTGTTTTCCAGCGTGTAACAAGTTGTGTGTTCGACAGGGTCCGGTGGGTCCGAGGGGTCCTCAAGGTCTCCAAGGAAAACAAGTAAGTGCTTCACCTTGGGGCTTTGTAGATAACTGGGCAGAGGGGAAGGCAGAGCTGTAGCAATCTCTGTGTTCACCTCCAGGCCCGTGCCCATCTCTGGTGGCCCGAGGCTGAATGCAGCTCCTTCTGGAGATGCTGCTCCAGAGCTCTGCTCCAGATGCACAGGAATTAGCTCCAGAAGAACGCTTTGCTAGACCTTGGACAAGGCTTTAACCCAACACATTATTTTTTAGTGAAGGAACAGCGATGAAAATGGGGGCTGTTCTGGTTTTGCTGTTGGCGTGGTGTTGAGTTTCCCTGTGTGTGGCACAGGGTTTCTGCACAGCTTCTGTGTTTTTAAGTATCCAACTTCTACTCGTATTGAAATGTGACCTGGTTCTGAATTAGAATCCAGATGCTCCCACGCGCTGTAATTTTCCTGCTCATGGTTTTTAACTTATATCCTTCTGATTCCTTTTGGAATGTGTGAATATACTAATCTTTGGTTAATTTTAGGGTGGTGCAGGCCCCACAGGCCCACCTGGTGAACCTGGGGATCCAGGACCTATGGTAAGGCCAATAACTGCAAACTTTTCTAGAACAAAATCGCTGATATGATTTGCCTTTTTGTTTCAGAACAGAATTTTTGCCATGCTGTTTCAACTGTTAAGTAACTTCAGTGAAGAGTTGTGTTGTTCAAAGCAAGGACCAGTGAATTTGAATTGTTTTGCATGTGCATAGGAATGATTATATTACAAATGATTGTTCTTACTCTTCCAGCAGAGAGCAGAGGATGGTTAAGCACTGGTAAAACCATGTCTGGCAATGTAACTTACACAGAGGATGATAAGAATGGTTGGTTTTTTTAGGCAACAAAATACTTCAACAGTAAAAGCAAGAGCCAGAGATTTGAAGCAGCAGCTACTGTGATTTTTAATGTTTTTTTTTTTTCTCCTAAAGAATCCATCCTGTATTTTCATATAATATAATGCAGGTTTCTTAGGACAGGATGGTTAGAAAGAGCACCACAAAATTAAGCAAATGTGCTCAGGCATAAAATTTGTCCTTTGTCCATCTGTTTTTGTAAAACCACACTTTGAAATGGAGCAAACAGATATTTTAGTGATGGCTAAATGGACTTCTCAACAAATATATTTACTTCTTAGGGACCAGTTGGTTCTCGTGGACCAGAGGGACCTCCAGGCAAACCTGGTGAAGACGTAAGTTTGTTATTCTTTGTATCTTGTTTTATTTTTAATAAAACAAACATTGACATCTGTGAGACAGTGACTAACCAGCAGATGTGCCTGTGTAACTACTATTATCCATTTACTTTCCTTTGTAATCAGACTCCTCAGTAAGTGCAGTGTCATAACTGTGACACTTGGCAGCCCTTTTCAGACCCCTCCTTTCTTTTTCTTAGATGTCACCATCACACCTAAGGCCTAAGCACCAGCTCTTTGGTAGTTCTTACCTCAGTCAGTTCTTAACTAAGATGTGTCTCTTGAAATCAAACATGATAATCTATCACAAGAGGGCAATTCTCTTCTCTTTTGGGACCACGTGATGAGTTAGTACTGTAATGGTAGCATATACATGGGTCTGGACAATGAGATTTTAGTATTTAATACCTTAAAAATTTTGATAATTTATTATATTCAGAACAAATTTTATTACTCTACCTGTGTATATACGAATATATATTAAAAAAAATGTTTTATACATGTTCCATAACTGTGTATGTACTTCATAACAGTAGCCTAAGAACTTCCTGGTAGTTGTATATTATTTGCTTGCAGAGCACACTAAATCCATCTGAACTGGAATTTATAGCTTGGAAATTAGTTGAGAACTTCAGATTGCAGATATTTTAGTATAAAAATCACCCTGGCTTGTGTAACAGCTCCTCTCCCATTCACTTGTACAGGGAGTGTTAGGAATCCTTGGAAGCAGATCGCTCTCAGTGCAGGGGAGCTGCATCTTGACACCACTCTTAGAACCCTCCTCCATGTCCAGTGTCTGTGTGGGTGTCTTTAATTGCATTTGGGAAGCACTTTGTCCTCTCTCTGTCCAGAAACTATTCTGCTGAGGCCTTTCATGTTCCTGCAGACTGGTGCCCTGGATGTATTTGAACTAATTGATGCAGGAATGTATATTGATATTGGAACTGATATAGAAATGTTTAGTTGTGACTCTGGAGGACTTTGAATAATCTTCAAAATATGCTTATTTGGTTCTACAATATTTTCTTTCCTATTGCAACGCACAGAAAATAACCCACCTAGAATGAAATTGTACACATTTTAGAACGTTTCAACAGAAGAAGAGCAACAAGCTGCAGGGGAAGTAGTTTTAGGTTGCTGTTCCAGTGGGAAATTAGAGCAATTTGAGACTGGCTGAAGAAGACAGAAGGGTGCCTCAGTAATTCCCAGGAAAACTGCGTGTCAGCGCCCTCTTGTGAGGCTCAGCCTTCAGTTCCCACAATTCTTGGTTAAAAACCTTTCTTAGGTTAATGTGTCTAAGGCACATTTGCTAGGCATGTGTGAGGTTGTTCTAGAGAGATGTATAATACTGATGTAAACGCCTTCATTTATTTGAATGGAAGAATATTAAGAGAAGTTGATTTTCACATTATTTTCCCATTTTAATGTGTTTATTTATTTTTTTAATTTTTCCTTAGGGTGAACCTGGTAGACCAGGACAATCCGGTGAGCCTGGATTCCCAGGATCTCCAGTAAGAGCATAATTATTTACATTTCAGCAAAATAATCATATGTCATTATATGGTTCTGATTACTTATCACCTCATGCTGGTGATTCATCAGTGCAAAGCTTTGCCATTTGATTTCTGAAATACTTGCTATAGCTCAGTCTCAGGCTGCACATCAGTGTTTGCTGAATTACTGTTGTCTGAGAGTTAATACGATTTCTGTTATAAATTCATATGACCAATATTCTAACTCAAGGCTCCTTTCAATTACTTAGTCTTTCCTGAGAAACTGGGTAGGAAACTCAGTGCAAGATAACTTTGGTTTAGTTGCTAAATGTGTTTTAGTAGCAGTTGTTTATCATGCTGTCTGAAAAAACGTGCACAGTTTGCAGTTTTGAGTTTTTATTTTAAATGATAGCTCTGAGTTTGGATCTATTTAATGTTTGTCCATATGAAGACTCAAAACTTGATGTACCAACCGTTTTATTTCATTACTTCTGTTGAAATTTGAGGTTTGATCGTACATTGATATAAATGATAGAGCTTTTAATATCAATGAAAATATGCATAATGCTGAGACTGTCCAACTTCAAGGCTGTATCATCTGTGCCCTGCTCCACGTCCCTGCCTCGCTATATTGTGTCACCAAGGTGAAGGAGTGTTAGCAGTGTTGGCATCACCGCTGCCACTCCCACCCCTCTTAGAAGAATTATTGATGGGCTTATCTGCAGAAATCAGGATTTTATGTGTTTGTTTTTTGTTGTTTTTTTTTTCTTTTTTCTTTTTTTTTTCCTTTTTCCCACTTAGGGCTCTCGTGGCTTTCCTGGTGCTCCTGGTCTCCCAGGTCTCAAGGGTCACCGGGTAAGAGATGAGGTTTTCCTGCTATTATAGATGATATTTCCAGGCAGTTTCAGTATAAAGATTTTTTTTTTC
This sequence comes from Grallaria varia, assembly GCA_013396735.1. Classification (NCBI taxonomy): domain Eukaryota; kingdom Metazoa; phylum Chordata; class Aves; order Passeriformes; family Formicariidae; genus Grallaria; species Grallaria varia. Next base: position 594,742 of record VWZG01005870.1, on the reverse strand, counting down.
CTCTTGTATCTGCGTGGAATTTGACTCCACTGCAGGCAAGCCAGCTGTAGCAGAATTACTGGCATTAGAGAGAAAGAGGAGCTTGCAGAAAACCAACGCTGTTCCCCTTTAAGCTGACCTCTGTATTACATTCTCTAGTGCTTTCTTCACTCCATTTCCAAATGTTCTGGGAATCTGGAAGGAGCTTGCACGAGCCCTGCCAAGCTTCAGGAGGTGCAAACCTGACAGTTCTCTCACTTTGTTGGCAAGTCTTGCATTAGGGTGGGGAACTTGAGAGGTGGATATGTTTGCAACATGGAGTGATTACAAATTACTGAGTTTTCTGGCCAGAATGTTACTTTGGGGAGGAATAAATAGGTTTCCTATGGCTCAGAGCCTACTCCTTGTTGTTTTAGGATTTTTTAAAAAACTTTCTTGTTTTAAAAAGGAAACCAAATCCAAGGAAATGTACCTTGTACAACTGGTTTCCATTTAGGAAATGTTTAAAAACTTTATTCCATCTGTTTTTTTTTTCTTTCTTTTTTTCTTTTCTTACTCTTACCACCTCAGATCCATCCTTAACACTTTAGTATCGAGTTGCTTAAACAATAATAGTAGGAATTCTCTCTGTATGTACATATATAAATGCAATTTCTCCTTATTTTTATAACTTACAGGGATTAAAAGGACTCGATGGTCCGAAAGGTGAAATCGGGGCAGCTGGAGCAAAGGTATTTTCATGGCCCAAAGAGCTCAATGGTTAAATGTGTTTAATATTGCCAAAACCATGAAAGAGGACAGGTCTTTTGAGCATGGCTTTGCACCCTCTCCTGTCAGGGCTGTATGGAGTGGAGGGACTATGTGGAGTTGTCTGTTTCCCGTGTGTTTGATCCATATAAACTGCTGTACAATGACACCTCTGGGCTTTACACAGGGAGGGAGTTAACAGTGCCAGTCCCAGTTTCAGCTGGGGCTGTTCTAGGCCTGTGAGATGTCACTGGGTGAATTGACAGGCCCGTCTGTGACACGTATGGAACACTGAAGACAACAAACTTTCTTAATGAAGAGCACAGGCATGTATTGCAGTTTTCCACTTGGACAGTTCATGGTTCTTGTTGGCTTTATGTGGCCAAGTCAAGAGAGGAGAACACAGTTTTATAGCATTTTTAACCTTATAAAATGGAGCCATGCATAACTAAAACCTGTCTCCTTCAGACTGCTGTACTAGAGACTGACTTAAAAGGAACTGGCATTGGAGCAGAGAGAGAGGATATATTTCATCAAGTTGACTGTTTTTCACCTAAGAAGTTTTTTCTGTTGGAATTTTTGACCCCCACTGGCACTGCAGTCCACTTATAACTTCAGCTCAAAGCGGTGGTAACACAGGATAACCAGCTGGAGTCAGTCAAGATAGGGCAAAAGTTGTTCTAAAAGAGCATAGATGGTTTTTTCCAGCTTTTCCACATTTGTTACTGCTGGTGCTGAAACTTTTTTGGCCTGGCGTAGGCGATAATTGAAGGTGGGACAGAACTATTCCTTTAGATTAAAAACATGGTAAATGAAGTGAATCTTCTGAAATCCAAAGTTAAATGTGTAGTTAGTAGTTAAAGGGGAGTTTGTGTAAGAAAAAATTTTTGCTAAGATTTCTCACCACTTTCTGTGGAGGCAACAAGGGCAGAAGGCTTGGTAGGAGCAGGGCAGTAGGTGATGTGGGCAGGGGGCTGGGACACATTCAAGCTGCTTCAGTGAGGACGTGTCAATGTGCTCCTTCCATCAGCACGGGGAGCAGGACCCGTGCCACGTGTGATGGGCACAGGGCACTCCACAGGGGTCTCTGAGCTCCAACACAGGCACGGAGGGCAGGGATGAGCTGTAACTCCATTTCCCTTTCACCCTTTTCTCTAATTGTGGCATTTCATTTCCATTTCTAGGGAGAGTCTGGACCAACTGGTGCCATGGGTGCAGCGGGTCCTCTCGTGAGTGTCGTGGTCACTGGGTGGGACACAAGTGATGGGCAATACTGTTGCCAAGGTTTTGGTGTCTGTATTTGAGGTCATGGAGCTGAACTTTCTCTTAATTAAAGCTTCATTTTCTATTATACTAACAGTGAACTCGGTCCACTGTGAGCTGTTGTTCTTCTCCATTCACAGCCATAGGTAATAATGATAAATTATTACCTATATAATCAGAAGGCTCGACAGAAACCTGAATGTAGCTGTGGTGATTGTTTGCCTGCTCATGGAAGTGTAGGGTGACCAGTTCTTTCTTTTTAACATGTTGATGCTTTGTATGGAATGATTTCAGTATGAGAAAAACTGGCTTCGGTTACTCTGAGATAAGAATGGAGTAATTTAGGTCAGAAATGAACTAGCTTAAGAAAATCCTAAACAGGAGATTTTGGAAATTATGGTGAGGATAAGTATGTACAACATGGAAGTGAAATGGAGAAACTTCTTCTCAGAGTAGTTTTCATTCAGGTGTGATTTTGGACTAGTGGGTAGGTGTGAGCAGTATAACATGCCAAAAATCAACTCTCAGCAGTGCTTCTGGAAATAAAGCACCTGCCTGATACCAGATAATGGCATTTCTTTGGGAACCACTGTCTTGTGTCATGTAGAGTGTAATATCCCTGAAGTGGAACCCTGTTTGTGAATGAGATGTAGTGAATGAAATTGCTTTATTGTCAGTGTTGAGTATATACAGAATTTATTCAAATGTGTTTAAAACTGGAAATACTCTTGGAACAGAAGAAGAGAAATCACTGTTTATTAAATTGCCACTGGTCAGTCCTGGGAGGCTATAAGGGTTTACATGAGCTGCTACTTCTTTCCTGCTATAGGACAAGACAAGCAACGCTTGCAGGAGTGAAAAAAATAACTTGGTTCTGTAACTGTTGTTTCCATCATCTGTCCTTATCATGCTCACAGTCTCAGTGAACCTAATCATGTTCATGTTAAAAATAAGTAAAGAAGATGGAGCAGAAAATCGCTGGAGAGTGATGCAGTGCAAAACTGACATGAAGCAAAGGAAAAGTCATGTTTAAAAAAAAAAGAAGGCAAAAAAAAAAAAAATCCAAAAGAGGTGGTGGCAAGTGTTCTGTCCACCATGGGGGAAAAAAATCATGTGAACTGTGCTTTGCCCTTTTATTATTCTGCCATGATGGCCTCCTAAATAATGCCCTTTTTGTTCTCTCTTCAAGGGACCCAGAGGAATGCCAGGGGAAAGAGGTCGAATTGGACCACAGGGTGCCCCCGTAAGTCGGATTTTCCTTCTTCATTTTTGTAATTCTTCCCTTGTTTTACTTAAATTTAAATCCGTGAGTGTTCATTTGACTTGTTAGTCGTTTGTGTGGTGAGTTCTGCTGCAGCCTAAGAAAATGAGGGCTGAGTAGTTTTTGTGGGGTGAGACTTTTACTATAAAGTTTAAAAGTTAAAAGCAGTTTTAAAAGGAGAGTGGTAGCTGTATGGTAACTTCCCACACCAGAGCCACCCATGAGGCCAAATATCCTCACACCACTTTTCTGTGATGCAGAAAAAGTGTTGTTTCTGTGGCATTTCTCATGAGGGGCTATTTTCACCAAAAATCACTGAACTGAAAATAATACATATTGATTTTGACTGGATAAAGGTTTAAAACAAAAGCTTGGATGAAGTCTTTCACTTCAGATTTCAATTTAGATGAAGTCATATAATTTAATTCCGGATAATAAAATTGTCTTCTTAAAAAAATAAATTTGATTTTCATCAAAAAGAGGGATTAGCCTTGACATGAGATCATATTTCATCAAGTTTCATTTTGTTGCTTTTCCATCCACTGTCAAGTATTGCTTTTCTGGCAATTTCTTCCCATGACTTTTGTATGCTCCGTTTATGTTACGTGCCCCATACAATGTGCCCCTCTCAAAATATTGTCCTTTCTCAAAATAGAGAAATTAATTAACTAGAAGGGGAGCATAGTTTCTTCCCGAAGTTTTCCATGGCAGTGTTTGGAGGAACGTGCAATCCAGCATTTTTTGGGATTAATTTACTATGTATGGATTTTATCACAAATGCCAAGAATAAAATAATTAAAAAAATCCGGGTAGAGTTCTTATAAATATTATATGTTTTCTCTTTCCATACCTAGGGGGGACGTGGCCAGCATGGTATGCCTGGCAAGCCGGGGCCAATGGTAAGTTTCTTTCTCTATCTCTTGTTTTTTCACTCTGTATTTCCCCCTGCAATTTGACACTACCAACCAACCAACCAAACAAATGGAAATGTTGGCACTTGCTGGTATCAGTAAAGTGCACCTGGAACTTGTTATCTGTGAGTGTTGTCCAGTTCTGCTCCTTTTAGTTTTGGTGCTGTCCTCTGAGCAGTTATACTCTGTAGTTTGCTTCCTCTAAAGGCTTTAATTTGCCAAGGCTGTAGCATTTCTGGGGAGGGGTGAGCCTTTGCTGCTCTTAGGAAATCCATACTGCAGCAAGGAAAGAGTCTTGAATGTCTGCCCAAGGATTTAAAGCGGTTTATAATTGCTTATTAAATTCCTTCATGTACAAAGCTGGCAAATGAGGGCGCAGCCACTCTCAGCAAGAAGAGACGCCACTCTCTGAAGCAGAACTCGCTCCCTGCCACTGGTCCCTTACCAACCTTTTAATTAGGGACAGTGGCTCCCTGAACTGAGGAACCAGGGGCTGTGTCTGAACGGCTGCCAGAGTGAGAAAGCCTGGTTTGCATGGCGGTTGAAGTTCTCACGTGATGGCCAAGGTGTGGCTGTTTCAACCATGAAGTCAGTCTATGAAAGGGTGTGGGTTTCAATCCTACGAACCAGTCTCACAGTGCGTTTGCAAAATGAGTTCACGTGAGTCAGGGGTTATTCACATCCACATAGCTCATTTTGTGTTACTTTTGTTTGCAGGTGAAAGCTTAGATAATTTTGAACTATTTGTGCAAGTCCAGCTTCCACTTCAAAAATGTTGTATTCCTTTAAGTTTGCTTTTTTTTTGAAAGCATCGCTTTTAGGATATGGTTGTCAGTTTTTGCCCATTGATGCAGTCAGCCTGAACCCTTACCTGTTTGTGATGTTCAGCTTGTAAAAAAAAAAAATCTATCCAAACACAATATCCAACAACCAAACACCCTGAAAGCACTGCACCGAAAAACCCCCAACCTCAAAACCCTAAAACACACCTGCCTGCAGGCAAAATTTCATTCTGTGCATACTCTTCATTTACTGGTGATTAAGACCTGAGGAAAAAAATCGTCTACCTGTGTCATCTTAATGAACAGACTATTTTATTAAGAACTTCAATAAGAAAGAGTTAGCTGTAATAGAAGCTCAGAAAAGGAGTGTAAGTTCCTAAAAGCTCCAAAACTCACTTGTTTAATGTATCATCAAAGAAGGGTAAGTTGCTAGAAGAAACTTTCAAGCAATGAAAAGATATTTTTCAATATTGAAAACAAATTATGAAGTTCAAAAACCTGGGTCTCAAGCTAGGAAATTTTACATGAAGCTTGAAATTTTTCTTTGGCATAAAATATGAGCTCAGCTTCGCTGGACATGATAACTGGTTGACGAGTATTTTTGGAAACTCCCATGAAGTGTCACAAGGGAGATGCTGGTCCTTAATGCATCTGTTTCTTGTTGGAGGAAGCGTTACTGAAATGTGGTGTTATTTGGGTCAGTGCAGTGGTACACTGTCATTCTGGAATTATTCCTGCAATAAGAGAGGGATTTGGCAAACAGGTATTTGTGATCCAATAAACTGGGACGTAAGTTTTCAGAAATAGAGAGTTGCTGTATCAGTTCTGCAGAAATCCAGTGCAATGTCACGGCAGAAATGTTTGTAATTAATGCCAAGTGGGACCGATTGTTCGGATTAATTTTGTCAGGGGGGCTTTATTACATACAGTATTTTTTCTCAGTATGAATAATATTTTACAAAAAGGCAGAAAATCTGGAAAAGATAAAGAGGAATCATCTGGGAACAGCATTGTAGTGAGTATTTATAACCACTGTGTGCCGCCATCCAGAGACTTTATAATACAGTTGAAAGTTCTTCTGTTTAAATGTCTGGTTCAGCACAGGAGGCATTATGGAAATGCAAACAATTTAAAAATTTAGCCTAAAGCTCTTAATTGGCAAACTTTCTGTACAGCCAAATGAGGTTTGCATCATCCCATGTGGTTGTATGCAAGTGTATACGCTTGCAGTTTGCTTTCCAGTGAGTTTGGATGGTGTGCCATGTAGTGCAGCCCCAGCTGCCCAAATGTCACGTCCTCAGTCACATGAGGTGGGACTGTAACGCTGCAGCACACCGAGAATTTGGCTCTATAGCCAGAGACAGTGTGGCTGCATCAATACTGTGGCTCGAGCCATCAGCCCTTCTCACAGCATTGACTGTCTCAGGATATAAATCAGTTTGGGAAGAGCTGCACTGTGCCGGGGAGCTGGAGGTGCACCTCTGCACAACGGGGTGTTCCGTGGTGTGCCAGGGCTCAGCCTTCCCTCTGCTTCTTTTCCAGACACACCTGCCTATCTTGGAACAAAGATCCGAGCAGTAAATTGTCTCTGCTCTGCAGCTTTGTCTCTCTAGCCTTGAAAATTTCATACAACGTCTGTCTGTATTTTACAGCTTACAAATGAATTTGTTTGTGAATTTGGGAATCTTAATTCCCACAATTGTTAACTGTGTATGTTGCAATTTATGCACTAATAGCTGAATCAAGAGCTACTGCACCACAATCCCATAAAATGCACGTGTATCACTTAAGAAAGATATTTATAGTTATTTTGGTTTTGTTATAAACAAATCTCCTATGACTTAACCCCACATGCAATTCTAGAACCACATTTACCCAGTGATTAGAAACTAATCTGTGTGAGTTAAACTGCTGAATTACAGCGTTGTGTGTCTGTCTTTTGTAGGGCCCACTTGGCATAACTGGTTCTCCAGGTTTTCCTGGTGTTCCTGGGATGAAGGTAAAAAATAAAATGAAAGTATATTTTTAAAATGTCTAACAACACGTAATTAAAAATGTCTACTACACTGCACAGGGTTCAGACTGACGGGTACAGGTCCCCAGGAGTCACTGTGAAATCAGTCAGGACCTTCAGAGAGAAGATAAAAACCCAAAGCCCAATGAAGGAGTTGCAATTCACCCCGCTTAGGATACTTGGGTTTCCCTTTTGCTTATGTTAAGGGGGGATTATAAGGAAGGAATCTTGTCCAGTGCATTCAGAGAATAACAAGATGTGTCATTGCAAGTGGGGTTGTGAAGACTGGTCTAAGTCAGTATGGAAGCAATACCTTCTAGTGCTAAAACTTCTAGTTTTGGCCAAGAACCCTTTTTTGAGATAATCTAGACTGGTAAGGCAAATGCCTGAATGCAAACAGAGTTGTGCTGCAGTTCATCACAATAGAGCTAATTGTGATTACTGCCTTTTGTGGCTCAGTGTGATTGGGCTGAAATAGAAAACTTTCCCTGGCTGCAGCACTGACTTTGTGGCACTTCCCTCTCTTGCTTTCCAATAAATTGCTCAATTTTCTTTTTCTTACCCTTGAGACAATGTCTTCAAAGATAAAAAAGACAGCTCACACAGCTTCCTTATACTTGCCCTCCACCCAGTTGCTCCTCTTTGTTCCTTTAGACGCTAAAACATGATAGGAAAATGTTATACAAGAAGAAAATCTGAGTTAGTCAGGTCGCCAAGTTCAGCAGATGTTTTGTGTTGTTGTGAAGCTGGCAGGATTCATGAAACTGTGTTTTGGAAACAAGTCTTACGAAGAGTGTTAAGAGAATCATAGACTCAGAGAACAGCAGGTTGGAAGGGGACCTCGAGGATCATGTGGTCCAACCTTTCTTGGCAAAAGCACAGTCTAGACAAGATGGATGTATAGTTAAATGAGAGACCTTTTAGTGCATGTCATAAAGTGTTTTGATATGGTAAGCACTGTATTACCTAAGTAAAAGTTTGGAGAAGCTGTCACATAATGAATCAATTATGGCTCTTGAAAAGGAGAAGCTCCTTCAAGGCTGATCATCAGATGCTGTCAAATTGGAATAGCTGCTTTGAACTCACAACAGCTAAGCAGACGATACAATGAAGATGTGCACTTCAGTTATGAAGATGTGATATGAACAGACATCAGTTCCAAAAGGCAAATTTCCTATATAAAGATGAAATTCAAAGATGATTCTAGGAAGCATTATTTTTTTTTCTTGAGCATCCAGTCCAGTCTTACAGGGATTTTATATTTAATATAGTGCTGAAACAGTCGGTTCCTCTGTGCAAAAAAACCCTCATGAAACAAAACAATCCCAACCAACACCAGATACGTTATTGTGTCTAAATCTTAAGCCTTGCTGTTAATGAAGGTAAAAAAAGTCTTTTAAAATTACAGACACATACTGGGATTTTAAAGAGAGATATCTGTCCCTTGATCTGATTTGGGCTCCTGGATAGTGCTTCTTTATAGAAATCTTCCTTGTCTTGTATATATTGAAGAAAAATCCTATTTATCCTTTTAAAGTTTACATTCACATAGGAGTAATAGAAGCAAAATTAGGTAAGCAAAATGCTATTTTAAGGATAATCAACTATTTCAAAACCTGAATTGTTTTTCTGTTACAAACTCGGTATTCCTTCTTAGTTACTTCATAGAGTTGCTTTTTAGACAGAAATAATCTCCAGTTGTTTTGTCATGTGAAATCTTAGGGTGAAGCAGGCCCAACAGGTCCTCGTGGTCCTGAAGGTCCTCAAGGACAAAGAGGAGAAACAGGTCCACAGGGCCCAGCTGGATCACAAGGTCTTCCTGTAAGTCCATTAAATTGAGCTCCTCAGTGCTCAGCTGTGCATGTTACCTGTTTATAGGGGGTTTTTGTGTCCCCTTTGAGAGACACCAAGTTCTGCTCAAATTACTTTCCTTTTTTTTCTCCAGGGGAAAAAGGTCTCATTCATTTGTTTTGTGCTTATTTTATTGATAATAACTTTTCATTATTTAATGGCAACAAGTTGGAAGACTGGAATTTATGCAGCTTGATGCAGTCTCAATCCTAGAAGTACTTTAAAACTTAAGCTTAAACGTAAGGTCTTCAACATTAAAAATCACATTTTCTTGCATGTTTTGTTACCCATTTTAGCATTTGCCTAAGTAGATAATATGTTACTGTATTTGTTTAATAGTCTTTATTGTCTGGTCTTGTAAAGGGGATAAAATAACTACCTTCTGCTTTTGTTATTGATTCCCTCCTTGTTAAAGTGGTTTTTAATGGTTGGTACTTTGTCTTTAGGGTACTGAAGGCACCGATGGTTCCCCAGGTGCGAAGGGCCCTACTGTAAGTAATGGCATTTCCCGTTGAAGAAACCTTATTTCCTTTCCTTATTTTTATCGTGGTTCCTTACGGTGCTTGCTGTCGTTTCTCCTTGCAGGGCTCTCCAGGCACGGGAGGACCTCCTGGGTTATCGGGTCCCCCCGGTTCCCCCGGCCCGCAGGGCAGCACTGGCCCCCCCGGCATCCGAGGCCAGCCGGTAATGGTGTCTTTGTGTGTGCAAATTGCAGGGTGTGACCAGGGTGTCACCCCGGGGAACTCAAACCAGTGATTAGCAGGGGGTCCCTTTAATAAATTAATAGCGTGCTCGTGAGTGTGCCAGGACTCGGATCTTGGGGATCTGCTGTGTGTCCAGAATACTGTCGTTGCTTTCTTAAAGGGCTAAGGAAGAAGAGTGTCTGTCTAAACCCTGACAGATTTAGTTGAGTGTTTGTCATCATAATAAACAAGCATGATAAGGGGAAAGGCAAACCATTATAAGCATCTTGTTATGTTGCCTACAGCTAGTAACTGAATTGGGAAATGTTCCTCTGTTTCACAGGATAATACAAAGTGATCAAGTGATTTATGCAGACTTTTAACCTTATCACGTCTTTATTTTCAGGGCGACCCTGGTGTCCCTGGTTTCAAGGGAGAAGCAGGACCCAAAGGTGAACCTGTAAGTCTCCTTATGCTTTGTAAGATGAAAAGGAATCACAAAGGCTTGTATGAATGTTTCATAAAGATCTTTAAATTTTTAAAGACATTTCTAATGCTTGTAATCAGGAGAGTAAGAATTGTGGAAGACAAAGCACTGTGAACCTTGGTAGAGTGTGCTAGTGATGAACAGCAAAGTGGGGCCTTGGATGTTCAAAGCACCCACCCAATATAAGCCTGGCAGGACTCAGGGGCAGAAGAACCAGTCAGTGCATCTCTTGAGGTTTCTGTAGCACACAGAGTGAGTGTCTTGTAGTTTCTCCATCTCATCTGAAATGGATCCATATGATGATTCTGGACATTTAAGAGCACACAGGTGGGTGTGCTAATCATAATAAAGAAAGTCCATTTCACTTTAAACTTGTATTTAGTACTTATGCAGCTTTGTATGTATTAAATGTAGTTTAGTTAGCTATAAAAATAATATAAATAGTTGGACATTTATGGTATGAGTAGCTGTTTAGCCCACAGTTAATATTTGTGAAAGATTACTTGGGAACATACGGTAACCATGTGACTTTGGGGAGAAAACTGACTCTACAGAGTTGGACTTGTCAACCAATCATTAGTTTTTCTTTCTCACTACTTAAATGATTATGTAATAACTGACAAAAATGTACAGATGATCTAAAAGTTTCCTTACCACTGTCTTCTCTACTAAATCTCACTGAATTTTGCATCCTTTTCAACTCGTCCAAATACAAATTATTATGGGTGGCTGTAAGAAGCACTGTACAGCCAAACTGCAGAATTACAATTTATTAGTTTATAAACATTGTAAACGAGAAAAGCAGATTCTGAAAAGCTGCGGTTTTTAACTGATTCAAAACCTAACTAATTTTTTTCTCCTTTGTTTGGGAAAATACTCAGGGTGTTAAGAAGACCTTCTGTTTCAATATACTTGAGAAGTGGTGAGCTTAATGATTTTTAAAAAAAAAACAACCTTTTGTTTTCACTAGGGCCCACAAGGTTCCCAGGGTCCCATTGGCCCTATAGGTGAAGAAGGGAAAAGAGGTCCTCGAGGTGATCCAGGGTCAGTAGGTCCACCAGGTCCTGTTGGAGAGAGGGTAAGGAATCCAAAGGAAAAATGTCCTGAGAGGTGCACTGCTAAGATGAAAAATCTCTTGACCTAACCATCGATATTCTTACAGCTTCGTTGGGGGTATAGTCAAACTTTATTCTCCTAAGAAGAGTTAATATTGCGCATTGGTTTTTTTTACAGTGCATATTTTCATGTGGGGATTCAGTGCACAGGATGGGATGGTAGGAAAAACGATGGAGGTAGGACAGGCTAATCTGCAGACCTCCTTAACCCTGTGCAAATGGTCATCTTGGTTCCAACGGGGCTGTTCACGTAGGAGCTGTTCAGCATGCACGAATGAGACGCTGATATTTTAACCAAAAATAAAAACCCCAAGTCTAAGTATCAAAGTAAGAAAATTGTAAGGAAATGAACCAAACCCCAGAAACCATAAATCTGGTCCTTTATTTGCAATCAGTTGTGTAAAAGTTAAGATAATCATCTCATATCTATTGCTTTTCCAAGGGTGCTCCTGGTAACCGTGGTTTTCCGGGTTCTGATGGCTTGCCTGGACCGAAGGTAAGTGAAATTAGTGTCCATCTTTTATTGGGTCATTTGTTAAATTTTCATACATACAGATACGTAAAAAGAAATTGGTCCATTAAAAATGTCTGCCTTGGGGCAAATAGGCAGATCCTCAATTTAAAATTTAAATGCTTAAAAGGGGATCTGAGTGTTTTGAGACTTAATTTTTTGGGGGGAAAAGTCACTTTTACTTCCTGTGATGTTCAGCTTTGCTTTCCTTATGCTCCCTCATGCTGAAATGTGTATAGATAAGAGATGTTGACCTCCTCTACTACTGTGTTGCTTTATGTATTACTCTGTAAATTGCCTTTTCTTCATGTGTGGAGTAATCTTCTAGGCTTGTCCCTCAAAAAGATGGGCTTATCTGTCTTTGGCTTTCCTGACTGCTCCAGCACTTCTAGGGAAGTGACTCACATGGGTTTTTGTCTAGTGCTCCTGTAAATTCCTAATTTCTTCATAAAAATAAAGGGATTCTAAAATTCTTACATAGATTTCTTTAAGGAAGATGTAACTTTTAAGTAATAAATTGGGGGAAAAGTATTAATGCAAGAATAGGTCCTTAATAGAAGTAGTTTTACTTAACCTTCTCTTACTGCCACTGTGTGCTGGTTTAAAAGTAAACCGGCAGGAGAAATGAATCCAGCTCAAAAGAGTTTAGAAGTCAGAACTACAATTTAATAAAAAGATTACAATAGATACACTGATACAAAGGAAAATTGGTTTCAGCCCTTAAAAACCCAGTTGTACAACCCAGCCCCCTGGGGCACAAACACAATGGTGCTCACCAGCCCCTGTGCTGAGCACCACGTGGTTCCCCTGAGTCCAAAGCAAAAAGAAAAGGAAAACCTGTTTTCCTTCCAGAAGGTTGGTGGTCGCAGTCCAGTTGAGAGTGGTAGTTGCAGTCCTGTTGAGGTGCTGGTGTCCTCTCAAACTGATGAGTGAGTCCCCATGTCCCCAAACCCCAAGCTTATATATGCTTGGGTTCAGATGGGAACACCCAGTACTTCCCCCAGGGTGAGGGGGTTCACAATTTACTCAGTGAGTCACATGATATCTTAGTCTACTTGATGGCCCATTAGCAGACATGACCCCTCAGGTTGGGTGTGAAGGTGTTAATGACTCCTGGAGGGGAGTTACCACACCTGAATCATTGGTGTGAAGACAAGGAACCCTCTTATCTCTGTTTTCTCATGCACCCAGTTCGTAGCCTGAGGTGTCAGGTGTGTCCTGGGCAGCTGTTGCAAACAATGCATCATGAACAGTTCATGATAAATGGCAGAGAGGGTATGGAATACACAGTTCCAGTTGCATTCACACAGTGATAAACTGGTCCCAGCTGCTATAACTATGACACACTGCTCTAACTGTTAACCAGTAGCCCATTGGTGTCTTTCTAGGGTGCCCAAGGAGAGCGTGGTCCAGCAGGATCTTCTGGTCCTAAAGGAGGTCAGGGTGATCCTGGCCGTCCCGGTGAGCCCGGCCTTCCAGGTGCAAGGGTAAGGCACTAATTCTGACACGCTCCAAACCATGGCACTCGCCTTTTCTAAAGGCAACAATGAGTGTTTGGGAATTAAGAAGCTGTTCTACAAGGGCAGACTTGTTTCAGTGGGGCTAAAGGCCAAAATGCCAGGGTTTTTTTCCTGCTGACGTTTTGCCTTTGAAAAAGGGGAAATAGCCCTGACTGAGAAGATCTAATGCAACTGAAGGAAGGGTTCTTGTAAAAAGCATGTAGTTGCCACAGATAACGTGGAGTGAAGGCGAACCTTCATTAAATTGGTGATTGTAACATATATCTGAGTGATGCATGCCATCTAGAGATTTTTTTTTTCCCCTGGGAAATTATTTGAGGACAGTTTGGAATATCAGAAAAAGAGATAAAGGGAGCAGAAAGATATGATGTGATATAGATCACAGTAATGTTGGCAGAAATAAAGGTGAGCCTGTAAGAAGCTCAAGAGGTGTAAAAGCAAGAAAAAGGGGAGCAGGAAAAAGGAAGATTAGAGACAGGGAGGGGTGAAGGTGTAAAATGCAGATAAGGATGGAGATCTTTGATACAGAGAATTTTGTACTATGGTAGTAACCGAGCATGTCTTTTGGATTTATTTACATTTCTTTAATGTTTTATAATTATATGCCTAACCCTAACATCGATATTATTCCCACTTTTAGGGTTTGACTGGAAATCCAGGCGTTCAAGGCCCTGAAGGAAAACTTGGCCCCTTGGTAAGTGACACAAGAATTAGTCTTTTCAGTTAATGCCACAGTAATTCAAAGGTCCCACCTCACTGAAATTACTTTTATTAACCTGAGTTTTCTTGATTTCTAAAGGCTCATCTTCTCTTTTAATTGTTCAGTTTATATTCCTGACTCCAAAATTAGGGCAGATAATGTTCTTTTAGCTTTGTCTGTGTAGCAGTGTCTGTTATTTAGCAGCTGCTGCAATATTTTTAAACCATTTCTTGGTAAAATACTTTTCTAGATGTCTTGTTAGGGACACCATAAATATTTTTACATAATGACTGATTTCTAATAATTGTATAGCATTTGTTTAAATCCAGCAGTATGGCTAAAGCCGTGTTTGCTCTAAAGATGTTTAGATAAGGGGATAAGTGTTTAGATTAGTGGAGTACCAAACCAGGTTAATGTTATTTCCTTTATATATACAAACATTTTCAAGAAGTTAATAAGAGCATATGAGTCAATACAATTCAATGTGTAAAATACTTGAATCTCTGCAGGGTGCTCCTGGGGAAGACGGCCGTCCAGGTCCAGCAGGTTCAATAGGAATCCGAGGTCAGCCAGGCAGCATGGGCCTCCCTGGGCCAAAGGGTGGGAGTGTGAGTATGGCACCTGCCTATGGCACCTGCCCCCGAGATCTGTTGGCCTTTAACAGTCACATATATTTTAACGGATGAAAAAAGATCTGAAACCACCCATTTTTATTTCTGCCATTTAGGGTGACCCTGGAAAACCCGGAGAAGCAGGCAATGCAGGTGTCCCAGGACAGAGAGTGAGTGTGGCTGTTGTTTGCAGTGATTACAGAAAATGATGCTTTTCTGTTATATAAGTTCACTACACAGGATTTCTTCCTATGTCATTTTAATTTAGGGAGCCCCTGGTAAAGATGGTGAAATTGGCCCCTCTGGTCCTGTTGGCCCACCGGTGAGTCAGCTTTTACCACTCTGCCTGCCAGTCACTCCATCCCTTTGTTACCCTTTTGGCTCCTGTTTTTATCTATCTTCATGGCAGTTGTTGATTATAAACAAAGAATCCCAAGAACATTTAAAGGACAAATTGTCCTAGAAAAATGGGAAGTTTTGTATTAAATACATATATATACATTGATATATATATAGGTAGCCTAATTCCTTTTCCTAACCATAACACAAAATAGTGCAAAGAGCAAAATTTTCATAACTCATTTTACCAGCTTCCTTGGTTTTAATAGAACTGAGTCCTTTTCTGTGACCACAGAACTTGTGGGGGAAGGATCTTACAGAAATAATGGACATTCTTGTTACATCTTGTAGATAGGGTATATCTTGGGCTGGAATAAGTAAAAACATTGAAAACATACATATTCAGAGAGAAGAAAAATTGTGAATCCTGCCTATATTCTATATTTCTTTTGTGTAGGGTCTGGCAGGAGAAAGAGGAGAGCAAGGCCCTCCAGGTCCTACAGGATTTCAGGTATGTGTATTCATTTTTTTCAGTTTTTTTTTTTAAGAAAAAAAATAAACAACCATGTCTTTATCAACTTGAATTGGAGAAATTCAGTCAAGTGATACATAACAAAACACATCATCAGAACTAAGCCAATGATGTTCAGAATAATTAGTGATATTTAACTTTCCTATCTGCTGTGCACTAAACTGAACTGGCAAAGGCTTAAATACTAGCTCCATATCCCTTGAGAGAACCACTTTTGTTATTCAGCTTTTATTTGGAGATTTTCCAAAGATGTTCCAAATAGGGAGCAAAATAATTGTTTTGATAATGGAGTATTATTTAAGTCAATCCCTGCTTATAGAGAATTTTATTTTTAGGGCTGACGTGTGTATGTCCTCCAAATGCTAAAGAAGGGCTGCCATCTCGTTTGGAGGGGGGAGAACACTTTGGTGCAATACTGATACAACAGTTTCCCTTGGGGGTTCTCTGAGGGTACACTCTTGTGCTGAGGATGCCACTACATTCACAGTCTGGTGTCTTTGTTAAATCTGGATTTACATAACGTTTTGTCATGTTTATGAGCATTTCATTTACTTGTTTTTTTTTACAGGGCTTGCCTGGGCCACCAGGTCCTCCAGGTGAGGGAGGAAAGCCAGGTGATCAGGTAATTTATGTGTAACATAACATTTCAAAGAATTCACTTCATGAAGTAATTTTACATTTTTTCCTCTTTTTAATTTCCCACTCTGTTTCAAAATATGTCCTGATGTAGTGTGCAAGCTATCCAAGAACTGCTTTTGGATAAAATATTTACTAGAATCTGACCCTGTCCTTGGACTGAGCTGGACTATCACCTCTTGTCATTGGCAGATAATATTTAGAACGAGCCATCTACATTCGCAGTGCTTTGGAAATAAAAATGCTTTTCTCTGATTTCCATAACTGTAAGGTTATGAATAATGATTTCATTCTAATGGTGAGTTCTGTTCTGCGTAGGGTGTGCCTGGAGATCCTGGAGCTGTTGGTCCATTGGGCCCCAGGGTAAGTGCTTTGTTTCAGAGTTTAAACATTCACAACAGTTCTCTGAGGTTGAAGGCTGATAATATGACTTTAATAGCTAAAGTGAGTATTTGACTCTTTTTCCCACCAACAAAATGGTTATAAATACAGATATGTTTTAATTTTAAGTTAGTTTATGTAAAATCTACCCCTTTAATGGTTTTGTAGCTCCTGAAGTGCTGTAGAGTAGCAGCTGCTAAATGATTTGGTTTACAGCTGTGCAATGACAGGTTTTAGTTTGCTGACCAACACTCTATTTCCACCACCTTTAACAGTAAAAGCATAAAGCTGCTTTTTATTTGGTCAGTTCTAGAATTTGTTCGCAGGCTCTGCAGCTCTGCACTAATGGTGTGTTTAGCATTTTGTCTACCAAAACTGTACCCTGACTTCTAAATAAGTAACAACTTTCCATTTTGTAGGGAGAACGTGGCAATCCAGGGGAAAGGGGAGAACCAGGTGCATCAGGACTCCAGGGTGAGAAGGGTATGGCCGGAGGTCACGGTCCCGATGGCCCAAAGGTAAACTGGATGGAGATTTGCACTGCTGGAGTGATGCCATGTAGAATTCTGCTCATTTGCATGAACATAAGAGAGGGTTTTAAATTACGAATATGAAAGATTTCTTCTTTGATTGAGGGTTCTAGGAGGGACACACAAGTTATTCCAGATATAACAGTATTAAAAACTTGCAACATACTTAAATGTTGAGAAGTCACAGTAGAGCTGGACAGAGCTGTTTCTGACCTGCAGCAAACCTTCTAGCAGTATTTTAAGAGCCATGGCACCTTATAAAAAGGCACTTGGCAGGGATGAGCATTTAAAAGAAAATACTGAAATCTGCATTGCCTGCCTTTCATCTGTTACTGATGTGATCAGGCCTAGGAAGGTCACCCCAAGTAGGGAGTGCCTCTAGTAATGCAATAGGCATGAAATGTGAAAAACAAAGCATAAATGAAGAATCTCTGCCCCTGGAAACTTCTGCCTGTACCTGTTTTGTGTACTAAACCTATGTGGCATCAAGGTCAAGGCAGAAAGATGCCCAAGCATCTTTTTTTGCCTGTTTTCGTCCCCAATATGCACTGAATAAATACTTTGGAAGGACTGTGGTGTTACAAGTGAACTTCCTGAGTAGCACAATGGGAAAAGAAAAGTATTTGGATGTGAACGAAGTCCAAATTTCAGATGAAATTATTACTTAAAATTGTACCCCAGAGACTTCAGCACCGGCACAGCACGTTCTGCAGCCAAGAGACAAAGATGCTTCTCAGTTGAATAGGCAGCAACTTGTTCTTTTCCTGCTCTAGGGGAGCCCAGGCCCGAGTGGGACACCTGGTGATCCAGGCCCTCCAGGTCTTCAGGGCATGCCTGGAGAAAGAGGGATCGCTGGGACGCCCGGCCCCAAGGGTGACAGAGTAAGGCTCTTTGTTTCTGTTCTCCTGAGCACAATCACCTCTCTCAACACTGCAGTTACTGCAGGGTCTGAACTATCCAACCTTCAGTGTCGTAACTGAGACTTCCTGGGTGTTTCCCATAGGGCGGCGTGGGTGAGAAAGGTGCTGAAGGTACAGCTGGCAACGATGGGGCAAGAGTAAGTAAATCTGCCACTCTCTTTTTAGACCTGCTCTCCACACCCTGGATTGTTTGCTGGGCTGGGCTTCTCAGCTCATGGAGTTAAACACCGCTCAGCTTGGTGTTATCATGGGTTTCTTGTCATTGTCATTACCCCAACCTCCGAGACTGCACAGTGTTTTGGGACATCTCTGTTCCATCCCCCTATTTTGTATCATCAATAATGGGAACTAAGATGGCAATGGAAAGGATTCCCAGTTGATTTGGGGTTCGGCCAAGCTGATTGTAGTAAAAAGTATGACAGGAACAGGCAGAGATCAATAAGCAAAAACCAGACCTTCCAGCTCTCACTCCTGTTCTGAGGCAGATGCCTCCTTGTTGCCTGGATTGAGTAGCCCACAGTCAGTCCTGAGTTTCACAGGTGAAAGTTCCCATAAATGTCCTTCCCCATTTGGGCAGTGAGTTGCTGGGATTTCTGGAAAGCTTTGAACCTCCTGTGCATAAACAATGTGTCCAGTCCACTCCAGACATGTTCAGGACACATTGCACACACTCTGCTGCAGGGACCAGCCGTCAAGTAATCCCAAATGTACTGGGTTTTCTTTGTGGGTGCTGACCCTATTTTCTTCCCAGAAGTTATTTGAGTTACTTTCTGCATGAATTGCCTCTGTCTGAGATTCTTGGGTTGTGCAAAGCAGTTTGAACTAAATTCAGTGCAATTTCTTTTGTGCGAGGGGGCTTTTTTCAAGACAAACTTTGTGCAAGTTTGTGGTACTCCGCTTCTAAATTAAGAGAATTATAATTGGGATAGTTAAATATTCAGGACGATAATATCATTACTGCTGTGTGATTATAATGTGGAGTTGGAGGATTTGGATGGAGAACTTACATCCTATTTGCCTGACTCATGAAAAGAGAAACAACATTTTTGAGGAGTTTGCAAGATATAAATGGATTTTCAGAAGGTAAGGATGGTCACTTTAAAATTAATTTGGATGGTTAAATACTAGCAGAAAAGAAAGAGCTTCAGTGCAGGTGGGAAAAAATGCATAATTCCCTTTTGAGACGGCAAAATAAAGCTGGGGCCTTTTTTTTTAAAATCATTGGCCTTTTACATAAACACTGCATAAAGGAGAAGACAAAGTTAAACAAGAAAGAAAGAATGAAAGAAAGAAGGTCTTTTGTAGGGAGTTTGGTCACTGGGAGAGGAAATGCAAGTCAATTTTAGATAAAGGAGTAAAAATAAGTTTTCAGAGGTAAAGAAGAATTCAAATGAATGAGAAAGCATGCGGGAATAGTAACGTATGAGATGTTTTGAACTAATTGTTTTGAAGCATCATTTCTCTGACTTCCTTTCTTCATTTGTTCAAAAGGGTCTCCCTGGTCCAATAGGTCCAATGGGTCCAGCAGGTCCCACTGGTGAAAAGGTAAACATTTTTATTCCATTCCCCACTGAAGCTTCTTAATATTATCAAACTTTATTAGCACTTTTGCTACTCAACAAATAAGTTCCTTGGGAAATAATAACCTTTAATTTTATTTCAAGGGTGAACCAGGTCCTCGAGGTCTGGTTGGTCCTCCTGGCTCTCGTGGAAACCCTGTGAGTAAACATGCTTTGTTTTGCCTGGCATAAGTTAATATCTAACACTCATCTGAACTCCAGGCATTTTTCTCATTTGCTGATTTATTTTCCTCTTTTTCTTTCCCTTTCTTTGCAGCCAAATCTGTAGTTCTCGACTTGTAGCTGAGCACTTGCAAAACTATTACCAGCTTTTGGTCCTCTCTCCTATACTTGTATTAGGGTAAACTTTACAAAGTTACCCTCACATCACTATTGAAAGTATGCCACCACTTTTCATTGTTTAAGTGTCTTTAAAAGCATGCCCCTTCCAGATATCACTGTACAAATACAAATATTTAGGTGGACAAAGTGCAGAGGTAATTCTTAGTTCATCCAGTTACGTAACTCTTGTCATCTTCCATCTATTTGTGATTTTGAGTGTTTTAAGTGTCGACTTCAATTAGGGAATTAGAGGCTCAGCCCTTCTAGATTCTTCATCCTGCTTGAAATTGATTATGTCCCTGTCATAAATCAGAACAGCCTTATTTCCAGTATAAGTTGGAGCAGCTTCCAACCCTCTAGGGAGTGCTGGAGCTGGCAGCCTGCAGCTCCATCTTTTCCAAACAAATGTTGTGCAGAAAGCTCAGCTGAAGCAGCCCATGGCCCGTTCTGCCCTTGTAGGGGAGTGCATCTTGGAACTACTGGTTTTTCCCCGGTGTGGTTGGAGGGGTAGGTTGGGGGAGGTACAACCTGCTCCTTGGCTAATCGTGCTGTCTCTGCAAGGGCTGGGTTGTGAGCAGAATTTCTTCTGCTGTTTCAGTGCTCGCTCATGCCTTCCATCTCTACATTCTGAAAGCTACGTGTAGTCTTGAACAGGTGGCAGATTTTAACGTCATAGTTAACATCCTTTTATCTTATTTTATGATTAATAGAGCGAAAGTATGGCAGCAAATAGTTAGTATCCTCTCTTATGTATTTAGCTGTAAATTGTACTGTAGATAGAAAGACAGTTGCTAAATACAGTCATTCTAATTTTTTTGACCAGGGTTCCCGAGGAGAAAATGGCCCAACTGGCGCTGTTGGTTTTGCTGGCCCTCCGGTATGTGTTTTGGAACACTAATGAGTTTCCTTTGCTCATGCTTTCACACACTTCATTTCCTTCCTTGTGAATAATACTGAAGTGCTCTGGAACACGAGGCACATTTTTGCTACAAAAAAAAAAAAAAGCTGTTTCTTTTTCCCATCAGCATATCTAGTGAAGAAAAGGGCTAAGAAATGCCCTAGACAGTTGAAAAGTGGTTTTCTTTATAAGTTTATGTAACTGCTCACCAGATTTAATATTTTCATTAATGTGCTATGTTGCTCCTCTGAGATTAAAATGAGGCAAGTTAAAAAGTGTCATCTACTGAAGGTAGCAGGGATTTGCACCATGAGTAGTGAAGGCTGGAATGAGTTGATGGACCAGATGGAAGGGCTAATCTGAACTTTCCCACAGCCTAAACATCCTGTTTCAGACCTTTCACAAAGTATCAGGCACCTGCTTCCCTTGGTGGGAAAAATAGAAGCCTAGAAAAAATAATGTTTGTCCAGTCCCTTTTGATTTTAGGTATGTAGTAGTTGCTGAGGAAAGTAGCAAATCTAAAGAAAAGAAAAATGTGAGCTAGAGAAGAAAAACATTTAAAATGGAAATACTGACTTCACAGAATGTTCAGAATAATCTCATGTGTGATCTGCTAAAAACCTGGCTGAACTGTTACAGTTCCCTCGATCTGAACTGTTTAGCAAATGCAGTGTTTTCTGGACTGATCAGTTGCCCTGTTATTTTTTTGCCTTCTAGAAATTCCCTACAAAATTTCTTTGTTAGGCTGGAAAGATTTGGTATTATCTGACCTGATGTCTCTTCTAAATATTATTTCTTATAGGGCCCTGATGGTCAGCCCGGTGTGAAAGGTGAACCTGGAGAACCTGGACAGAAAGGAGATGCTGGTTCTCCAGGACCACAGGGTCTTGCTGGGTCTCATGGTCCACCAGTAAGTGGGAATAACATCATCACAGAACCAGTGGCATAGGTTGATCCTGCTTATTAAAACAGTTCTGAGTGTTCACTCTCACTCCTCTCTTTCTCCTTTCCTCTTAGGGTCCTCCAGGTGTTCCTGGTCTGAAAGGTGGTAGAGGAACCCAAGGTCCCCCTGTAAGTAGATTTTGTTTGTTGTGACCTGACTGTAGATAACCTAATACTGATATTTAATGTAATGTGCAAATTATTCCTCATCTCAGCTTGTTTTTTTCACAGTCTCTAATTACAATATTTGCTCATTAATTCAGCTGAGGACATCTGAGGTAACCAGTACTGTACTTCTTGCAGTAACGGTGGAATTAAAATGTTTTTTAGGGTGCTACTGGATTCCCAGGATCTGCTGGAAGAGTTGGGCCTCCGGGACCTACTGTAAGTCAGTTGTTGTATTCCTAATGGGTGTGGTTTGTAAACCGGACATCATGAAACTACAGACTAAGTAAAGCAGGAACAAAAAACCAACCTGTGTCTTCCTCTGCTTTTTACTTTTTTTGTCCCTTCAGTAGTGACTGAATTTAGGAGAGTTTTTGGTAAAGAAAGAGCCTCTGCTGGGCTGTCTCACTGGTGGAGTTGCTTGTAAGATCCATTAAAAGAAATTCAAAACAAACATAACCAAGCCCACAGAATATCTTCTGTTCAAACATTTTCAGAAACACTATTAAAAAAAGAAAAAATGAGCTCTGAATCAACAAGTTAAGGATTGAACTCCATACAGAGACCTGGGTCATGCTTCATATGCCTTTGGGTGTTTAGAGGAGAAAATAATTGTAAGTTTCTCAAGAAGTTTATGGAAGAGTTAATATACCTGGGAAGTCTTTTAAAAGTATTTGAGGAATGAGCAAAGATCTGTTAAAACAGTAATTTGTACCATGTGAATGAAAAAATTTGGATACGGACTTCAGCTTGAGGATAGTGGAAAGAATGGGCAAGAGTGAGTTTTCTAGCAGTGGTTGTACAACTGAGGTGAAAATAAAAAGAAAGAAAAAAGAGAGGAACAAAAAAAAGGTCTTTTAAAGGAGGGAGTTTGGAATTGAAAATTATTTATTTGATCATAAAAGAGATGGTAATAATTTTTAGCGCATTCACATTTTTGGCATTTCTCAGACTGTGTATTTTTATAGTCAAAAAACCCACGGTGCTTAGAATTTTACTGTCCTGATCAGAAAAGTGGCCCAACTAATGAGGTGTTTTAATCCTCTCAGGGAGCGCCAGGACCCGCTGGGCCTATTGGTGAGCCAGGAAAAGAAGGTCCCCCAGGTCTTCGCGGTGATCCCGGTTCCCACGGCCGCATTGGCGATCGAGGACCATCGGGGCCTCCTGGTGGTCCTGGAGACAAGGGTGACCCTGGCGATGACGGGCAGCCGGTGCGTCCTCTGGGTGGTTCCGATTCGATCCTCCCTGGGCCAGCTCCGGGCTGGCTCTCCATGGTACTTGCTGCCGTTGCCAACGTAATAGCGATGTGTTGTTCTCCTTTGTGCGTTCAGGGCCCCGATGGTCCCCCCGGGCCAGCAGGAACCACCGGTCAGAGGGGAGTTGTTGGGATGCCGGGACAGCGCGGGGAAAGGGGCATGCCGGGACTGCCGGGTCCCGCGGTAAGTAACCACCACGGCAACGCCGCCACCAGCCTGGGCATTCTCCTCCCGGCGTTGTGAGCGCAGTGCCCCGCGGCACGAGGAGGGAGCTGGACAGCTCCAGTTGCCAGGGCGAATACAGGGAGAATAAGAAATAACCAAATCTCATGCAAAGGTTTGTTTCTGCCCTAACGGAAGGTCTGAACCTGAGTTAAGAGTGAACGGTTAATGACATTAAAACTTCTGGCTGAAATGTTCTATTTGACTTAAAGCTAAATTCTTGAAGGAAATAACCCCAGACTCTTCATTTAGTTGCCCAAAGGTCTCTTGAATGTCAGTAGGTACTCTGTAACCACCGTTTCATAGATTGTTAACTACAGTCTTCAAAACTGCCATTTGTGCGCTCTCTGCTTTCATGTAGGATTTATGAATATTTATTGGAAAGCCTAATGATCCAGGAATTCAAGTCATTAAATGGACTGTTATTAAAAGTGTTGGTATGGAGGGTCTGCCATTATCACTGGATCCATAAAATCAATTTATAGCTGAAGTTGGCCAGAAATTATTTCAGGCTAAGAAGATTTGTTGGTGTTGAGAGAGGAAAAAAATGCTACTTATTTCAAACTGCATTATATTTTTCCGGTATCTAAAAGACCTTACCTGTTACAGGTAGTGACAGTGGATGTATTGATTTATCAAGGGAGTGTGTGCTTTAGAGAGTTGCTACTAGGTAGACTAACTTTAAGTGCACTTTCTAGTCAATAAAAGCCTGTTGAAAAGTAACTAACACAATTAAACTTCTCAAAATTAGACGGTATATTAAATATGTATTAAAACCCTAGAAGAACATTTTATTCAATTATCAATTTTTTTAATTTACAAGTGTAGATGCTACTTCAGACTGGATTAATGAGTAGTTTTGCAGGTTTTCTTTGTTTTGTGATTAACATTTTGATATGATATTTTTCCTCTCTTTTAGGGTACACCAGGAAAACAAGGTCCCACCGGGCCACCTGGTGATAAAGGTCCCCCAGGACCTATTGGCCAGTCAGGTGCCACTGGACCTGTAGGTGAAGCTGGTCCAGAAGTAAGTATTAGAGCCTTCTAACGTGCAAAAAAAGACTAGTGGTTATTCTCCTTGACTTGAATTTAGAGCTGGAGAACAACTTTCTAGTTCTCCTTCTAGAAATGCAAGATTTCAGAGTTAATTGATGGCTCTATTTTTATTCCACAATTTTAGGGACCTGCTGGTAATGATGGTACTCCCGGACGAGATGGAGCTGTTGGAGAACGTGTAAGAATATATCGTTTGCTTAAGTCAGTTCTGGAAATCTCCATTTACTTATTGGCTTATTGTAGATTTTCTCTTCATTCCATTAACCTGGATGGAGAACTTGTTCTGAAAGTGTCTCACAGCTTTGAATAAGTGGTACCTCTCAAAGATGAGGGTACCTGGCTAAGAAGCTAAGAGCACCTTCCTCCATGAACTCGGACTTGAGTTCCTGCAGCAGGAACATCTTTGTAGGTTGCAATTGCTCAAAGATAGATGAGCAATGCTACTGGCCTAGACTAGTTCTCTTTAGAAAAATAATATGGAAATGATGTTTTGCAGGGTGATCGTGGTGAACCTGGCCCTGCAGGCTTACCAGGTTCTCCGGGGGGTCCAGGAACTCCAGGGCCTGTTGGCCCTCCAGGAGATGCAGGTCAACGGGGTGAGACTGTAAGTGAGACTCTTTTTCAAATACTTTGTTGATCAAGAAACTCCTGTGTAAGTTTTTGTGCCTTGCTTCACACACCTTCTATATGCCATCTCTGTAGGGCTCTCGAGGTCCGATGGGTCCCCCAGGTCGTGCTGGAAAAAGAGGTTTGCCTGTAAGTTGTCCATGGTCGCTGTGGTTTGGTCTGAGATGCCTTTTACAGGAAAGAGTGTGAAAAACTCAGCCCAAATGACTGAAAGTGGGTGCAGGTAGTCTGAGCTGCAAAGCTGTTTAGATATTCTATTATTTCCACACTGACATGACAAAGGCTTTGGAAGCCTCTTTATTTGGAGTGTGTTGCTGTCCAGACAATGGTATGACCTGAGTTAGCAAATGGCTGGAGTCTGTGTTTAAATAAGGGGTAAAGAACTGAGTGCTGAACAAAAAGGCACATTTTTAGGTAAAAATGACGGAAATACAACAAAATCACCTGTTCCCATTAAACTGCCTTAATTCAGCTCATGAGTTTCTGACTTCAGCCCAAATGGAAAACAAACAGAATTCATCTTTTTAATGTTACATAACTCTTCTACAATCCAAGCTTGGAACAGAAAATTAATCACAAACTTGAGAAAATCAAAACAATGTTGTCCTGTCCCTTAGCAGATGTCATTTGAGAGACAGGAAAAGTTTATTGAGTAGTTAGTGATAATGATGCCATTGATAAAATATTTGGAATCTGGCATTGAGAAATTTAGCTTTTAATTTGAGCTGAGAAATATAGAATTGAAAGCAGAAGTCGTATTTTCCACTGATTCTTGAATTCGTATGAGAAGTTTGAAACTATTAAAACTGAAAAAAAAAGAAACTGTGACAGTGATAGAAGCAAGCTATTTGTACTGGGGAGTCTGGATGTTGTCTGTAGTTAGGGAGTGTAACTTCAGCTGTACTTGAATCATAATGAAGGTGAAAGAAACTGTGTGAAGTAAAGATGGACCATGGAGGATTTCATACTGAGAATATGTCTTATCATTGTGAGTCTCTGAGGGATCCATAATAATTCAGTCTCATCAACATAAATCATTTGCTGTATCCAGTAAGGCAAAGAAATTTCTGAATCTGACAAAAATTGGTTATGTAAATGATTTATTATCATTATTACAGGTTTGGGTTTTTTTATTGTATTAGGCAGCTAAGTAATCTAAATTTAGTACAATTATATTTAGGTACAACAGAGTAAGATTAAATAATTATTTACTTAATCTTTGGTAAAAAATTAAGATTCTTGGAGCTGCCCCAGCATCACCACCTTTTTGGCTTTAGAAGGGCAGGAGGTCTGAGTACAGTATCTAAAAGCAAATGAAGGGTGTTTGAGGTTGGTTTTTTTTTTTCCAGTTCTGAATTTTACAACTCATCACTGATATTTACAGGGTCCCCAAGGACCTCGTGGTGACAAAGGTGACAATGGAGATCGAGGTGATAGGGGCCAGAAAGGACACAGAGGTTTCACTGGGCTTCAAGGTCTTCCTGGTCCTCCAGTAAGTTCTTCTGGGTTTACTATAATTTTATTTCCTTGGCAGTTAAATAATGTATCAGGAACATAGTTATTTAAAACAGAAAACACAGCAAACTAGTTATTTTTTTCCCCCACAAGGTATTCGTGGGTGGCCTGGCTGTCCATACTTGCTAACATTTTTAATGCAACTTTACAATACAAATGGCATGATGAGGCAAACCCATGTGTTGCAAGAGGTGTGTTCTCCTATTGCTGTTCCATTTGCAAGACTGGTCACTGACAGTCTGGGACCTGTCAGCACAAGATGGTAACAAATGTTGGTAGTTTCAGATAAGCAGCTTAGAGTGTGAAATGCTTTTTTGCCAGTGTTTGAACTCCGTACGGTCTAGGAATCAAATGCAAAATCCCATGAGCACTGTGATAGTATCTCTTGCTAATAATTGCCATAACTTTGTGATTTTGTTGTCAATTGAATGGAAATGCCATGGGGAAAACTTACCTTTTTTTTTTTTTTAATTAATTCTTATTTTTAATTCACTGATCCTGTGCAAAAGCTGGAAGTTTCAACATGCAGGAATGGCATCAATAACAAACCCCAACACCCAAACCATCCTTTCACTTCACATTAACAGTGTCAATTCCTTTCTTGTAATCCACTCTGATTCTAAATGCCATGAAAACAAGGCTTTTCTGCAGAAACAACTTTATATATTGCCAATCACCAGTAAATTCTATTAAGTTACTAAGGTATTAAGGGAAAGGTACTACCCACTGTTCGTGTATATTTTAATCCTGTTAATCCCAAATCTTGTATATCACACATCAGTGCTTTAAAGATAAAGGAATATACTTCAAATGTCACAATGATATAGTAATTTCTTCTTTTTAGGGTCCCATTGGTGAACAAGGCAGTCCTGGCATTCCAGGCCCATTTGGTCCTCGGGTGAGTATGATGTTTAAGGTTTTTTGTACTCATTTTTTTTCATGATCAGGCTTCTATTTCCGCTTCACTTTTATTTCAGGGGCTTTTATTATCTTTGGTATCATGTGGTGATTACCCCAGTATCTTCTGCTGAGACACCACCGTGTTTAATACAGTAAAGCTTTGATGTAGGTGTATTTTATAGCTAGATAAAGAGATCAGTTGAGGATAACAACTGACTTTTTTTGCACACATTTGCTGCAGCTGATGCAAAGCCAAATAAGTGACAGCTCTGCTAATTGCTACTCTGCCTTTCATGCCCCCATCTCTGTCATCCAGCCAGCTGATCCAAGTTATAGTGTCTGAGGTGATTCACTTGATTAGAGCAGCACTGAAACTGCCTTCTTGCTTTTACAGAAGAAGAAGAATGGTGATTTTTAAAAGGTTGTTAATAGACACAAATAATTGGATTGCTTCCTGACAAGGTTTTGCTTATAAAGGGCTGTTTTGTATAACTTTGTTGTTAAATGCTAAAATAGGTTCCTTCTTTCTCCTGTATTTTCTAGGGTCCTCCAGGTCCAGTTGGTCCTTCTGGCAAAGATGGAAATCCTGGTCCACTCGGGCCAATTGGGCCTCCTGGTGTTAGAGGGACTGTGGGCGAAGCTGGACCTGAGGTAAGTTGGTGAGAATATGGAGGGAAAAGATTGCCTTCAAATAATGAGCTCTTTTCAACAGTCCATCGCATCACTTTCTCAAATAGCCAGAGCTCAAGGCAAAGGATAAAATTCACTGTTTTCTCCACCAAACAGCCAGGGTTGCTGTGTATTGGAAGGGCTCATTTCTTAACTCGTTTTCGTCTTCTGCACCTGTGGTGATCTCAGTCTCATGCTCCTTAGGGGCTCCTTCTGCAGTTAGGGCACTGAACCCTGCTGGATCTGTAGATCCATGTGGCTATTTGGCCAGTTGGCTCTTGAAACCTCAGGCCTAAGCATAGGCCAGTTGGTGTCTCTGGCAGCAGCAGCAGCAGTTCCAAGCTGGTGGTGCCCCAGCGGTGGCGCTGGATTAGCCCAGCCCTGTTCCTGACTGCCAGCACCACACTGTGTTGTGCCTTCAGCCCAGATAAAGAGCCCAGACTCTTATACTGAGCCCGGCTGACCCTCAGCCTGGTCTGAGTTCATAGACACCAACTATGAGCTCTTTCACAACTATTGAAAACTGGTTTGACCATTTTGGATAAGTCCTAAACCTTTGCTTAACGTCCCTGGCCTATTCCACATTTACCAATTTGCAGTGCCCTTTCATAGAATGGTAGTTGTGCTATTCTGAGGAAGATAAGTGAGAAAATCAGAGGGATTTGAGGAAAGAGTGATCTGGATAAATGTGTGAAGAATTAAAAAATTGGTGTTGCTTATTTTGGGGAAGAAGTGGAAGAGGTGGAACAAAATAACAAGGCAAAGAAGGCAGTTTCTGCTTTCTTTCTGTCTGGTAAAACAGTTTCCTGTGTTTATTATTTTTACAGACCTATTCATTAGTCACCCTATTTCATTTGAATTTCTGCCAGTTATTGGTATTTCCATTTCCGTCAAGACCTGAATGAAGAGGTGATGGCAGAGCATGAGAATATAACGTGTCTCCAGATGCCTCACCTGTGTAATGAGACAGTGCAAGAAATGTCACATACCAGTATTTTCAGTTTTGCTTTCCAGCATGGATTGCACACAACTATAAACTGGAACCAGAAAGCAAGAAATAAAAGTTATGATTTCATTTTCAGACACAGCGTGTGTTAGTTTGGGTGTGTGCTCTGGAGTGAGCATTTGGAATGCTAGATGTGAATTCTCAAGTAATTACTCTCAAAGGAAATGCCAGTTCTGATCCACTATCTGATGCACCAGAGCCCCAAACCTCAAATGAAGGTGCGTTACACACTTTATGCTGCCAAAGAAGAGCTGGCAGAGCTTGTTGATGGAGATGTGCTTATTAACAGGTACCTTCTGTTTCAAGACTCAGTTACCTCCCCATGTGTCACAATTCAGGTTGACAGAAGGACCTCACAACCTGTCATCTGGGAAAACTTAGTCAGGAAAACACCTGCTCTTCCAGGCAAGGACGATGTAGATTCTGTCTCACAGAAACCTGGGGTCTCCAGCCAGAAAGCTCAGCACTGGGCTGGATCAATGTAAAGGTGTTTCTAGTGTCAAACTTTGCTAATTGAAAAGGAGCCCGAGGCAACTCAGGGGAAGCAGCAATTTTAGATTGCTCTAAAAATCACTTACAGCTGTTGGATATTTAAGAAATAGAGTTATTAGGCAGGGATTTGAACAAGGAGAGACAGATGGCTTAAAAACAAGAACAAGGAGGCCGTTCCTTGGTGACTTTTTCCAGCTGTGGAGTCTAAAATCACGAGGATGAAAAAGTAGAGCAAGGCACTGAGAAAATCAGAGAGGACATGAAACAGAGAGAACACCTCACATGTGGTTCTGATCTCTTAGCCCGATTCCTGAAAAGGTGAATTGTTTATATCTGAATTATTCCCTGTGCATTAGGGTGCCTGGCCCTGAAGTCCTGGATTTTCTTAGTAGCTGGCTTTGCTGTCATTTTGCATCGTCTTTACTCTGCTGTGCCTCAGCTGCCTTTTTGTTTGGCACCTTAGGGTCCACCAGGTGAACCTGGTCCACCTGGCCCTCCGGGCCCTCCAGGCCACCTCACTGCTGCCATTGGGGACATTATGGGACACTATGACGACGCTATGGCAGATCCGCTCCCCGAGTTCACTGAAGATGAAGCGGCCCCAGATGACCACAACAAAACAGACCCAGGAGTCCACGCCACGCTCAAGTCTCTGAGCAGCCAGATTGAGACCATGCGCAGCCCAGATGGCTCAAAGAAACACCCGGCACGGACTTGTGATGACCTGAAGCTGTGCCACCCCTCCAAGAGGAGCGGTGCGTACAAACCCCCCATCCTGAGTGGGCTCGGGGATGCTGTCTGGTTTCCAGCGTGTACTTGGTCATTGGAATAAAAAAAGCCACGTGGAGTACAGATTTTGATGGCCTAAATTGACCTTCACAATTGGAGCTTGAAAACTTCTCTCAAAAAAGTTATTAATTCGTGCCAATGAAACACGCATTCCGATGTCTCCCACGTTTAGTTTTTCGTTATTTATTCAGATGTATTTTAAAATAAGTGGAGTACCATTTACATGATGACAGAGGTAGATTGGGACACCAGTTGTAAATATTTGCTTAATTGCTATTAGCTCAAAGTGTTACCCCGTGGGCTGATGACCTGTGAGTGTTTCCATCCAAAATTCTCTGCTGCTGCTCCTTAGTGGCACTTCATAGGTGGTAATGCACTAAAATGCCATTTGGGAGTTTCCCTAATTGAAAGGGATTATCAGTGGATAAATCAGAACAGACTAGAAGGTAAAGATATTTTGTGGCAGGCCTTACCATCTTTTGCCCCATTTCCTGAATCTTTGCTTCCAAGATCAGTATTTCGGAGGGGCTGTCGTCAGTTTTTCACACACAGAGAAAAATGCCTTCTGGCCACTGTGTGTTCTTTATATACTTGGAGTGTTCAGAAGCTTTGCAATGAATTTTAACAACCGTAACCATGGGCAGCTTTCAAGTCTGAATTCCCCAGTTTTAAATATTAGAAGTACTGATCAGCTTGTACCTTGAAGTAACATTCCTGAACATTAATACATACCTGAAGCACACATCAAAACCACCAACAGACTGGTACATGTGCCTGCTTTGCACTGTTGCAATGTACTTTTGCTTAACGTCTTCCCAGTTACTTCAAGAACTTTACAATAAAACGGAATCACTTTTTATGGTCTTTGTAGGTGAATATTGGATTGACCCTAACCAAGGATGTGTTGAAGATGCTATAAAAGTGTACTGCAACATGGAAACTGGAGAGACCTGCATTTCTGCAAACCCATCTACTGTGCCCTGCAAAACGTGGTGGGCCAGCAGGTCATCTGACTTGAAGCCCATTTGGTATGGCCTTGATATGAACAGGGGATCACAGGTAAATAAATATAGTTAATGTTAAGAGTTGGATTCTGTGAAACTTTTCTTCTGGTTTAGAACTGGTTATTTTTATAGAGTCATATTGTGGTTGTTTGTGATGCTTCTAAATACAATATAAACCCTACAGAAATCAAGTTGCTGAAGTTGAAGTATAGGAGGCACACTGTAAAAGGGTTTTCTGTGCTTGACATTCCCTATCTGCTTAAATGTTGCTCTAGTGCACTATTTCATATGGAAGATTCCCTTTCAAAAATGAGGCAGAATTCACTCCAAAACTTGGCATGTCTGTGAAGGCCCAACTGCCTTTGAGTTGTTCAGTTGCAGAGCTTTATGGTCCAAATTCTCCGTGTCTACATTGCTTTGTCCTCACCCGCCAGCAAATTACTAAAGAAACCATTCTTGGATTTTATGTAATAGGGCTCCTGCTAGTCATGTCTGAAAGGGGTGTTGATAATGACAGATTTTATGAAACTCATGAACTCTTAATGAAATTTAATGTAATGTAAGTGGATCCATTTCTTCATCTTCCCAGTTTGTGTATGGGGATACAGCTGTCACTCAGATGACATTCCTACGCCTCCTATCAAAGGAAGCTTCCCAGAACATCACCTACATATGTAAAAACAGTGTTGGGTACATGGATGACCAGACCAAGAACCTGAAAAAAGCTGTGATTCTGAAAGGGGCCAATGACCTGGAGATCAAAGCGGAGGGGAACAGCCGGTTCAGATACACTGTTCTGCATGACAGCTGTTCTGTAAGTTTGGGGGAGGGTTGCCATTTGCTGTGGAGAAAAAGGACATTCATCCCTTTTCAGTTCTTTCTGGAACTAGAAAAAAATCCATAGAAGGGAGTAATTAAAATGCTGCAGCATTTTATCACGGATTGTACAAGCAGCTGATCAAATAGGCATTCTACTACAATTCTGTCTTCACATAATAGAAGTCTGCACTATTTAGAGGGTATTTACAAATTACTACTTACTAGTGAGCATACTGAGATATGTATCTTGCCATTTTGAGTTTCCCAATACTTGTTTACCTCTGTAAATCTGTGGAATCACACAATCTGGTGAGAAAACCACGCACATTTGTCTGCCAGGTGGGTAAGACTATTGCAGCAGCACTCTGGAGGAAACTCCAATAAGTTGGAGGACTCAACTGAGCTGAAAGGGAAATATCCCCCCACCCCGAAAAAATTCTTAGTGGGAATAGAAACCAGCAAGTAGTAGATTTTTTTCATGTTCAGTAGCAATATTAGTGAAGTACAAAATACTGGCATAGATTTCTAAATTTAGTTTTGCACCTGAAATAAATTCAGTGCTCTCTGTGCTTTAAAGTAGCACGGCCCACGACTGTGTGTGCAGGCAGACATTAACACACAGGGAAGGGTTTCATAGCACAGAAAAATCAGTGCTGTTGTGCCAGTCTGACGTCACTGTCACAGCAAGATAGCACGTTATATACATTTGAAAATGCCCGAGGTGAGGTGCAGTGCAGGTGGTGTTGCTCAGAGTGTGGTCCTCAGCAAAGAAATGGGGAGATCCTTCCAAGCAATCCGACAACTGTCTTGCCATTGGAATGCTGTTTTGATGGGACATCTGGCCTAGTGCCTAATTTTTTTCTTTTTTCCTTTCTTTTCCTTCTAGAAACGTAATGGGAACATGGGCAAGACTGTTTTTGAGTACAGAACACAGAACGTGGCCCGCTTACCTATCATAGATATTGCCCCAGTGGACATTGGCAGCACCGACCAGGAATTTGGAGTTGAAATTGGGCCGGTTTGCTTTGTGTAAGAGGAAGGGGGGAATTAACACACCACCCAACAGCAGCAGCAGTTAAACACACGAACTTAGACTGATTGAAGTTAATCCTGAGACTCTTGAAGTAATGGCTGATATTGGATCAGCATTGTATATACAGCTCTTTATAAATGCCTGGCCTCCTTTTGAATATTTATTTTACTTACAAACCTTCTGTTTTAAGTGATTGGAACCAACTTTTTAGTACGACAATACAATTTTAAGAGGATCGATGACCACCTTTAAAAATTAATATGAATCTTTTTTTCTTGGTTTTGTCTCAAATAATTTTGAAATTTACAGGTATTCGAAATAGTTAATGTGGGACTATGTAAAGCTCTAAGGATCATTTCTCTTGCTTTGATGCATACTGAATAACAGAAAAGTAGAGCACTTTTGTGAACTGTTGGTAGTATTTCAATCATACCTACTCCCTCTACCCCAGTTTATTTTCTGTGGTTACCAGTACTATTGACATTCACAGAAATCTGTGTCTTTAGTAGAAGAAAATCTTCAGAAAAGGTCATCTTAATTTGATACAGAGGAAAGTGCAGGAAAAACAGTAAGTCTGCTCAGAAGAATGATCCATAGTCATGATTAATTTATGAAGTAAAAACATTACTGGGGTAAATGTGAGTTTTAAGTAGGGGTTAAATATTAAGACCAAACTTCACTTCTCACAATGTATTTGTGTAATTCCATTAAATTACCCTTAGTCTTAAAATGACATCTTAAACCAAATACTTGTTGATTTTCCAATATTTGCCCATCTAAGAAGCCATTACGTATCAAATTATACAGATGTCTTATATATGGTGCCAGTTTCTGTACATTGCAAACCATTCATGTGTATACCAGACCAATTGCTAATAAAGAGAGTTTAGAAATCCATTGATTTTAGCTGACATCCAGACATGCATCACCAGTAATTTGACTTACTGGCCTTGAGTTGTCAAGGCAGGACAGTTCCATCATTTCTTAGCATGAGCTACCTCATCTCTGGAAGTTGGGATGCAATTAATATTCCTGTTTCTATTTTAGATGCTAAAAGGTGCTACGCTTCTGTTGTTATTTCAAGAAAGGAGATAGGCAGGGCAAAAACTAAAAAAAAAAAAAAAAAAAAAAAAAACCCAACAAAAAAAGTGATGGTGCTAAATGACTATAGAAGGCTGATGAAATAAAGATGCCTCCTGTCAATGTCATTTTCAGAGCTTAACTGTTAGGCGTATGGTGTTTGAGAGAACAATGTTACACTGCATTTATTTGTTGGTCATTCAGTATATAGAAAGTTTTGTACCTCTAACATGCTTTATTTTGTAAAGTATGTGGGTACAAACTTACTTAGGTTTTTTTGTTTCTTTATTGCATCTGTGCTCTCCACAGTTTTTTTTTTTCTGTTTGTTCCTTTTAAAAAATAAACAGCTGGGGCTATCCCTAAAGAAAGTCATGCACACAGCTTTATTGATGTATCTTTGCAAAGCATTTAATTAAATACGTGCTTCTCGCTCTGTAAGTGGTTTCCTTTCTGTAAAATTCCTTCGAGTGTGTCCCGTATCAGTTCATTGCCAGGAAATTAAAAATAGAGGTATTTAATTTTTGTTTGGTTGCTCTTTGCATATCTCATTTGCAATGCATTCTGCTGAAATCTTTCAAACACAGGAATATCGGGGTATTTTAAGTAATTCCTTCTGTGCCAGTTTTTACAGACAGCTGTCAGTTTGTACAAAGTAAGCACCAGCAAGTCTGTTCAAGCTGCCTAACTAGTATTGTTTGAGGCTCCAGAGGAAGAGTTTTTGTTCAAAACTGAACAAAATGTGAGTTGGCCAATTCCCAGTGTCAATGTACGTTATCAGTGATAGAAAACAGTTCTGGACAAACCCTAAAGTCGCATTTGTAGCAAAGCCTGCAAGAATTTACCTTCCTTTCCCCCTTCTGAAAGGGTGGGAGCGTGGCAATTTCCCAGGCTGTCCATATGCCTGTCCTACAGGGGAGACAGGGGCTGGGAGGGGGGGAAGGTGACAGGTTCATGCTGATGTTACCTGTTTGCTTTTATTACCCAGGCAGGAACTCCACCATTTATTTATTTATTTATTTTTTACTAGCATGAAGTATTTTCTATAAGTATGTGGCTCAGGAGCTAACTTATCTTGAACTGGATCCTTCAGGTGAAATGGCTCTCTCCAGAATGCTCAAGCACAGGTAGATATCCCATGGCTGTGGTCATACCTCTGCAGCACACTTATCCAGATGCACAAAATAAATGACATTTGGAGTATAGGTTTGTGTTGGAAAGTTATTTTTAATCTCTAGTTTTCATCAACAGAGTATTATAATCCATGATTAGTACAAACGTTTTGCGAGATGCTGAAGGAGAAGATTATTATGAAAGATACTTTTCAAGTCTTCACATTTCTATTTCCATATGAAGTGTGCAGTATTTTTTTCAGCCTTGAGCACTGAAGAAGAGCTTTAACTAGAGAGTCTAAGGTAATGTTCTGTAAAAACCATGGCTGGAAAATCACTGAAGCAAGGCCTCAGGTGAAGTGGGAGCTCTCAGGTAGCTAACTGTGGAAGCTTTATAATGCAAATTGTTGGACATGCTTTGTCTCTTCTCTTGATTGTGTTTATAGCATTTATGGATATGGCATCTCTTACCTTGTTTATGCATTCCTCAAAGTATTGTAGAATCATTTTAAGCAGGCAAAAAAAAATAAAGGGGGAAGGGGAGGCAAAAAAATTGCAAATTAAGGAAATGTCAGCTATAAGTTAGTGAAGCTCTGTCTTGGCTGCAAACAGCCTCAAAAATGGTAAAAAAGGCACTTCAGAGTGATTACAATAATATAGTTTCAGACACTGCAGTTAAATGAAATTTGAGTTACAAGAGTCGGTTGTTTTTCCTGTTTTCCATAACTAATTTCCTCAGTGAGAAACAGTCCAGGACTGCCAGCAGCTGACACTTTCCCTGGGTTTCCCAAAGCCAGTAGTGCAATATTCTGGCAGCATTGCATCTGTTATCCTTTGCTGGTAGAAGGTCTGGAAAAGTATTAAGATACCAGGCCACGCTCTAGTTTAAGCAGGATATTAAGGAGTCAGTTTTTTTACTTATTCCCCACATTACTCTTCTGCACATTTTTATTTCCATTCTGGTTGAGTAAGAAGCCATCTTTCTATAATCTCTGGCTTCCTTTTTTTTTTTTTTTTTTTTTTTAAAAAATTNNTTTTTTTTTTTTTAAATAATGTGATAAATTGTTATGCTCTGTTGTGTTCTAAATATCAGAGAATGGTGTGCTATCCAGTGTTTCTATTGCAAAATTAATTCCTTGACTGAAGCATTACTGTCCCTCCTCCAAGAAAGGTTGCAGCCTTATTTAGGAGTGTTTGTAGAGGAAAAACAAGCAAACCAAAACAAGCATTACATTTGACAGAACCTCACAGAACTGCTTTATGGCCTTAGTTAACTGAGTGAAAATTCTGATACAAACCCAACCAACTGTAGCAAAAGAACATTATGACAGTTCTAGAAACTTCAGCAAAGTATTTTTGCATGTTTGGTACCATATGATCTTCCCTGCCACAAAGGAACACAACAGTGACAAAAGATTGTGACAACTGGAGGTGCCACCACTGTGATCCAGGAGCCTCTGCCTCTGAAGAGCAAGCTGTGTGATTCCACACAAAAATCAGGAAAAGCCAAAAGCCTTTCCTGCTGCCTCGTGGCTGTGGTTTAACCCAGCAGCTCAACCCCACACAGCCCCTTGCCAGCTCCTCACCCTCTCAGGGCAGGGAGGAGACCTGGGGGACAAAGTGCATACAATTCCTGGGTTGACAGAAAAGGACAGGAAAATAATAATAATAAAAAAATTCAAATATACAAACCGCTGATGTTCAATGCAGTTGCTCAGCACCCACTGACCTATACCCAGCCAATTCCTGAGCAGGGGCTCCTGGGCAACTTTCACTGCAGCTTTCTATGTTGATGATGACACCAGATGGTCTGGAATGTCCCTTGGATCAGGGGGGATCAGCTGTCCTGGCTGTGTCACCCCCCAGCCTCCCAGCTGGTGGGGCAGCACGAGAAGCTGAGAAGACCTTGACTCAGTGTAAGCACTGCTCGGCAGCAGCTGTAACATCAGCCTGTTATCAACCATACCTTCATCCCAAATCCCAAACCCAGCACTGCACCAGCTATGAGGAAGAAAATTAACTCTCTCCCAGCTGGGAATCTTATTCTCTGCTTTGTAGATGCTCCCAAACTGAAAGGAGGAACGAGCCGACTTTTTCGGGTACCTTGGAGCTGTTAGAACCAACACAACGAAGATGAAACGATGCGAGTTGCAATGAGAACATTGACAAAGACCCCACTGAAACCATAACATCTCCAGTGCCTCCAAGAGGATCCTTCAGTGACCACCTTCTCAGTGGACACGGATTCAGGAAAACTGAAGTTTTCCCCTTTAATCCAGAGTTGTTTATGGCTATGGGTGTATTGAAAGGAGAGAAAGTTAAGACAAGCTTTGCCAGGTACAACCTAAGGAAGCAGCAGTGTGGGTTACAGTCAGTCCTTCCTGAAGACACTCTAGGTTGAATCCTGGCATCTATTTTTGCAGGATGAAAAGCAAGTGGGAAGACAAGACCCATCAGGATTTTGTTCTGGTGGACTTCATTCATCCTGGAATAGGAAACCCTCAGTGTAGCTTGAGCTATTTCTCCCCTCATTCCACTGAAACGGTAGGCAGAGGCACAGAAAGCATCTCTTCATCTCCCAAGTCCTAAAAACCTCCTTCTCTTCTAGTACTTTAAATCCAGGTTACTATAAATTTTCTTTAAGAGCATAACAAGATGTAATCAAGAAAACCTGATTGCAAGCACATGTTGAATTAAGAGGTTACATCAGGGTTAAAAAAAAATTAAAAATCATACATTAGCTTAGGATTTTCGTGACATTATGTGTCTCATTACTCACATTTCCAGAATAGAACTACTCGTTTTAAAAGTTGAAGTCTGCCAGACCAAAATTCTTCTGGCTGTAAAGAAATGGATGAGATTTTTCATGGAGCCATTCGGGCTGTAATGGGTATGTCATCTACAGGAAAAACATTTGAATTCAATGAATACAATAATGCTGTTTTATTGTCATAAATGATAACCGGTCCTCCAAAATAACACCTTTTCCCAGCACATGTAAATAACACACACCCAACGGGGAACACCAGACATTAGATTTTCCTAGCAAAGCTCTCAGGACAGCCACAGCATGGCAGAGGAAGGGTTGGGAAGAGGTTTCTGCTTTAGGAAGTGAAAATTCCTGGGGACAGCCCTTCCTCCAAGTTACTGCCTGCAAAGGGAGGTTTAAGACAAGGTGATGGCACAACAGAGCAAGGGCTGCAAATTAAATTGCTGCTTATTTAAATGCCTTACCCATCACCCTGAGGGAGTGACTGAGCGAGCCACAGGTGGTTTTATACTTTGTTTGCAATTAGGGCCTCATCAGATAGCAAAGATTTTCTGTTAAACGAAGGTTTTCTGCCTTCTTGTCACGTTTTAGGGTTTTTTAAGGCGTTATTTCCATAAAGGAGTGAGATGTTGCAGTAGTCCCTGTGCCACAGGCAACAGTCAAGGAAGAAAAGCTCTGGTGTCCTACAAAAGGACAACACCTTTAGGTGACAACTTGGAAAGGCAAAGTTCAAGGCATTACTAAAAACCTTAATTAGTGATATCTTGAAGTTCCTGGATGGGTCCAGGAAACTTTTTGCAGGAGAGTTTTCTTCTTTCGTTTCTTATTTTCCCGAAGAACCGTAGTGATGTAGTGCTGTGACACGTGTGAGTATCCACTGGGCTAAAATATGATTAAATGAGCAGCTGGGGATCACAGTAAGAGATTTCTTACATCAGTTTTTCTGCTGTGTGGGCAACCTCTTTCCTTGCTGTTTCATGCCTTGCATTCATCTTCACACCTCTCTTTCAACTGTGTAGACAACGGATTTAAATTTATATGCCGAAGGAAAATGCACTTGAACATGTCTGTAAATCAGCTTGTCTTGGAGTTTAAAAGCACGTGTTGGTGTTTTCATCCAGATCAGCTCATACCAAGCACTTCTGGATGCTTAAAGTGTAAGGAAAGCAAACAGGGAGGTGGCAGTTCAAGCCTTTTTTTCAAACCATGGCTTTGAATGTATGTGCCTTAGTTTAGGCTGACCATGAAGAAGAGGTTACAGTTTTACATTTTTCTACCTCCATTAAGGCAAGTAAAGAGTCTAAAAACAGGTTAAGAGGAAAAAAAACCCAACACATCATTTCTTTACTACTGTCCCCTGGGTTTCTTTTCTCCCCTGTAGCTCCCAAAGTAGTTGTAAGGTAAACACTCTCTTAATCCATGGGTATTTTAATTATTTTTTCAAGAAACAGAGGCTATACTGAAGATATAAGACTCACTATGGAGTTGGTCTCACCAAGGGAGGATCCCAGAAAGACTGAGAATAAAAAATTTACAAAAGGAAAAGCAAAGCTACATGGAAATGTAGAAATAGTAATGAAATAAAAAAAAAAGATCCCCTGCAGGTATGCAAACACTGCATAGAAAACAAGGGAAAAATGCTAACATTAGATTAGACAATGATGGTATTATTGGTTATAAAATCATGACAAAAGGTAAAGCTAAAGCGGCAGTTCAAAACCTGAAATAAAAATGCCAGAAAAACTGGGGACCCATAGACCCAGTTGGGCAAACTGTGTCTTTATAATGGAAAACCCTCCCCCATAATTTTGATTTTTGGGTTATTGCGTCCCATGGATCACAGTTTGCCTGCTGGGAGCTTACAGATTTTGTTGAAATGTGTGATTTCAAGCACCTTCTGCAGAGTTCGGGATACCCCCAAAGGAACCTGCCTGAGAGGAATTGCTACGTGGGTACCAGGGGGTCGAGTCAAATTCTTTTAATTCAGACAGGTTTTATCCTGCCTATTTTATCTGCTGTCCTGCTATTCATATTAAAATGAGTGGTGGTTTTAAATTTGAGGCTTTGGCTGGGTTTGTTGGTTTTTAGGCCTTCCTGGGAAACGAGTCAGATGACATACATTGACTAATCAGAGGTATTCCTGACTATCTCACATCACATGGGATGGTAAGGGTGGGGGAGGAAGTTCTGGGTCACACTGTCTTTGGACTCTTCCTTTGGGCAGCCTCTTTGGTGCAGTCTCTTCTCCTGTGGCCGGGTCAGTCTCTCCTTGGGCAGGTGGTGGGGAGAAGGATCACAGCTCGGGGCTGATCACTTCACTATTTGGGTAATGCAGTGCCTTATCTGTCTTCCTTGGGTGAATATATATATATAGTACCTATATAGTACCATTTGAGTTACCTCTCTTTCCCTGTATTTGCCTGGTATTCGAATTGTGTGCATATAGTGCTAAGTTCCCTTTTCCTCCTCTGTAAATAAATATATATATATATCTATATATCTGTTCTCCTCATGGTCTGAAGCTTTTAAGTTTTCTCTCCTTCCCCTCATTTTTTTTGCCGATTTCTCCCCTTTTTGGGGAGGGTTCTTTGGGTTGGAGGCCTGTGCTGGTGCTGGGAAGTTCTACATGGTTTTGCTTTGGTTTGGTTTTGCCCAAGGTCAAACTTCCACAAAACATTATTCATGTTAAAATCAGAGGCAATGCTTATTAATGTGTCCAATACAGATTGTGAGGACCACGAAGAACGTGATGACCTACAAGTGAGGCTCACCCTATTAACCTGCCCTGCCTGCCCCAGGAGAGCTTAATGTGCTCACAACGGGGAATCTGCAATTCTGGTGAAGCTGCTGCTCGTCCCCTCTAAGGTGATTATTGGACAACAACTTCGGGAGCAGCAAAAGAAATCTCCTTTTTCCATCAGCCAAAGAGCAGGAGGCTCTGTGAGTGAGAGAGTGAGTCATGGGTGTTAATAGTTTGTATACAATTAGGGTCTAATTAAATAGCCAAGTGCTTCTGTTGGAGAAGGATTTGCTGGGTTTCTGTCAAGTTTTGGGCTGTTTCAACTGTAATTTCCATAAAGAATGTAGAAAGGTGGTGTTGAAATAGTCCCATGCCCTGGAGAAAAGCTCTGGTGTCCTGCCAAAGAACTGCTCCTTCAGGTAAGTAATTACCTGGAAGGAATTGGAAAGGTGAAGTTTCAAGGCAATATTAAAACCTAAAATTAGTGATACTTTGAGCTCTTGGTATGATCCAGGCAACTCTTCGAGGCAGGGTTTAGTTTGTTTGCATGTTTGGGGTTTTTGTTGGTTTGTTTCTTGGGTTTTGGGTTTTTTTGTTTGGTTTGGTTTTGGCTTTGTGAGTTTTGCTGTTTTCCTTTTCTTCTCATTTCCCCAAAGAGCAATGTGGTGATGGAAAAACACAGACATCAGAGGGTCATGGTGGCTCAATGTGTGACCCTCCGAAACAAATGAAGGGTTCTGGATCAAGTAAGTTATTTTATGGTGGTCTTGGTTATTTCTTGTGTTTTCTGTAAATGTTCCAGTAATCACCCGTCATTAGTAGAAATTATTAATGAAAAACTTGATGGCTATGTGTGCTTTGGAAAACAGCCCCCAGATCTTCCCATCAAAGCTGACTAATTGTTCCCAGCCACCCACCCAGCCCCAGTTGCACTGGAGATTACAAAAGCTATTTTTTTTTCTGTTGTGGGGATTAAGAAGAGGTGTTTGCAATGCATTTTTCCTGCAGTCAACATTCCTACCAGCTGCTTTCATAAAACTTCAACTTCGGTCAAGTAACTCAATGTGATTTATGTCAAATTAACAGTACTACACGCATGTAGTAATATGACATACATATACTTTTCCTCTTCCATAAACAGTAGTGTATTTTCCCCATCAAATGAGGAGGTTTCCTGAAAGAGCCAATATTTTTTATGCATTGTTGGCACTGTTGTTTTATGTTGTATTGAGCAGAGTTGTGGCTGTGTTGATACTGCGTTTGTGCTGTGAGGGTCTCCCCAGCCCCTCACTATTTTTGCTCTGCCTGCCATGTCCAAATTCTGTAATGCCAAAGCAGGGCAGTGCTTTGGCTTAGCCCCAGATCTGGTGAGATTTCTTAAAAATCAGCATTTCTCTACACGTTTTTCCTGTTTGATCCAATTAGAATGTATTCTCAGAGGATGCATAATCTGTAATTGTCAATGAGAACTTTTAAGAAGCTGATTTATTTATTTATTTTTTTTAATCCCTGAATTTTATTTGACCTTGTTATAGAGGGTCCTTAGTGACCCTGGGCTGTGGAGCAATTGCATGGCTGTGTGGTGATGATGAAGGGCAGGCTCTGTGCCTTCCTCAGTGGGAAAGATGAGCAGCATCTCCCTCTGGGAGAGGTTTCCTGGCCCAGGTTCCTTTGTATATCTTGATTCCTCCTTCTGGCCTCGAGCTCAGGTGCTGCCAAACTACTGTGGTAATCACTTCTCCTTAAATTTGCACTAAGAGCTGGGGATCACTTAGTTGGCCATAAAAACCACCAAGATGTTTAAACTGCCAGCTCTGTCCAATTGCTGGTGCCTCTGGCCTGCCCTGCGGGACCATTAAAGCATTTATTTAAAGTGCCATCTGAAAGGCTGGGAGCCTGAGTGCCTATTTCTTTAGTCCAAGGCAGGTTTTTTGGGGGAGGAAAGGTTATATTTTCTCCCAACTGACCTGCCTTGGTGCATGG
This sequence comes from Grallaria varia, assembly GCA_013396735.1. NCBI lineage: Eukaryota > Metazoa > Chordata > Aves > Passeriformes > Formicariidae > Grallaria > Grallaria varia. The sequence goes on along the minus strand of VWZG01005870.1, from coordinate 551,992 downwards.
GCCCCGTTCTGCACCCTGTGTCAGGGCTGAAGCCATGCTGATGGAGAAGCTCACCATGCTTGCAAAAATGAGCCATGGGATGGAGAGGAGTAGGAAAAGTAAGAAAGTGTCATAGCAGTATGCCAGAAACTGCATCCTTTAGGATTAACAGGGTTTCCCTCAAGCCAATCACCTTTGAAAAATCAGTTAAAGTTGTACCAGAGCTGTGTCCTGCCTTGTTAATTTGCTGGAAGTTAAAGATACAAATATTGAACTCAAAAAAAAAAAAAAAAAAGGTAGTCAGTTTTATGAAACAAGGAGTTTTATTAAGATATTTTATTATGTGTCTCTGTAAGGAATAGACCAACAACCATATAAAAGCTTACAAAGATGGTTAACCTTCAACACTATAAATGTGTTAACGTGACAGAAGAAATTCACAATTTTGCATCTTTATTGACTTTTACTGAGTGAAGGGAGAAAGTTCTCAACTATGACATGCCAATGACTATCTTTGACAGGAGACATTTACAATTCTTTAAATCCTTTACCTTTTTGGGTTTTTAAGCAAGTCAATAACCCTGACTTGCAGAGTTAGGAGTGAAAAATACATTAGCACCATCATATTAATCTTTTTTACACTTCCCTAATTTTAGTGGTCTTGACCAGCAATGACAGGAAAGTAGAGAAGCACCTTTGACAACAGAATACAATCCAACAATTAAATTATGGTGACTACTGACATTAAGGTATCAAACTCTTAAAATACACTGTACTTCTCACAGCTAATCAGTACAGAAATAGACAATTTTGTACCAAATGATTCCACGGAATTGACCACCGGGTCCAACGTGTTTTGATTGATTTGATTGATTTTTGGTTTGACTCATCAGACACATCCCAGTTTCTGTCCATGTTGAGGTAGTTGAAACAGGGAGGTCTTTCTAGCTTTATGGACTGCATCTTGGAAAGAAGGGTAAACTTTGGTACTGGGAGCAATCAGTGCTTTGTAAATTGGCTAACATTCAACTAATAGGACACAGTGTTGTTTTATTAAGTGTTGAAGTTGTATTATAGCACCACGGAGACATGTTTTGAAGATGGAATTTTGTAAAAAAAAAAAAAAAAAAGAGCAAAAAAAAGAATTTTTACTGTATTTTGTGTAATAGCAA